>NW_026844366.1:178696989-178717160 GCF_025583915.1 Anolis sagrei ordinatus | reverse complement strand
CTTCTATGAGGAGTGGCCGCTGTCTATCCAACTCCTCTGGGCTCTTTCTCTGTTGCCGGCACAGAGCCCAAGAGGACAACCCTTCTTCTCCCCGTGTCATTTCCAATTCAGACTCCATTTGTTTATTTCTTTGAAACATTTCTATTCTGCCCTTCTCACCCCGCAGGGGACTCAGGGTGGAGCACAACATATATATGGCAAACATTCAATGCCGGGACATAAAACCATAAATATACACAAACATTAAAATCTCTTCTATCCACTTTAAAACCAGTAACTTAAAAACCATCTCAGGACACCATTCTATCATTGCCACATTGCACTGTCCCAAGAGCTTGGTCCCACGGCCAGGTCTTCACAGGAGGGAGGGGGCTGATCTAATATTGCCAGGAAGGGAGTTCCATAGCTGGGGGGCAATCACTGGGAAGGCCCCTCTTTCGTCCCCTCCAAATGTGCCTGTGACAGTATCAGGACTGAGAGCAGGGCCTCTCCAGAAGATCTTAGTCTTCGTGGCATTCATAAAGGGAGATGCGTTCGGACAGGTAAACTAGTTAAGGATAACCCCATGCCAAATTCACTTTACAGCCCTTGCTTTTTTTAGTGATTACTTTATGTCAAGATTGGGTAGACGGGAGCTTGGGGGAACACAAACCATTAAGATTTGCCATTTTAGCAAATCACCCCAACCCCAAAGTGAGCACTCATCAACTGGGTAATCCCTTTACCTCATGTGTACTCTCTTTTGGATCACTGTTTCTACAATGTTTTGTTTTTTTTCATTGAACAGTTCCGCAGGGATCCTGGGTCCAGACATGAATTCTACAAGGAAAGAGGAACTGTGTTAGTGAGTATGAATTACTCAAAAAACCCATATACAGTGAGCTCTTGAAGCATCACCTCGTAGAGCTCATGTCCAACCTGCAGTGGATTAACTGTCCCACTGATGTGGAAGCCAATAGCCCTTTGTGTGTGTGTGTGTGTGTGTGTGTGTGTGTGTAAACAGCTAAAGAAAGAGAGAGAAAACACATTGTTGTTGTTCATTCGTTCAGTCATTTCCAACTCTTCATGACTTCATGGACCAGTCCACATCAGAGCTCCCTGTCGGTCGTCACCACCCCCAGCTCCTTCAAGGTCAATCCAGTCACTTCAAGGATACCATCCATCCATCTTGCCCTTGGTCGGCCCCTCTTTCTTTTTCCTTCCATTTTCCCCAGCATAATTGTCTTCTCTGAGCTTTCCTTCCTTCTCATGATGTGGCCAAAGTACTTCATCTTGGCCTCTACTATTCTTCCCTCCAATGAGCAGTCGGGCTTTATTTCCTGAAGTATGGCCTGGGTGGATCTTCTCGCTGTCCAAGGCACTCTCCAGCACCACAGTTCAAAAGCATCTATCTTCCTTCGCTCAGCCTTCCCTATGGTCCAGCTCTCACATCCATAGGGGTTGGCTATGGGGAATACTATTACTTTAACTATCCTCGACATGCGAGTGTGGAGAAGAGCAAACCACTGACCACCTGCTGCAATGCAACCTGAGCCCTGCCACATGCACCATGGAGGACCTTCTTGCAGCAATACCAGAAGCACTCCAAGTGGCCAGATACTGGTCAAAGGGATTTAATCGACTACCAAACACACAAATTGTGTATTCTGTATTTTGTATTTTTGTATTTTGTCTGTTTGTTTGCTTTGTTCTGTTAGAAATGTAATATAACTGACTGGTTGCTGATGACTCGATAAATAAATAACTATGTGGATCTTTGTTGCCAGTCTGATGTCTCTACTCTTTACTATTTTATCAAGATTGGTCATTGCTCTCCTCCCAAGAAGTAAGTGTCTCCTGATTTCCTGGCTGAAGTCTGTGTCTGCAGTAATCTTTGCACCTAGAAATACAAAGTCTGTCACTGCCTCCATGTTTTCTCCCTCTATTTCCCAGTTGTCAATCATTCTTATTGCCATAATCTTGGGTTTTTTGTGTTTAACTGCGACCTAGCTTTTGCGCTTTTTTCTTTCACCTTGATTAGAAGGCTCCTCCGCTCCTCCTTGCTTTCTGCCATCAAAGTGGTGTCATCTGCATACCTAAGGTTGTTAATGTTTCTTCCAGCTATTTTCACCCCAGCCTTGCATTCGTCAAACCCCGCACATTGCATGTTGTGTTCTGCATACAAGTTGAATAGGTTGGGTGAGAGTATACAACCCTGCCAGACGCCTTTCCCAATCTTGAACCAGTCTGTTGTTCCATGGTCAGTTCTGACTGTTGTTACTTGGTCCTTGTACAGATTCCTCAGGAGAGAGACAAGGTGGCTTGGTGTGCCCATCCCACCAAGAACTTGCCACAATTTATTATGATCCACACAGTCAAAGGCTTTAGAATAGTCAATGAAACAGAAATAGATGTTTTTCTGAAACTCCCTGCCTTTCTCCATTATCCAGCGGATATTGGCAATCTGGTCTCTCGTTCCTCTGCCTTTTCTAAACCCAGCTTGAACATCTAGCAACTCTCGCTCCATGTATTGCTAGAGTCTTCCTTGCAGGATCTTGAGCATTGCCTTACTGGCATGAGAAATAAGGGCCACTGTAGGGAAGTTTGAGTTGCCACTGTAGGGAAGTTTGAGTTTGAGTTAGCATTTCCCTTTTTTGGTATAGGGATATAAGTTGATTTTTTCCAGTCTGATGGCCATTCTTGTGTTTTCCATATTTGCTGGCATATGGCATGCATCACCTTGACAGCATCATCTTTTAAGATTTTGAACAGTTCAGTTGGGATCCCGTCATCTCCTGCTGCCTTGTTGTTAGCACACTAGACTCTCAACCCTCATATTACTATAATGAAAACTATTGGAAATACCCCACAAGCCATCTAGGGAGGGGAAGGAAGGGTAAGACTCCTCCACTTCTTCCTTAAATGATTGGGGGGGGGGGATTGTGTTAGCTTCCAACACAAAAGCTTTTTTTTAATGTTATTTAAGTAGACATACATTTGCAAGTGTTTGTTGCATACAGTGCAATACTTTTTATCTATTAATGTTCCATAATCATTTATCTGATAATATATTTCCATTAAGGGGTCACAGTCTACTATCTAAATAATACAAATAAAGATATCATAGACTCTTACTTTACAGTGACATCAGCAGAAGTGCTTCTTCCTTGTCTACAATCTTATGGGATCCTCTATATACATTTTTAGTTTAATTTTACATTAAGGTGTTGAATCATTGGTTGCCATTCATTAACAAAGTTATCTAATAGTTCTCCTTTTAATAATAGTTATTTTGTCCAATACCAGGATATCTATAATATATTTTTCCCATTCTTCTAAAGGAGGTATCTCTGGGGTTTTCCAATATCTAGCATATACTATTCGAGCTGCCACTGTTGTGTAAAACAAAATTTTTCCAAATTTTCTTTCTATTTCTTCCTCGGGCATATTCAAAAGGTACATTTGAGGTGTCATTTTGAAATTTGTGTCTAACATTTCTTTTCAAGAGATACATGGATCTGTTTCTAGTAATTTTTTACTTTGCTGCAAGTCCACCATGTGTGGTAGAATGTACCTTTTTCTTTCCCACATTTCCAACATTTGTTGGAGCAATTATACATCTTAGCTAGTCTCTCTGGAGAGAGATACCACCGCAGGTGCATTTTATAAACATTTTCCTTTAGGTTTTGACATGCAATATATTTCATTCTTCTCTTCCATGTATTTTCCCACTGGGACATTTTTGTCTCTTGGCCTATATTTTGGGCCCATCTAACCATAGAATCTTTTACTATTTCCTCTTCCGTGTGCCAAGTCAGTAAATTTTTGTATATATATGATATAAGTCCTTTTGGTTTCTGAAGCCTTGTCACATCAAACCATGTTTTCGCTGTCTGGAAGCCGAAGGTTCTAAGTTGTTCTTTAAATTTCTCTCGCAATTGTCTATGCAGAAGCCAATTGCATTTAAGGACCTTTTGGTTCAATTCTTCTAGGGATTTCATTTCTGGATTTTCTAAATCAGTGTGGATCAGTTCCCTGTAGGTTAGCCATTTCCCTTGAAAGATGTTCTCCCTTTTATAATATACCTCTTGTGGGGACATCCACTCTGGTGTATTTGTGTAAATTCTGTTTTTATATCTGTTCCAGGTATTTAGAATTGGTCTCCATATATAATGATCATACAATATGCCTGTTGGTTTGGCCTTTTGTATGTCCAAATATGCATGCCATCCAAATTGAAGATTTAGGCCTTCTAAATCGAGTAGTTCATTGTCTTCTAAGGTCACCCATTCTTTAATCCAATCAAAACAGCATGCGTGAAAATAGAATTGTAGATTTGGAAGAGAAAGGCTGCCTCTTGTTTTATCGTCGTTAAGTATCTTCATTTTAACTCTTGGTTTTTTTCCAGCCCAAATAAACTTCAAGATATCTTTTTGCCAAATTTTGCCAAATTTTTGAAAAAAAAATTCATTGTTGATGGTGGGTATGTTTTGGAACAAAAATAACATTTTCTGTAATAATAATAATAATAATAATAATAATAATAATAATAATAATAATAAGGCTAAGCCCACAGTACATCAATAAACAAAAGCAATAACAATAATCAATACAAAACAGTTAAAATAAACTCAAAAACAGAAAATACGCAATAAGCAATAGACAATAACAATATCAAAACATACAGCATTTAAAACCTATGGCCGGGCCAAATGTAATAATTCAAATTTAAAATAAAAAAATGCTGGGCATGAACAAGGTAAGGCAAATTAGAATAGGGTTTTCAGAGAAAGGTGAGGGTGTGCAGACAATCCTAAGTCAGTATTAAAGTGTACTTGAGGACATATTGCTAAGAGTTTTCCCTATTCTGGGAAGGCACAGTGGAACAACCACATTTTCAGGTGCCTCCTAAAGACTGCCTGCGTTGGGGCATGTTTGATGTCCTTATGGAGTGAATTCCAGAGTCGAGGGGCGACCACCGAGAAGGCCCTCTCCCTTGTCCCCACCAATTGCGCCTGCGAAGGAGGTGGGAGTGTGAGCAGGGCCTCTTCAGATGATCAAAGAGATCGCGTGGGTTCATACAAGGAAATGTGGTCACGCAGGTAGGCGGGTCCCAAACCGTTCAGGGCTTTGTAGGTAAGAACCTGCACCTTGAATTGGGACCAGAAAATGAACGGCAGTCAGTGGAGCTCCTTAAACAGGAGGGTTGACCGCTCCCTGTTGTCATCTTGATGGATGATATCCTTCATAATAGGGAGAGTCCTTGGTTGTCCATTCCTCTAATTCTTTTCTTATCTCTCTTCACACCTTTTCATAGTTATATTTAAATATTTAAATAGCTCTGAATTCTTTGTTGTTATATATATTCCTAAGTATTTGACTTTTTGTGCAATATTGTATTCTGCATTTTCTTTTAATTCTTGTTTTTTTCCAATTCTGTCAGATTCTTTGTTAAGAATTGACATTTCTCTTGGTTTACTTTTAACCCAGCTAATTCCGAGAAGTTTGTCGAGATATTGTTTAGTTCTTTCTTTGAGTCATTGGGATTTTCCAGAGTCAGGACAATGTCATCAGCAAAGGCACAGATCTTGTAGCCCGTACACCCTTTATTTCTTTGTTCTCATTTACTTGTTTTATGAGCATCTCTATGCACATAATAAAAAGGAGTGGTGATAATGGATAGCCTTGCCTGGTACCCCGTCTAATTTTGATTTGTTGTATTTTCTCCCCATTGATTATTAATTGGGCATATTGGTCTTTGTATATATTTTAACTTAACAATGTGGGCCACAACAGCAGCCTTAGGGCCTGGGTACAAACTATGGAACTCACGTAAGGAGATCTCCAAAATGAGTAGCAGTGCCAGGATACGCAGCTCCGTCCAGGGAGACTTCCTTGGATGCTTGTTTGGTTTTGTCCAAGTGGGGTCTAAGAAAAGAAAAGATTGGTTAGTCTCTGATGTTCATGTTTTGTGCCCCCAGAGGGGGATTTTATAATAAATACCTCTATCCCCAAAGTTTCTAAATCAGGGCAACAGACCACATGATCAGCATAGCCTTTGTGCCCATCTGGCAGGTTTAAGAGAAATAATAATAATAATAATAATAATAATAATAATAATAATTTATTTCTCTACCTCCCTCTCTCCCTGAGGGGACTCAGGGTGGTTTACACATAAGGCGGACATTCGCCGCCTAAGTGAGTACAAAACATATTACAAAACATACATGGAAAAGTTTATTTGTTTATGTATTGTTGAAGGCTTTCATGGCCGGAATCACTGGGTTGTTGTGGGTTTTCCGGGCTGTATGGCTATGTTCCAGAAGCATTTGCGCCTGACGTTTCACCTGCATCTATGGCAGGCATCCTCAGAAGTTGTGAGGTCTGTTGGAAACTAGGAAAATTGGGTTTATATGTCTGCGGAATGTTTGTTCATTTTTAGATATTTGTTTATTTTTAGATTTATTGAAAGCCAGAGTTATTATCAAGATTTTTTAAAAAGTAGATAACATTAAATACCTTATGAAAAGGCCAAAAAGATTTGGTGTATCTTTTAAAGTTGGGATAAAACCCAGAGTGGGTTCTCCCTCCAAGTGACAGAGGAGCCACTTCTCCCACCCCACCAGCGGCCAATTGCAGAAAAGCAAACCTTGCTGAAGGTTTGAATGGGCAAGTTCATCCCAAGGCCAGTGAACATACACTTACTACAGCAGGGGATGCTGTCCGTCATGTCATACTCTTCGAAGACTCTTCTCATAGCAGCAGAAGACTGGCTTCTCCTGCAGATCTTTTTGAAGACCCTGAAAAAGAAGATCCTGGTTTGTACGCTCAAAAGAACCTCGAGGTTTTATTCTGCTTCCCTTCCCATACCCTCCTGCTACCCTGATTTGGGAGAGACTGCCCCAAATCATCTTTTTGTCACCCCCACTTTTTCCTCCCTTCCTCCCATTGTCCCTTTTGCTTCTTGGCTGACTTCAATTGCTGCCAACTGACTTCAAAGTCCAAAACTAGTTTGCACTCCATTATGTCCACAGAGGAGAGGAGGGTGAAATCTTACCCTTTGCAAAAGGTTCAGGCAAAAGCAATCTGCTGCAACCTCTCCTAACTCATGAGTTCTTCCGCATTAATACCTTTTGCTGTCTTGACCACACCCTGTTGCTTTGCCACATGTGTGTGGACTTCATAGATCAATGGAAGTACTGTGCTTACATGACTGTTCCTCAGCTCTTTTCCTGTCCACCAACATTCTGTTTTCCATTCTTGAGTTGGGAATATAGTATCTGCTTTGGGAGATGGTGATCGGGCATTTGGTGAAAGGTAAGAGCTTACACTGTGCCGGAAGACCCCAAAAGAAGCACTAACCCCTCTATTCTCTCCACCATTGTGGAGACGCTGGAGAAGCATATTAGAAGCTTGGCCTCTCATTGAACTTTGAGAAAACTGAGGTGCTCTTCCAACAGTTAGCAGCATATCCCTCTGCAATGCCAGAAATACAGCTTAATGGTATAATATTAGAAAATGTTGACCATTTCCGCTACCTTGGCAGCCACCTCTCCACAAAAGTCAACATTGACACCAAAATACACCGCCTGAGCTTTGCGAGAGCAGCATTTTTCTAAATGAAGCACAGAGTGTTTGAGGACTGGGACATCCACAGTGAGATATGAATGGGTTCCTTGGTAGACAAGTTAAACACCAATAATCCACTTATAAAAATAATATAATGAATAAGTCCAGCAAATAGGTAAATTGTGGAACTTTGACTGTTACATTCACAGTAGTCACAAAATTAAGCAATACAAAGTAAGTTCTGTATAGTCTTTTAGTGATGTCGTTGTATGTTCATGAATCAGCCTCCCACGACCGGTTTCGGCCTTTGCTTTAGGCCTTCTTCGGGTGGTCTGTAATTTACATACATAAATACATTTTACAACTGTATAGGTTGAACAAAATGAAATACAATACATTTAGAAATACTTACAAAGTTCAGTCTTTTACATATGTTCTCATAAGAGATACTTAAGTTTTTTTGCAATGGGATCTAGGTAAAAGGAACAAATTGTGGCTATTAACATTTAAACGTTACATATATCAAAATAAATGTTTTCCCAATATATTTCACCAAATAGGTGTATACTCACTAGATACTCTGCTTCTAAGTTTGATTCTAATTGTGAGTATGAACATGATCAAGGGGTTACTTCTATTTAAAGAGGAAAATGCACATCAGGTGTAGAGGAGACAGAGAACTTAATTAAAGGCTCATTTAAAGTTATAGGTGCATTTTGCCACATGCACAACTAAAGGAGTTGTCTACATGATTACTTGTGAATGCAACCTGATGTATGTGGGTCAAACTCGTCGAGAAGTGAAATCTAGGATTATAGAACACCGGAGCAAAATTAGAACTAATTCCAGAGACTCCATACTATATAAACATTTTGATGATCTACGGCACAATCCTGAATCTTTTAAACACCACATATTAGAAGTAGTCACACAATCCAAACACATGGACTTTAACATTAAACTTCTACAAAGGGAAACATATTGGATCTTCAGATTACGGACGGAACACCCATATGGTCTTAACGAATACAACTCATACAGTTGCTATATATAACCTTGAGATTTTTTGTATTATCCCTTATATACTACACATCCCTGGGGATTACACCACTCACTATACCATCTAGTGGTGACTTCCTCTAGACCTATAACTTTAAATGAGCCTTTAATTAAGTTCTCTGTCTCCTCTACACCTGATGTGCATTTTCCTCTTTAAATAGAAGTAACCCCTTGATCATGTTCATACTCGCAATTAGAATCAAACTTAGAAGCAGAGTATCTAGTGAGTATACACCTATTTGGTGAAATATATTGGGAAAACATTTATTTTGATATATGTAACGTTTAAATGTTAATAGCCACAATTTGTTCCTTTTACCTAGATCCCATTGCAAAAAAACTTAAGTATCTCTTATGAGAACATATGTAAAAGACTGAACTTTGTAAGTATTTCTAAATGTATTGTATTTCATTTTGTTCAACCTATACAGTTGTAAAATGTATTTATGTATGTAAATTACAGACCACCCGAAGAAGGCCTAAAGCAAAGGCCGAAACCGGTCGTGGGAGGCTGATTCATGAACATACAACGACATCACTAAAAGACTATACAGAACTTACTTTGTATTGCTTAATTTTGTGACTACTGTGAATGTAACAGTCAAAGTTCCACAATTTACCTATTTACTGGACTTATTCATTATATTATTTTTATAAGTGGATTATTGGTGTTTAACTTGACATCCACAGTGAGACCAAGGTGCTTGTTTATAAAGCTATTGTCCTCGCAACCCTGCTCTATGCCTGCAAAATGTGGACGTCATACTCAACTTCTGGAACGATTCCATCAGCGTTTCCTCTTGAGTAGACAGGCTGACAAATGTCAGTGTGCTGGAAGAAGCAAAGATCACTAGCAATGAAGCAATGTTCCTATGCCATCAACTCCTTTCGACTGGCCACATTGTCCAAATGCCCAATCACCGTCTCCCAAAGCAGTTACTATACTTCTAACTCAAGAATGGGAAACATAATGTTGGTGGACAGGAAAAGAGATATAAAGATGGGACTAAAGCTAGCCTTAAAAACTGTGGCATAGACACTGAGAACTGGGAAGCTCTGGCCCTTGAGCGTCTAACTGGAGGTCAGCTGTGACTAGCAGTGCTGTGGAATTTGAAGAGGCACAAATGGAGGGTGAAAGTTAGAAACATGCCAACAGGAGGCCGTATCAAGCCAGCCCTGACCGGGACCGCCTTCCAACTGGAAACCGATGTCCTCACTGCAGAAGAACATTTGGATCAAGAACAGGGCTCCACAGTCACCTACGTATCCACTGCCAAGACACTGCACTTGGAATACCATCATACTTGGGCAACAAGGGATCATCTAAGTAAGCAAGTAAAACAAATAAACATTACAAACATAACATTATAATGAACTAATGGAGGAAAACTGTAGACTTTGTTTTTCTCCATTAGTTCATTAAAATGTTATGTTTGTAATGTTTGTTTTGGTTTACTTGCTTACTGAGATGATCCCTTGTTGCCCAAATATGATGGTTAGGTTCTACATACATTCAAATAAAAGCTGGCCTTCCATGTGAGTCTTACAGAAATCAGCCTAATGGATTATCTTAGGTTACTGCCTATTACAGGGAAAACCAGCTGATTCCTAATCCATCTAAAACACAGGCGTGTGCTTTTTGTCTTCAGAACAGACAAGCATCTCAAGCTTTGAGGATGACCTGGAAAGGAGTCCCACTGGAGCATTGCAGCACACGCAGATACCTGAGAGAAATCCTGGACCGTGCTCTGACATACAAGAAGCTCTGCTCGACTATCAAGCAAAAAGTGGGGACTGGAAACAATATCATATGAAAGCAGACTGCCACAACCCAGGGATCACAACCTGATACAGTGAAGACATCTGTCCTCCTTACGCTTTGCTTCTCTGCTTCTGAGTATGCATGCTCAGTGTGGAACATGCTAAAACAGTGGATGTGGCTCTTAATGAGACATGCTGCATTATCACAGGATGTCTATGCCCAACACCACTGGAGAAATTATACTGTTTACCCGGTATTGCACCACCTGACATCTGCTGGGAAGTAACAGCCAATAATGAAAGGACCAAGGTAGTGACATCTCTGGCCCATCCTCTGTTCGGATATCAGCCAGCATGCCTCAAATCAAGAAATAGTTTTTTAAGATCTACGGAGATACTTGCAGGAACACCTCAGCAAACAAGAGTCCAAAAGTGGCAGGCTAAACCTCCCTATAGAGGTACGATCAGCCTCCTCGCTGATGGTGTTTCGGAAGAGATTGAAAACATGGTTGTTTAAACAAGCATTCGGTTAATCCGTTGCAATCGAATCTTGATGACTAAAGGTCTGGTAAACATGGACGACGAATTTTGGATTGTGATTTTAGTTACGAGATGCATGGGATTATTATTGGTGGCCCAATAATTTGTATTGTATATGTGTTTTATGTTTTAAATTGAATACTGTTTTTAATTGTTGTAAACCGCAATGAGTCGCCGACTTAGGCTGAGATATTAGCGGTATACAAGTGTATAAATAAATAAATAAATAAACTTGGAACTTCAAGCCATGGTTGAGACTGGATGAAGATACTCCTCCCCCTCCCCCCCAGGCGACTTGGAAGGCACTGAACAGACTGCGCTCTGGCACCACAAGATGCAGAGTCAACCTTAAGAAATGGGGCTACAAAGTGGAGTCCACGACATGCGAGTGTGGAGAAGAGCAAAGCACCTCTTCCAATGCAACCCGAACCTTGCCACTTGCACAATGGAGGACCTTCTCACAGTGACAGCAGAGGCACTCCAAGTGGACAGCTACTGGTCAAAGGACATTTAGAATAATGCCAAGTGTTTAAACTCTGTTTTTAAAAAATACATTACAACTGTACCCTCAGTTTGCTTCTGATATGATAAATACATAAACAAATCTTACCTCTTGACTCCTGTTTCTCTGTAGGAAACTGGCTGGAGGGCAGCCAACCTCTCGCTCCGTCGTTGCATGTTTCCGAAGAAGCTGCAAATGAGAGAGGTCCCAATCAGCAAGGTCCATGAAAACTTCAGCACCCCTCTTGTAGCCTTCACAAAGAAGACTTAGGGTGCATCAACACTAGCCTTTTAGGTGAGCATCCACACAACACTTGCAACTGAACCTGGGGGAAGCCACTGAATGTGGCTGCGCCTCAACTTAAAAACACCCGTGGAAGTCCAAATCCTGCAACAAGATTTGGGCTTTCCCTTGTGTTCAGGCAGTGCAGACATCCACCTTGAATTCCTATGCGGAACCAGGAAGTGAGTGTCTTGACAGCCTATCCCGTGCCCCTTGGGCTCAGGCAGCCTGAAGAACTTCCTAACTGTGAGAGCTGTTCAACAGTGGAACTCTCTGCCCTGGAGTGTGGTGGAGGCCTTTAAGGAGAGGGTGGATGGCCATCTGTCAGGGGTGCTTTGAATGCAATTTTCCTGCTTCCTACCAACCATCCTAGCCATGTAAATCTGAGGAATGGTGGCGGATTAAAAAAAACCCTAGGGGCGGATGTGCCAGTCAGTATTCCTCCTTGTGTGGAGAAACTCTGGGTGCCTTCGTGGGATGAGGTCCCTGATAATATAGACTGCCCAAGCAACGGATGGAGGCGTGTGGTCCATGGGTACATTGTCATACCAGTTGGTTGGCTTTTCAATACTTTCATGTTTCCTTATGCACAAAGTTTAAGTCTGTGTAGAGCTTACTTTTAACTTTGGAAGCTTGGTGGAACTTGGGAAGTTACTTTTCAGATCTAATAGTTATGCTAATGGTTGCTGAATTTCTGAAATGCAACTAATATATTATTTCTCTTTAGTTCTAAAAAACAAACAAACCCCGGCCTCTTCTGAATATAAAAGCAGGAGGCCTTGAATCACAATTGGAAGAGACCTCGTGGGCCATCCAGTCCCATCCCCTGCCAAGAAGCAATGGATATTTCCCCCATGAATATTAAACAAGGGAAAACTTCCAATAACAATACAATACATAAAACATACTATATATCACATTCATTGAGTTATTTTCCCCATGAATATTATTATAAGAATAATAACTCCTAATATGCTAAATAACTATTGAATAAATCGTACAATAGAGATAATTCCCTCATGAATATCAAGCAAGGATTATCTATTATTTAAGGACATCGCACATATACTGTAGACATACATAACCCATTTTCCATACGAATATTAACAACCCATACTGTTCAAATCTCAACTGGCAGCTATCTTTCTAGATCTGACCTGTCAAACTGTTATAAATAAATAAATAAATAAATAAATAAATAAAGATAATTACTACTACTACTACTACTACTACTTGAGCTGGTTTCACTGACCTTGCCAGACGACAGGAAACAAGCGCCGGGGTTCTAGTCGGTTGAGCCAACATAGAGCTCGGAACCAGTGATGTCACCCACGAATATTCTAGCGTCATGGCTGATGCGGTTGCAGATACACAGCACAGGCTGATCACAGGTTGAATATCCCTTAAATGCAAAGCTTGGGACCAGAAGTGTTTTGGATTTCAGATTTTGGAATTGCGGAATGACCGCATAGAAATGATGAGCTATCTTGGAGGTGGGGCCCAAGTCTAAACAAGAAATTTGTGTATGTTTCACACGTACCTTATACATCCTTGGACATGGAGCCATCAGAAAACAAAGATGTCACTGTCTCAGCCACCTACTTGGGCAACCTTGGAGTATTTTGCATTTGGGAATTGTGAATAAGGTGTCCACCTGTACCTATTATCATTATTTCTTCATGGTCGTTATTCTGGAACAGGGCTTGGAAACCAATAAATATAGTATTAACACATCCTCTGTGGATGAAGCCCCTCTTTCTAAAGGGTTTTTCCAGACACGAAGCCCCTTTCCCTCCTAGTTTTCTACTTAGTTGGATTTTTTTTACCAGCAGCAATATTGGGGACGACATAAAGAGGGCTGGAGAAGCAGATGTTCAGTGTGGGATTGCTACAGCGTGTCTGCAGTCAGCAAGGCTTCGGCTTGGAAGAAGTAGGTTTCTACTCTTGTTGATCCTACTGAACTGTGTGCCAGTCTACAACTTATTAGGGAAACATCAGGGAACTGCCCAATACCCAACTGAACATGTGCAAATGGATAAAAAAAAAGGGGGGGTAGCAGAGATGCCAGCCTCACCAGCTACCCCATGCGTGTTTCCAAAAAGCACAGGCCTTAACGTTTGACTCTTAAATTGGAAGTCTTCACCAGATTATAATCTAACGAAAGAAAGATCGATCAACAGTGGATGTATTCAGGAAGAGTGCCAAGTGTTCTCAGGAGGGCACGCAATGTTGGTGTCCACCTAGGCAAGCCGTCCCTGTTTCCCCTTCACATGTGTCTACCCATCACTTTAAATAAAGGCCTGTTGAAACATGTTGGCACGCTCATCTTTTTCTTAATGTAGGTTCTTATTCATACCCTTTCCATATTATTACCTCTTGTGGTACCACAGGCTCCATTAAAGAAGGATGCCCAGGAAAGCATTTGTTTACTCAACATCTCCCAATGACCGAGGAGACTCAGGGTGTATTGTGATTAGACCTGGAGCAGGCTGGCTGAGTCTCAAAGTGATGGAGGGAATACTTACCTGGAGCCCCGAGTCCATCCGTAGACCCATGGCCTCGGGAATCAAGGCAAATTCACATTTTGGGGCATCCCGTTCCCTCCCTGGAAGGCCTTGGCTTGAAGGTTGTTTTAGGAACATCTTCACATTTTGCAGTTTTGTAGGTTAAAGGAATCAGGCGTCTCATGTTTGTAAGCGATGGAGACTAGAAGGAAAGGAGAAAGAACTTCCTCTGGCCCCATCTACACTGCCAGATAATCCTGTTTATGAATCCGGATTATCTGCTTTGATTATATGGCAGTGTAGATCCAGTTTCAGAACACATACCTGAGATGAGCGAGATGAGCCAGGATGCATCCTCGATGCCAAAGGGGGAGATTCTGGAGTCTGCTTCTCATGGCTGCTTGTTCGATGGTTTTTGCCCTCTCGATCTCGGACTGTCCTACCCATGCCCTTGGTCTGGGCGGGGAGCTCCGGGGACCACCAATCAGGAAAAGGATTGGCCCTCTCTGCCTGAAGTGGAGGCATTGGATGTGACAGAGATCCTTAGACGGGTGCCTGTCTCTCCCTTGGTGTCCCCCTTTTGTGGAAGCCCCCAGCGACGTCGCTGCCTCTCTCTATCAAAGAGGCAAGCTCCGAAGATGGCGACTGATCTTGGGGCCACTGTTGGTGAGCCTCTATCTTCCTCTCCAACTCCCAAGAAGTTCCGGCGCAGGCGCGCGGGTTTTCTTGATCAGAGATGGAAACGCCACCATGATATGCACCGGATCTCTGATGAAAGGCCAGAGCAAACTATTTTGCTGGCGGAGGGAGCTTCTGGCGCTTTGCAGAGTACTGGATTGACTGCAGGCCAGGACAGACTGACGGTGGCCTCTGGAGGGCCGGAAGCCCCAGACATGGACAGATGTACAGCGATAGGAACTGGCAGACCTCTGAAACGTAGGTCCCAGAGACGTGGCTGTCATCAAAAGAAATTTAAAACTAGAATCTTCTGGGGAGTGGGATTTGGCAACCGGACAAGATCTACAGCTACTGCCCCCTCCCACAAATTGGCCCACGCTCCCCCAGGTGGCTCCAGATCTGTAAATATGGAGGAGAGAGTACACCCCCAAGAAACCAGAGCCTGGGACTCAAATATAAGAACTGTGGGCATAAAAGAGAGAGTGTCTTCCCAGTCTATGGGAGTTAAGAACCCACTCCAGCACTCTCAAGGGAATCTGGATCCGACATCTTCTAGATTATCCCCCCACCCACAATGCTGGCCGGGTGCTCTGGCCTTTACACCTGCTCCTCACCACTCTGAGGGCCCCACTTATGACCACTTGTTAATTGGCCATGCCCCATCTCCTTTTCAGATGGCCAGTCAAACACTGGGCACCTAATCTGTGCTGCAGAGCCTCCAAGAGAAGTAGGTCTATGCATGGGGATTCCTACGATCTCTGGGAGGGGGAGATACGATGGTAGGCGCAGGCCGAATACTAGAGGGAGGTTGAGTCGGCGGGAGACTCGGCCCCCCTCTAACCTGCGGCCTATCCCCAGGTACATCTGTGACAGGCAACCAGTTTCCTCCCCTCCTACTCTGGTGTTAGTGAATGCTAGGTCCATAAGGAACAAAACTGCTACCATCAGGGACTTTCTTAATGATCAGGGAGCTGACCTAGTGTGTATTACAGAAACTTGGATCCAAGAGGGGGATGAGATCCTACTCCAGGAAATAACATCTCCAGGTTATGCAATCACTCACCAGATGCGGACTGGGAGGCGGGGGGGTGGGGTGGCTATGCTCGCCCGAGAAAGTTTTTCTCTTAGGGCAGTTCCTGTGCTGAGCATCCCTGGCATTGAAAGTGTTGGCCTGGTGTGGGATTCCTGTGAGAGCATAGCCTTTCTGCTGGTGTACCGTGCGCCTAGCGCACCAGCAGACAGCCTATCCCAGCTGCTTGAGACTGTGTCGGAGTGGTCCTTGAGGTTCCCCAGACTTATCGTCTTGGGGGATTTCAACGTCCACGCTGATGCAGACTCTTGTTCATCAGCGGCTATGGACCTAGTGTCTACCATGGAGACACTAGGACTCTCCCTCTGTACTACTGGGCCCACGCATCGGGCGGGGCACATGTTAGATTTGATTTTCAGCGCAGGAATTCAAGTGACCCAAGCCTCCACAATAGAGGTTCCATGGTCGGATCACTGCGCCCTGAGAGTCCAGTTGGAGCATGCCTACCCACGCTGCAAGGGCGCCGAGCCAATTTGGGCTCGCCCAAGGAGACTTATGGAACCCAGTAGGTTCCGGAATGCTCTGAGGGATCTGGAGCCTGCCAGCGACTCGATCGATGTGCAGGTGGACACATGGAACATCTGGCTATCCAATGCACTCGACGAGATCGCCCCTAGACGCCCTCTCAGACCCCGCCGAAATCGGTCTCCTTGGTTCACCGAGGAACTTCGACTGATGAAGCGGGAAAAGAGACAGCTGGAGGGTGTGTGGCGAGAACTCCGTGACGGAGCATCGAGATCAGCTTATGAGGCATTCAGGGAATCCTATGAGCATGCTATCACTGAGGCAAAGCGAGTATATTATGCTTCTTTGATAGCGTCTGCTAGCTCACGCCCGGCAAAATTGTTCAAAATAATTCGATCTCTAACGACGGTTCCTACCGTCCCAAAAAGTGGTGATCAGGCCCCTCCAGCCGAGGTTTTTCAGAGCTATTTTGCAGACAAGATCTCGCTACTTCGCCGGGACCTCCCCGCCACAATTGATACAGTGAGAGAACTTGAGACCCCGTGGCCACTTGCTGGGCCCATCCTCGACCGGTTCATCCCGCTGGATGCAGGGGCTGTCGATAGGCTCATAGCTGCAGCTAGACCGACCACTTGCTCCCTCGATCCGTGTCCCTCTTGGTTGGTGAAATCCTGCTTGGAGGGATTACGTGACCCTCTGTTGAAGATCATAAACAGCTCCCTTGAGCAAGGAGTCTTTCCAGAGGGTTTAAAAGAGGCGGTGGTCTCTCCTTTGCTGAAGAAACCAGATTTAGATCCCTCGGTTCCCTCCAGTTACCGCCCAGTTTCAAATCTCTCGTTCCTGGGCAAGGTGATTGAGAGGGCAGCAGCGGAGCAGTTGCAGCAATTCCTAGACAACACAGCCAGACTAGATCCCTTCCAATCTGGCTTCCGTGCGGGGCACGGGACAGAGACTGTGCTGGTCTCCATCACGGATCACCTTCGATGCCAGCTTGACCAGGGCGGGTCAGCGCTGCTTGTGCTATTGGATCTCACAGCAGCATTTGACACAGTCGACCACAATCTCTTGACCCACCGCCTTGCTGTTGCTGGAATCAGGGGGACAGCTTTAAACTGGCTGTCCTCCTTTCTTCACAACCGTGGACAGCGAGTGGAGAGGGGAGGCCTGGTCTCTGAGAGGTCCCCTCTATCTTGTGGAGTTCCTCAGGGGGCCATTCTCTCCCCTCTGTTGTTTAACATCTATATGCGACCACTTGCTCAGCTGGTTCGAGGTTTTGGGCTTGAGTGTTATCAGTACGCCGATGACACTCAGCTGGTGCTGAAGATGGAAGGCCGACCGGACTCTGTACCCGATTGTTTCCATCAGTGCCTCGAGGCCGTGACTGGATGGCTGCGTGCCAGCAGGTTGAGGGTGAATCCAGCAAAGACGGAGATCCTATGGCTGGGTGGATCGGGCAGTGGGGACATCCATCTGCCCACCCTGGATGGCGAGGCGTTACGCCCGTCATCATTGGTCAAGAGTCTGGGAGTCCTTTTGGACCCTCTGCTGACAATGGAGGCCCAGGTCTCCACCGTGAGCAGAACCGCCTTCTTTCACCTGCGGCAGGCTAGACGGCTGGCCCCCTACCTGTCCAGGGACGACCTAGCTACGGTGATCCAGGCCACGGTCATCTCAAGACTGGACTACTGTAACGCCCTCTACATTGGCCTCCTCTGTCGGTGATCCGGAAGCTCAAGTTGGTACAAAATGCAGCTGCTCGGCTTCTTGCGGGAATTCCGATGAGATGCCACATAACACCAATCTTACTACAGCTGCATTGGTTACCAATTGAGCACCGGATCACTTTCAAAGTGATGGTACTCACCTTTAAGGCCTTGCATGGTCTGGGGCCAATGTATCTGAGGGATCGTCTCACCCCCTACCAACCCCAGAGATCCCTCCGTTCTGAGGACCAAGATCTATTGGAGGTCCCCAGTGTCAAGACCTTGCGTCTAGCGGCAACCAGACGCAGAGCCTTCACAGCAGTGGCGCCATCAGTCTGGAATGCTCTGCCACCTGAGGTTCGTGCCCTGCGGGACTTACCAGCTTTCCGCAGGGCATGTAAGACATACCTGTTTCGACAGGCTTTTAATGTTTGATAGTGTTGTTTTTAAATTGTTTTAAATTGTTTTTAAATTTTGTTAGATTTTAGCCATTCTTGTAAGCCGCTCCGAGCCCCAGGGGAGTGGCGGCATATAAGTTTAAATAATAAATAAATAAATAAAATACCTCTGGTGCCTTCTACACTGCCATATAAAATCCAGATTATCTGCTTTGAACTAGGTTATAGGACAGTGTAGATTCATCAAATCCAGTCCAAACATGTAACGTGGATTATCTAATTTGATAATTTGGATTATATGGCAGTGTAGAAAGAGCCTCAGTTGTTCTTTGAGGCCTTCCTATCTCGTTGGGGCTCTGCTGAGCATCTCTTCTGCTAGTCATCTTGCTGGAGGGCTTTCCCTGAAGTACAATCTGTAACTGGGATTCTCCGCATGGGACCATGGCTTTCCATTAATATATACCAACCTTCACAATATCTCTTTTCTTGGGGTCTGCAGCTCAGCAAGTAGATCCTTTCCAAGTCAACAGTTTTCAGATATTGGGCAGAATTGACCAGAATTTGGGCACCATTGTATCCTATCATTCATGTGGAAAACATGAAGGACTGGGATCAAGTCTTGCCTTTGCTAAAAATGATTTACCTTCATGCCTAGTTGTGGAAGTCAGAGAAAGCGGAAGAGGAAGGCCCGAGTAATGGCTAAGCAATATCCTCACATTGTGCATCATAGTGCAGTTGTACTAGACCATTAGGCAAGGCAGAATATTTTAGCCATTCTCAGAATAGATCTCTAATCTTTCAAGTTAAGCAATATCTGTATGTTTTTGCAACAGAACGTGTGCTGTATTATCCTGCTATGCTGCAGGAGTAGACTACTGCAGCCTAGCTAATTTAGAAATCATATGTTGCTATGTTATTAGGTTTTCATAATGGGGAAAATATTCCAGTGCAAAATGATATTTTGATTGCATTGGGATCAACCTATCATTTTTCAGTGGAGCACTTTAGAATGTAATATGTCATTTGCTCCGACCTGGACGCCGCAGATATTGAAGTCTCTCAAGATGTAGCAAGAAGACCTGCTTGTCCAGTTTTAAGGGATTCATTTCACTTTGTGCAACCCAAGGACGTTGGCAAGATTCTTGGAGAAGAGAAGGCAACCACATGCATCCTGGCCCCCTGCCCATCCTGGATGATAAAGGAAGTCAGAAGGGGTTTGGGAGAGTGGGTCAAGGTGGTGACTATCACTGGACCCCACTGATTTGATCACCTTTTGGCCAATTTCCAATCTCCCCTTTTTGCGCAAAGTTTTGGAACATGTGGTCACCTTGCAGCTCCAGGGGTTCTTGGACTAAACTGACTATCTGGATCTGTCGCAGTCTGGTTTCAGACCGGGACATGGAACTGAGACAGCCATGATTGCAGAGAGCTCAAGAGGGGAAGTATATCCCTGTTGGTTCTCCTGGATCTCTCAGCGGCCTTCGATACCATAGACCACTGTATCCTTCTGGGTCGCCCTATGAGGATGGGCTTTGGGGATACTGTTCTGTAGTGGCTCTGGTCCTTCTATAAGGATCATACCCAGAAGGTGTTGTTGGAGGACACCTGCTCGGCCCCACAGCCATTGCCCCGTTGTGTCCC
>NW_026844366.1:178679472-178691098 GCF_025583915.1 Anolis sagrei ordinatus | reverse complement strand
AGATCCCCAAATAAATTTAGAAAGATAGTATTGTGGAACAACAAACAAACATAAACATATAAATTTAATAACAATAATACCAATAACAACATAAAGGAAAACAAAAGAATTATATATATAATATAAACTTTAACATAGGAAATAAAAAAATAACAAATTTGGGCATATTGAGTGTTTGTGCCATGTTTGGTCCAGATCCATAGTTGTTTGGGTTCACAATGCTCTCCAGATGTAGGTGAACTACATCTCCCCTAAATCACTGTCAGTTCCTCCCAAACCCCTCCAGTATTTTTTGTTTGACATGGGAGTTCTGTGTGGAGGTCTCAGTGGTCTGTGGAAGTCAGCACTGAATCAGTTGAAGGTACTGGAAATCCCATCATCTGTTTTCCATACTCCCCCAAACATATTTTTTCTGATTAATCATGATGCTTTAATTATGTTGAATTTGTAACAATGAAAACACATCCTTCATATCAGATATTTACATTACGATTCGTAACAGTAGCAAAATTACAGTTATAAAGGAGCAACAAAAATAACTTTATGGTTGGGGGTCGCCACAACATGAGGAACCATATTTAGGGGTCCCGGTGTTAGAAAGGTTGAGAACCACTGCTCTAGCCAATGTCTCCAAGTCTCAAACGCCGACTTGATGGCTAGGAGTTCTTTTTCCCAAATGGTGTAATTCCGTTCTGGGGCAGTCAACTGCCGAGAAAAGTATGCACAGGGCTGAGAGATGATCCCCCGCAGGTTGTAGCAACACTGCCCCGACCGCCACATCCGACGCGTCGGCCTGCACCACAAAGAGCTTAGTTGGATCAGGATGTTGCAGGATAGGCTGAGAAGTGAAAAGCTTCTTGAGCTGCTGAAAACTCTTCTCAGCCGCCTCAGTCCATAGGAACGGCCGTTTGCCTCTCAGACATTGGGTAATGGGGTCCGCCCAGCGGGCAAAGTCTGGGATGAACTTGCGGTAGTAGTTGGCAAAACCCATGAATCTTTGAATGTCCTTTCTGCTCATGGGGGACTTCCAATCTAACACCGCAGAGACTTTAGCGGGGTCCATGGAAATTCCCTCCGCAGAGATGCGGTGCCCCAGAAAGTCCACTTCGTCTAGATCGAAGGCGCACTTTTCCAGCTTAGCATAGAGTCCATGATCTCTCAGGCGCTGGAGCACTGCGCGCACTTGTTGCGCGTGATCACGTGGATTCGTGGAGTAGATCAAAAAGTCGTCCAGGTAAATGACCAAAAATCGGTCCAAAAAGTCGCGGAAGATATCGTTGACGAAGTGCTGGAACGTGGCTGGAGCGTTACAGAGCCCGAAACTCATGACCCTGTATTCAAAACTTCCAAAGCGGGTCTGGAAGGCTGTCTTCCACTCGTCCCCTTCCCGGATACGCACCAAGTTGTAGGCCCCCCTTAGGTCCAATTTGGTGAAAATCCGGGCCCCTCGCAAACGGTCGAGAAGCTCCGGGATGAGGGGAAGCGGATAACGGTTCTTGATCGTGATGTTGTTCAACGCCCGATAGTCGTTGCAAAGCCGCAACTCCCCTGACTTTTTCTTGACAAACAAAACTGGGGCCCCAGCCGGCGACTGCGAGGGACGAATGAACCCCTTGCGTAGGTTAGTATCCAAAAACTCCCGGAGAGCCGCCAGCTCTGGTTCCGAGAGAGAATACAATCGCCCACGCGGAATCGGGGCGCCCGGGATCAAGTCAATAGCGCAGTCGTACGGCCGGTGTGGAGGAAGTCTTTCCGCCTCCTTCTCGCTGAAAACGTCCCAGAAATCTTGGTATTTGGCGGGCAACTTGCCCGTGGCTTGTGCGGCAACCTCTGCGGTTCGACACTTCCGCTCCCCGCCGCAATGTTCTTTACAAGAGGCCGAAGTGAACTGTAGTCTTTTTTGAGCCCACCAAATGGTTGGGTTGTGCTTGGCCAGCCATGGAATTCCCAACACCACGGCATGTGGAAGGTCCGTGACCAAAAAGGAGACCTCTTCCACATGGTCCCCGACTCTCATCAGCACGGGCGCTGTATAGCGAGCCACCGGCCCGGCTTTCAGCAAACGCCCATCAAAGTTTTGTACATCCCGGGGAGGCTGGAGGTCTAAACATTGTAATCCAAGGAACTCCACAAACCGACTGTCCATGAAGTTGTTAGTGGCCCCACAGTCGACCAGCGCGTGCACCGCCGTGGGAGTCTTTTGGGCCACACAAAACGAAACCAAGAGAAAAAACAGCATCCCAGTTGCGGGCTCCGGAAACGGGGTGGAGACCGAGTTTGCGAGCCCAGCTAAACTCGGTCGTTGCCTTCCCCCGCCGGCTGCTCGGCCCATTGTTCACCGGATACCTGGGCTTGGGGCGCCACGGGCTCCACTGAGCCGGAGACCCCTGCCAAGCGGGGGCCCGTCTTCTTCTTTACAGGGCACTCCCGAGAGAAATGCCCGCTGCCCCCACAATACCAACACAGGTTTAGCCGTTGCCGTCGCGCCTTTTCCGCCGCATCAACTTTGGGGCGCATGGAGCCCAGCTGCATGGGTTCCTCTGCATCGGGCTCACGAGGTGGCGGCGGACCCAAGCGACGTGGCACTCCCGCATCGGCCCCCTTTCGGCCCACTGGCCGAGGCCCAGCAATGATGTGACGTTGATTGGCCATGGTTCCATCTATCCGGATGCATAGGGTCATTAATTCTTCCAAGTCGGCCGGGACAGCGGAACGGGCCACCTCCAACTGCATCTCCTGGGTGAGCCCCGCTTTGAAAGCGCTCATGTAGGCGGCATCGTTCCAAGCCAGCTCCCGCTGCAATACACGAAACTCCGAAATGTATTGGGCCAAACACCCCTCTTTTTGCGTTAGGGCACGCAGCTTACGATCCGCCATCTCCCGGTGGACTTGGCCTCCCCAAACTTTGTGCAGTTCATCCATGAAAGTCTTGACAGTGTTGCACACAGGGGAAGCGGCCTCACGTAGCGCGGTGGCCCAGGAGAGGGCCGGGCCCTCCAACAAACTGTAGGCAAAGCCCACCTTGGCTGCCTCATTTGGAAACTCCGCTTCCCGCACTGTGAGGTAGGCATCACACTGTCCCAAGAAGTCCTTGACCCGTTGACTGTCTCCAGAGAACTTGTTGGGCAAAGCCATAGGAGTCCTTAGTGGCGGAGCCGGAGGGGCAGGCGCCCTTTGCGCTTGCATCGTGGTTATCTGCTGCTGGAGGTCCTGCAGCTGCTGTTGCATCGCCTGGGCATCTGCAGGATTCATGGTGGCTGGGAGAAGCAAGGACTTTGTTGAGGGGTCTGTTCAAACTGTTGCGTCTCAGATTAGCTTCACCTTGCTCTCTGACAAACCAGCCAAACTTAAGAAGAAAATAGTTTATTGAGGTTTCAAACAAATCCAGGTAAAAACAGTAAAAAGTTCAATAGTACAAAGTATAGGTTCAATAGGATTTCTTAAATCAAAGCAGGAACTTGAGGCAAAGGAGCAGGATACATTCCAGGCATTAGCATGAAGTTACAGGAAGCAGGCAATCCCCCCAGGCCCAAGCCCTGGGCCGTAGGTACAGTGATCCATTCTAGCAAAGTTGAACAGACACTGAACCAGCTTTCCAGCAGCATACTTATAGGTAAAACATCAAAACATTGAACTAAAACAATCCACTAACAAGCAATTTTCCCACCAGCAGATGGCCTCAAGATTTGGCCGCAATTCGCCCGCTTTTCCTTAACACCTGTAGTTTGCTGCTCTGACCTTCACCGAGCGTCTTATCAGCCACATTCTTTGGCTGTGAGAACAAGCGTTTCTCTCTAGCTACAGACTGTGGCTGAGAAAACTGAGAAATCTGAAATCCCACACCTGCATCTGTATTCCCATTCCCATCATGCCCACTTGCACTCTCAGACCCATCATGCTGTTGCTGAACCACAACAAAGATATTAAATAAAAAAGTAATAAGATAAAGTATCCAAAACTGAGTCAATTTAATAATATAATGAAATAAACAATAATATAATAATAAAATTTAAATAAATAAAATATAAATAATAATAATAATAATAATAATAATAACAATAAATAATATAAAATTATATAATATATAAATATAAATAAATAAATAATAATAATTAATAACTCATCTTGTGTTTCTAATAATAATAAATAATAATATAAATATTTAAATAAAATATAATTAAATTTATAAAATATTTATAAAATATAATTATAAATAATAATAAAAATAATATATAAAATTAAATTATAAATTATTAATATATAAAAATAATGTTATTATAAAAACTTAGAAAGTAAATATAAGAAATAAATAAAGAAAAAGTAACAAAAAGTAACAGAAATTGCACTTTGAAAAAACTCTGAAAATTATCTGGGAAGTATTGCATACATACTAATTTCTGTAGCAGTATTGCAAGTTAAGTAAGAAGGACCAACTTCACATTTGGGTGGTGTCTCTTAATGTGCATCCTTAGCCCTGTTGTGGCAAGATGCCTCATATCTTTTCCTCTGCTGACGCTCACACCGCAATGCCTGCAAACTGCCAAAGTGGCCCTCTCATTATGGACGTCGTAATGATCCCATAGGAGCGATCTCGGCCTACCCCTACTAGGCACTTCAGATGTACTCATGCTCGTGTTTGGACTGTCGGTGTTTGTGGAAGGGAGTATAATCGTTGGTTGTTTCTGTAGCTCGCCCTCCATCAGCATGCAGTCCTCTTGATCACTAATTCCTGTGGTGGAAGCACATTCCATCTTGTCTTCCTCCCATTCCTCTGACACGTCCGCCTCCTCGCCCTCCTCTTCATAACAAGTAATATCAGAGGTACTTGGAACGACATCAGGATCTGAACGTAGAGTCTTTCGAACTGATGAAGAAGAAGGTTCTGCCATCTCACAGCTGGTTGAAGCATCTGTGGGTGTTTCAATAACCATCTCGTTGGATGAATGTTCCCTTCTTGTCAATGTGTTCATCTTCAGTCCCCTGCCTTTCTTCGGTATTCGCGATAGCACTTGGCCCTTGCGACTAGAAAAGCCGGGAAGGAAGCGTTTCATCACACTGGTTGGAACTACACAAATAATGAGCAAAAGGAGCGCACTGGTTGGAACTACACAAATAATGAGCAAAAGGAGCGCACTGGTTGGAACTACACAAATAATGAGCAAAAGGAGCGCACTGGTTGGAACTACACAAATAATGAGCGAGCACTGTATTATAGCACTTTGTGTTGGCAAAAGGAGCGCACTGGTTGGAACTACACAAATGAGCGAGCACTGTATTATCGCACTTTGTGTTGGCAAAAGGAGCGCACTGGTTGGAACTACACAAATGACAAAGCACTGTATTATAGCACTTTCTGTTGGCAAAAGGAGCGCACTGGTTGGAACTACACAAATGATGAGCGAGCAGTGTATGTAGCACTTTGTGTTGGCAAAAGGAGCGCACTGGTTGGAACTACACAAATGATGAGCGAGCAGTGTATGTAGCACTTTGTGTTGGCAAAAGGAGCGCACTGGTTGGAACTACACAAATGAGCGAGCACTGTATTATAGCACTTTGTGTTGGCAAAAGGAGTGCACTGGTTGGAACTACACAAATGATGAGCGAGCACTGTATTATAGCACTTTGTGTTGGCAAAAGGAGCGCACTGGTTGGAACTACACAAATGAGCGAGCACTGTATTATAGCACTTTGTGTTGGCAAAAGGAGCGCACTAGTTGGAACTACACAAATGAGCGAGCACTGTATTATAGCACTTTGTGTTGGCAAAAGGAGCGCACTGGTTGGAACTACACAAATGACAAACGCACACACAGCCACCGAAGAGTCTTTTCTTTTTTAGAATATTTTTTGTATTTTTTTAAGAATAAAAGACAGGTATTTTTAAAAAATATTCAAAAATGCAAAATTAACCAAAAACTGGCCCTGATGTGGACCAAACACAGCCACGAGACAGGGCAAACGAGAGCACACACCAACAGAAGAGTCTTTTTTTTTAGAATATTTTTTGTATTTTTTTAAGAATAAAAGACAGGTATTTTTAAAAAATATTCAGAAATGGAAAATTAACCAAAAACTGGCCCTGATGTGGACCAAACACAGCCACGAGACAGGGCACGAGAGCACACACCAACAGAAGAGTCTTTTCTTTTTTAGAATATTTTTTGTATTTTTTAAGAATAAAAGACAGGTATTTTTTAAAAATATTCAAAAATGGAAAATTAACCAAAAACTGGCCCTGATGTGGACCAAACACAGCCACGAGACAGGGCAAACGAGAGCACACACCAACAGAAGAGTCTTTTCTTTTTTTAGAATATTTTTTGTATTTTTTTAAGAATAAAAGACAGGTATTTTTAGAAAATATTCAAAAATGGAAAATTAAACCAAAACTGGCCCTGATGTGGACCAAACACAGCCACGAGACAGGACAAATGAGAGCACACACCAACAGAAGAGTCTTTTCTTTTTTAGAATATTTTTTTTTAAGAATAAAAAACAGGTATTTTTAAAAAATATTCAAAAATGGAAAATTAACCAAAAACTGGCCCTGATATGAAACAAACACAGCCACGAGACAGGGCAAACGAGAGCACACACCAACAGAAGAGTCTTTTCTTTTTTTAGAATATTTTTTGTTTTTTTTAAGAATAAAAGACAGGTATTTTTAAAAAATATTCAAAAATGGAAAATTAACCAAAAACTGGCCCTGATGTGGACCAAACACAGCCACGAGACAGGGCAAATGAGAGCACACACCAACAGAAGAGTCTTTTCTTTTTTAGAATATTTTTTGTATTTTTTAAGAATAAAAGACAGGTATTTTTAAAAAATATTCAAAAATGGAAAATTAACCAAAAACTGGCCCTGATGTGGACCAAACATAGCCACGAGACAGGGCAAACGAGAGCACACACCAACAGAAGAGTCTTTTCTTTTTTAGAATATTTTTTGTATTTTTTTAAGAATAAAAGACAGGTATTTTTAAAAAATATTTAAAAATTGAAAATTAACAAATTAACAAAAACCGAAGGAAGGAATGAATCCAAGCAAGGAATTAATCCAAGCAAGGAATGAATAATAAGCAAGGAATAAATCCAATCCAAGCTTAGCCAGCAACCAACCAAGCCAACCCAATGCAAGCCGCCCTCCCGGACCTCTTCTCTTCTCCCTCGCCTCCGCAACAAATGAGCTGTGCGGCCACGCAGCAAGAACTCCAGGACAAGCCTCCGCCTGATCAAAGCACTCCAAAAACAGACAGTGAGGTGACCAAGGTCCCCGTTGACCAAGCCACCACCATTGCCAAGAAATCACTCCGACAGAGGATTGTAGATGAACTGAAACACTATTACAATGGATTCCACTTGCTTTGGATAGATACCAAAGTTGCTGCTAGGATGGTGTGGAGACTGTTACATAGAATCATAGAATCATAGAATCAAAGAGTTGGAAGAGACCTCATGGGCCATCCAGTCCAACCCCCTGCCAAGAAGCAGGAATATTGCATTTAAATCACCCCTGACAAATGGCCATCCAGCCTCTGCTTAAAAGCTTCCAAAGAAGGAGCCTCCACCACACTCCGGGGCAGAGAGTTCCACTGCTGAACGGCTCTCACAGTCAGGAAGTTCTTCCTAATGTTCAGATGGAACTCCTCTCTTGTAGTTTGAAGCCATTGTTCCGCGTCCTAGTCTCCAAGGAAGAAGAAAACAAGCTTGCTCCCTCCTCCCTGTGGCTTCCTCTCACATATTTATACATGGCTATCATATCTCCTCTCAGCCTTCTCTTCTTCAGGCTAAACATGCCCAGTTCCCTAAGCCGCTCCTCATAGGGCTTGTTCTCCAGACCCTTGATCATTTTAGTCGCCCTCCTCTGGACACATTCCAGCTTGTCAATATCTCTCTTGAATTGTGGTACCCAGAATTGGACACAATATTCCAGATGTGGTCTAACCAAAGCAGAATAGAGGGGTAGCATTACTTCCCTAGATCTAGACACTATGCTCCTATTGATGCAGGCCAAAATCCCATTGGCTTTTTTTCCGCCGCATCACATTGTTGGCTCATGTTTAACTTGTTGTCCACGAGGACTCCAAGATCTTTTTCACACGTACTGCTCTCGAGCCAGGCATCCCCCATTTTGTATCTTTGCATTTTGTTTTTCCTGCCAAAGTGGAGTATCTCGCATTTGTCACTGTTGAACTTCATTTTGTTAGTTTTGCCCATCTCTCTAATCTGTCAAGATCGTTTTGAATTCTGCTCCTGTCCTCTGGAGTATTGGCTATCCCTCCCAATTTGGTGTCGTCTGCAAACTTGATGATCATGCCTTCTAGCCCTTCATCTAAGTCATTAATAAAGATGTTGAACAGGACCGGGCCCAGGACGGAACCCTGCGGCACTCCGCTCGTCACTTCTTTCCAAGATGAAGAGGTATGAGCAGGTGCTCACACGGAGGAAAAGGCGAAGGCTGATGAGAACGTCTGCTGATCTCTTCCGCCTGGTCCCTTTCCTGGTGTTCATCATCGTACCCTTTATGGAATTCCTTTTGCCAGTGTTTTTTTAAAAATATGTCATATTTATTCATAGTCTTGGCTAATGGTGAGGGTACAGTAAACCAATTTTATGTTAATATTGTCTAATACAAAATTAGCCCTTTTAAGTATCCCAATACAAAACAGTAAAAGTGTTAATAATATACTCTTAAAATTGTAAGTATGTTAACTTTTATTCAAGAAAAGTGTTTGGAATGCTCTATAGACTGGCAAGTATCCTGAGGGAGGACAGAAGCTATTCTGATGCCAACTATATTTCCAAAGGTTGAAGACTGCCTGATAATAACTTTAGTTATTACTACTTTTCTTCAACACTAAATATTGGAATACGGCTCACTTTTGCCAGTGTTTTTGAAACTCTTCCCTGAAATGCTTCCCTCAACCTTTGAAACCGAATCCAAAAAGGAAAACAAAGGAAGAAACTGAGTGCCAAGCTGGAGCTAGCCAAGTTCTTACAGGAGACCATTGCGGAGTTGGCCAGAAGGAACAAAGCCAGTACAGGAGAAGCCACACAGCAATTCTCTTCCTATGATCAAAAGGTCCGGCACAGCGGCCAGCAGCCCAGCACCCAGGAGATTATTCAGTTTTCCAAGCTTTTTGAGGATGAACTGACCCTGGAGCACCTGGAGAGGCCGCAGTTGGTCATCCTCTGCAAACTGCTGGACCTGCACCAACAACCTCCTCCGCTTCCAGCTTCTGATGAAGCTCAGGTCTATCAAAGCAGATGAGGAAATGATTTCCAGGGAAGGTGTCAATGGGCTGAGTGTGTCTGAGCTCCAGGCCGCATGCAGGGCAAGAGGCATGAGGTCCTTGGGCATTTCGAAGGAGCAGCTGAAGGAGCAACTCAACCCGTGGCTGGACCTGAATCTTAGAGAGAATGTGCCCCCTTCTTTGTTGGTGCTCTCCCGCGCCTTGTATTTGACGGAGGTGAAGCCCATACCGATTCCTGTGACTCCAGCACCTGAGCCTTTCAAGAGCGAGAAAGTACAAATTTCCACAAGAGCCAGAGAAATATTTGCTAGGAATTGTGAATACGAAATTAGACAAGAGTCAGGAAAGAATACTGTTCCTGCTTAGTACGGCGGCAAGGATAGTACTTGCTAGATCCTGGAAACATAAAGAAGTCCCAAGCTTGGATGAATGGGTTCTCAAAGTCTTTGACATTATTCAAATGGACTGTCTTTCACAAAGATTAAAAGGAACGCATATAAGGGCAAACTGGACCGGGTTTAAAGACTATATTAGAAATAGGGGGATTCCAATACAGATAGATCTGTCTCCCCTCCCCCTTCCTCCCCCTGTTCACCCGATTGTATTGTATTGTATTGTATGTTAATATATGTCTATATATGTTTATATATGCAAAACTTAATAAAAATCTATTTTAAAAAAAGAGCGAGAAAATACGTGCTGACAACCGTGAAACCTTGTTGGATCCCGCTCCCAAAGTCCAGGAAAGAAAGAATGAAGAATTTATTTTGCAGCCAAAAGAGGCCTCAATGGTCCCTGAGGTGTCAGTCAGGCCACCTGGAAGTGAGATGGAATTGGAAGCCTCTCAGAGCAGCAAAGCCAGCGCCAACGGAGTCTAAGCATTCTCCCATCATGGACTTGAGAACGGAGGGGAAACCGTTCCGTGTCTGGACCTGATCTAGACTTGCGAAGGATGGGCATTTCTCGTCGTCGAACTCCTGTCCGCGTACAGATTTCTTCCACCCTTCCTTCTTTCAAGACCGCTTTGATGTGACCTGGATGGTTTGGTTTATCACTTATTGTCCATCATCAATTATATATACAATTTAATTAGCAATTAATTTATAACTCAACAGATAGGGTAGCAGTAGTAGGATATATTTATATATATAGGATAATAATCAATTAACAAAGAAATCAACTTGGAATGGACTGACATAGGATACAAGGACTATGACTATGATTAATTATTAATTTTCATATATCATCATTTATCTACCTCAACAAGATTAATTAATCATTTATCTACCTCAACAAGAAGAATAAGGAATTGAAGAGGATTAAAAAAAAGGGACAGCAAACAAGCATAAGCTAAGAAATAAAAGGGAAAGTTATTGAAGAAATAAAAGTAAAAATATATAACAGATAAGTTGAAGGATTTCAGGATAATGTCTACACAAAAAAGGGAAGATGGAGAAAGAAAAGGATAAAGACAAAGAAAAAAAGGAACTAGAAAGGACTCACTTCCAGACTCACTTTTTCCGGTTCTTGTTTTAAATTCCCGAACCCCCTTCCCACCACTCCACTCCCACACACCCCTTCCCCTTCCCTTCCCTACATCTCCTTCCCTTTTCTTTCTTTTTTCTTTCTTTTTTTCTCTCCCTAACAAGTGCTTTTATCTATTATGTACTATGAAAACTTAATAAAGAATATTTAAAAAAGAAAAAGAAAAAATGATTTGCCACTTCCGGGTTGGCGTGACGGCTGCAGGACGGTTTCCACAGAGCCCGCAGGGCGACCTGCCGACGGTCCTAAGAGACACTCTCCCCTCAAGGGTGGTGTCCAAAGGACCCGGCAAAGGTGGTCCACGGGGCATAGCGGATCGTGCCGGGGCGAGCTAGGGTCCAAAGATAGCCTAACAAAGGAGACAGAAAATCCTTGACTCCATAGCAGAGGGGGGAAAGATAGAAAGAAGATATTTTAGGCATAATAAGATAATAAAACACCAAAAAAGACACCACATTAACACCCTAAGGGAAATAAAGGAAGTGTTTAACAGAGCTGCTGAAGCAAGAAACAAAGAAGAGAACAAAACAAAATAATAAATATAACAAATATAATAAAGAATATAATAAAGAAGTGATAAGGGGAAAAAATAAATAAATAATAAATATAAATAATAAATATAAATATATAATAAATAAATTATATATATATTTAGGCCTGTTTGATCAAGAAAAAATTTGTTTCTAAAATCGTTTTGTAATTGGGGTGTTTTTTTTGTTTCGATATTTAAAATAATTACAAAACTTACAAAAATTACAAAATTTTGTAAATATTAACGAATTTTTAGAATATTTTTTGTATTTTTTAAGAATAATATTAAAATAA
>NW_026844366.1:178660741-178675487 GCF_025583915.1 Anolis sagrei ordinatus | reverse complement strand
AATTCTAAGACTAACTGCTATCTTGCTTTCCTCATTTTTGGGCCCCTGCGCTCGGGGAATAATCGTTTTGTTCAAAGTATTATTATTAGACAGTAAACAGTTGATTGCCAAAACTCTGCCGGCTCGGTGAAAGCAGCCTGTTATTTCCTTGCTGCCACTCATTCCTACTCATGCCCTGCCATCAGGGGCTTGTTGTGGGCACCCACAGGAGGACCCGGAGAAGCAGCCAGGCCGGCCCCCGGCCCCAGCGCGGAAGATCTAGTTCGCCAAGGGCCAAACTATGGATTCTGTTGCTTCCTGACCCAGCGCACATAACTGGGTTCCTGCTTCCTCTTTGTGAACTCTCTGACTTGTGCACTGGACTATGGACTCTGCTACTACCCAACCCAGCGCCCATCACTGGACTTCTGCCTTCTCTGCATCATGAACTTTTTCCACATCCCTGGCCACGAACTTCCTTCTGGTGCTTGCCTTGAGGAGCAAGCAGCTTCCGTTTATCTCCAGTTTGCGTTATCCAATATTGTAATAAACCATTGCTGGGGATGGGGATGGGATTCACTTATGAAATGTATGAAGTATATGAAGTATATAAGATGTGTATAATGAAATGTACCCTGATTCCCCTTCCTGCCTTTCCCTCTGAACTTTGCCCCAAAAAAGGAATGTGACCTGGGATTACTGCAGAGAGGAAATCCTTTGTCCTCTCAAAAACTGATCATATCTACATTTGCATGGGCCACCTGATTGACCCTTTTCTCAAACTGGCTTTCAGAGCAGACAGCCTAGGGCGGGAAGGGTCAACAGAAACTTAGGTAAAAAGACTGATTAACTCAATTTTTGGTATTTGTTGATCCCCCTTGTTTACAAGGCTCCGAGGTCCGAATGCCTTCAATAGCTCCTCTTTTCACCTTTCTCATACTTCCTCCCAAATCCCATCATAAACTGGGAAACTCATTGTTTCCCTTGTCTGCCACCCCGCCGATAAGAACAAAGGCTCAGTAACAGCTGGCGGATGCCCCCTGGGCACCCCATTTCCCCTGAGCTGTCAAACTTCGTCCCGCCTCCTGACTGCTGATTGGACCATCAACGGAGGCGCTAGGAGGGCGCCGATTGGTCCTCTAGAAGCGGCAGAGCTTGCTGATTGGGCGGGAGTCAGGGCGCACGGCCAAGCCTCCTCCCAGCTGTTCCGCGGCCGGCCAATCAGTGCAAAGCCGGCCGCCAGAGGGCGGGCGGGAATTTCGAACTGGTTTCTTTTGTTCTGTACACTATAAAAATGCCTGTAAACCTCAGTAAAACCATGCTTGCACTGGAATGATTCCTGCAATGCATCTGATCTCAGCTGAATCACAATAAACGCCTCGGTCACTGAACCTCTTCAGCCTCCGGTGGGATTAATTCTTAATATTTTTCGTTCTTTGGATTGGCTTTCGCTGGCTGCTCACCGAGGTCAACGGACCCCTTTAGCGGTCTTCAGGGATCTCTCCCGCTGGGAGACCCTCCAAAAGAGCTCGATATCACCATCAGCGTATTTCCCATTGAGGAAGTGTAGTAGGAGTGTATTTTCCATCAGCGCATTTCCCATTGAGGAAGTGTAGTAGGAGTGTATTTTCCATCAGCGCATTTCCCATTGAGGAAGTGTAGTAGGAGTGTATTTTCCATCAGTGCATTTCCCATTGAGGAAGTGTAGTAGGAGTGTATTTTCCATCAGCGCATTTCCCATTGGGGAAGTGTAGTAGGAGTGTATTTTCCATCAGCGCATTTCCCATTGGGGAAGTGTAGTAGGAGTGTATTTTCCATCAGCATATTTCTTATTGCCTGCAAGAACAGGAGAGGGTCAGCGTCCTGGCTGCCTCGCCCGCACACTGGTGAGAGAAGCAAGCCAGGAAAGGAGGCTTTAAAACTTCTGTCTCCCAGCTGCACCTTTAATATCTTGTTAATATCCCGACTCTTGTGCGGACCGACTGTGCTGACCGACCACCTGTGCTGACCGACAGTGCTGCCCGACTCTTTGTGCTGACCGACTGTGCTGTCCGACCACCTGACTGCACCCCGAGAGCAGTGCTGTGTGCTGACTGCCGCCGTGTATGTGACGCCCTCCATCGCGTCCATTATTACTACTTCCGGAAGGACTAACAGCAGCCTTCCACTGATTTACATCTGTCATCCATTGATTTACATCTGTAAACTACAACAACTTTACCAATAACAACTGTGCCAAGTGGAATTTGGTGAGCTTAAGGAACAATTGTACTACCAATTGCATTGAATTGTCTATGAATCTGCCTAGCATAGCACCTTATTATACCTTATTATACCTGGCGGGGACGAGAGATAGGGCCTTCTCGGTGGTGGCCCCGCGGCTGTGGAACGCCCTTCCCACGGACATTAGACTAGCTCCATCATTAATGGTATTCCGCAAAAAAGTGAAAACCTGGTTGTTTGAGCAGGCGTTCGAATACTCAGTGCAATGAATGTAACGAACATAGGAATGGAACAATGGATGATGGATCTGGATCATGTTTTTAGTGATGAGACGCTAGCGAATGGCTATTGGTGTTAATGGTATATTGTTGTTAATTGTATACTTTTCTATAATATGTTATGATGTTAACTGTTTTTTATACCATGGTATAAATAAATAAATAAAAGCCAATATTCTGAGGATAGGAGATATACAGAGTTTCATCCTTTTAAGTGGTAAGCTGACTGTGTCGCAGGATCTTGATTTCTCCTGTCTTGGTTTGTGAAATGATTCTAGAGTCAGAAAAAAGGCACAGGAAAACAAACACCCAAATTGGGTATATATCTATCTGACATTAGTTCTGGTTCATTCTTTTTCTTTTTTTTTTAAGGCTGGTTGTGATTTTCTTTTTATTTAAAGGTGGAAAAAAGATCTCATGTGTATGTCCCCAGAGAAGAAATTCCAGAAATGCAAACTTTAGAATTTTACTCTAAAGAAAAATGAATGCAATGACATTCATTCATAATTGGGGAAAAATGTTATGCGTTTCTTCTTAAAAGTAACTTCTTAAGCTCCTGCTAAAGTCATGAATTGAATAGATGGCCTGGGACTAACCATTTTTGTTTCACTCAATGACACGATCATCTCATTTGAAACATTATCTCCATGTGACGACTTCTCCAGGTTTCAATTCCCTGTGATATAATTTGCTTTTGTTTCTGAAGAAGCTCAACATGTCTCCTGTCAAAGTAACATCCCACCACAAATCCAATCGGAAACAATGTCAGGGCCCAGTGATCTTGCACAAGCTGGAGGATATTCAACATAGTTACTCTCCTTCAGGCCTTCTTTTTCTCTCTGGTTCATTCTTGGGTGGGAGACACTAAATCATCAATCCCATGTGCTGTAGGCTATATTTCAGAAGATGCAATTGGCAAAGGGTCGCTGCCTTGTCATGGCGCTGGAGCTTGAGCACCTCAATGATGCCACGAGCGAAACCGTGAAGGGCCACCCAAGACGGGTCGGTCATGGCAGAGAGGTCAGACCAAGCGCGATCTCTGGGGAAGGCAATGGCAAACCACCAAGAAAACTAAATGGACCGGCACAACCAGAGATATGTCAGTATGCCATGGGAAGATGGGGCTCCCAGGTCGGAAGATGGCCAAAATGCTACCGGGGAGGAGCAGAGAGTGGGGTAAAAAAGTCTTCAAACTTTTCCGCTTAGACCTTGGAAGTGGAAATGCAACATTGGCAGATTAAATAAAAACTAATTTGTTGGGCCTTCACAACATCTAAAACAGCTTCTTGAGATCCCTACCTCTGCCTAAGAGCAGGACCATTGAACTCCTTCTCTCAACATCTGCTAGGGAGAGTCTGCAATGAGCAGAGTGTTGGACTAGATGACCCTAGAACCTCCTTCTAACTCATAGATTCTATAGTTCTGTGACTCTATGGACCTCTTCACATGCGGGTTTTAATGGCCCCTTTCCCCTCTTTGGGATGGGGAAGGGGGCAATGTGCGCTGCTGTCCTCTGATGAGGACAGGGTGCCAACGTGCCTTGTCCCATCCTCACCATATGATGGGGAAAGGAGAGAGGGCACGCTGGGCACCTGCTGGTGAAACGGCATGGTGTGTGAAGAGGTCCTATGACTCCTTCTCCAAAGACACCAACTCTCTTTGTGTGGGAAATAGGAGTCCGAGAGTATGTGTGAGAGAGACAAAGAGCATTTGCAAAATTCATTGAGCTACTGAACTTTGGTTTTCTTTGTTATAAGGAAAATAAAGGAAGGGGAATATTTTTTTTGAAATTTTCCATAAATCTAAAATATTACCAATGAATGCTGCATGATTCAATGGGACGTATCATAGAATCAAAGAGTTGGAAGAGACCTCATGGGCCATCCAGTCCAACCCCCTGCCAAGAAGCAGGAATATTGCATTCAAATCACCCCTGACAGATGGCCATCCAGACTCTGCTTAAAAGCTTCCAAAGAAGGAGCCTCCACCACACTCTGGGGCAGAGAGTTCCACTGCTGAACGTATGTGTGGATATATGTTTGAAGCAGGCATGGGGGAATGTATGTGCAGCTGAAGATGGAGAATATTGCTTCCAACTCTTTCTCAGTCTGAGCCAAACCAGACCTTAAGCCCCCCCCCCCCTTTCCCAGTGCTCCATATTGCCTCAGCTGGTGCCATAAAAACTTTATCTCCCCTTTCACCTCTCTGCGTATGCTCTTCAGCAGTCTGGTATATAAGATAAGAAGCTTGGCAAAACACATTATGGTAGAAGCATTCATATTTCTACTGATGCTGAGGTGATGGAAGGTGTTTCACACATTAATGCTCATCTGCACAATTGCAAGACAGACTGTACTGCATTAATCTGAGATGACTTCTTCTTACATACATAGTTCTAATTAGGAATAATGGCCCATGTATATTTTGTGTCTGCACCTCTGTCACAAGCATGGTTGGTGGGGACAAGAGAGAGCGCCTTCTCAGTGGTAGCCCCCCTCCTCTGAAACGCCCTTCCAAGGGAAATAAGACAGGCCCCATCCCTCCCCTCCTTTCGTAAGAGCTTGAAGACCTGGTGGTTGTCAGAGTTTTATATTATTTAGATCATTTCTTAAGTGAAAAATGGGTAAGTGATTGTAAGAATCATGTCCAGTCATTGTATGACCAGCAACAGTCAAGCCACCTGTGAGAGCTTAGCTACTACAAATTAAGAGACTGAGAATGTAGAAAGTAGAGAAGAAGCAGAGAATGTTGATGGTGATGATGAGATGAGAGACTCTCATGAGAGCTAGAAGAAGAGGAATAGATTCCTGTAAAAGCTCAAGGAAGGTTTGCTAGAATATTGGGATCCATGGATTGAAACTGTTTTTTGTGACTATTGCATAAACATTTACTTTATTGGAAGAAAGTTTGTCTTCTGTGGATTGTATTATTTTTCTCAACGGGGTGCAGCTTCCAAGAAGGGGGTTTGAATGTTCGAAAAACAACGCCAACTATAAAGCAGCAACACCGTAGCTGCAACAGTGGTTTCAACAAGACCAGTTCTAACTTAGTCTTACACATTGTTGAATACGGCCTTCTTCTTCCTACCAATTCCCCAGATCACTTCCTCTAATCGGCCCCGGAATGAACAGCCACAGACCAGTACCTAATATTATTGTTGCTTGCACAAATCTTGGCCCGGCCTTTTAAATTTTTAAATTGCCTTGAACAGGCAGGATTATTTTTAATGTATGTCTGTTATGGCGACAATTTTTATGCTTATATTGTTTTGTTAATCTTATGGTTATGTTGTTTTACTTTGCATGTTTTGTGATGTTACCTGGGAACTGCTCTGAGACCCCTCGGCAAGACTCAGAGTGGTTATATAAATAAAGTTATTATTATTATTATTATTATTATTATTATTATTATTATTTAATATGGGCAGGCTCATATAAGGGACGAGTGGCTGGCGTTCTATGAGTGACCAATGCCAGCCACAACAGGGAGGATTTTGCTGCCTACCTTGTGTAATCTCTCCCCCCACACCACCACCACCACCATTTGAAACTCATACGTCACCTATAGAAGTACACACATCACTGGCATGACCATTTAGTGGTTGGTGGAGAGAACTTGGTAGTGATGAAATCTCCAGCTATTTCTCTATAGCTGGCTATGCAGTGATAAAGGCACCCTCTGGGGTCCTCTAGAGGTCCTGAGGATGGTGTTGTTTTGCATCTAGCTGCCAGGACATAGTTCCCTTTCCTTACACTCCACTGGCCACTAAATTGCGGGGTTGTTGGTGAGAGGGGGGAGTAGGCAATAACTGGGTCAAAGAATAGTAGAATAATTGAGTTGGAAGAGACTACATGGGCCATCAAATCCAAACCCCTGCCATTCAGGCAAAACACAATGAAAGTTCCCCTAAGAAAATGGATATCCAGCCTCTGGTTAAAAGTTTCCAAGGAAGGAGCTTCCACCACACTCCGAGGCAGAGAGTTCCACTGCTGAACTGCTCTTCTTATGGTCAGGAAGTTCTTCCTCGTGAGCATGTAGAACCTCCTTCCCTGTCATTTCAACCCATTGTTCTGAGTCCTAGTTTGCAGGGCAGCAGGAAATAAGCCTGCACCCTCTTCCTTATGACATCCTTTCACATCTTTATACATGCCTATCGTGTCTCCTCTCAACCTCTTTTCTGCAGGCTAAATATGCCCAGTTCTTTAAGACACTCCTCATAGGGCATGGTCTCTAGATCTTTGATCATTTGAGTTGCCAGAATTGGACACACTACTCTAGGTGAAATCTGACCAAAGCCAAATAGAGATTAGAATGACTTCCGTCAATCTAGATACTATACAGGGACTGTGGAAGTCATCCAGTTCTTATTTATAGGGTATTTTCTACTGTGAGAGGGGAATTGACGCAAGGACCCTGCTTCTGCATGTCACAATGGATGTCACTCACAAAAGGGAATGGAAATGTCATTTAGGTACTTCCTGATTCACAAGGGAACAGATCCCTGTTGATCACAGCAGGCATGGTCGCATTAGGCTAATATGTAACAACACAACTAATTTCATCTCCTAGTTTCACAGCTGATAAAGTATGCTTCATTTTCTTACGTGAATCTGTGCAGACTTTCAGGTTTTCTCAGGCCCAGCATCTCCACAGGCACATTGCACATGGACAAGAGGAAGGTCCTTCTGAGTGGTATCTCCCAGACTATGGAAATCCACTCCAGTGGCAGGGAAAGGCTCTTTTATTCAGGCTGGCTTTTGCCAGTTCACTGACTGCTGAAAAAAGTGCCGCATTCTTTAAGCAATGTATTAAATTTGGCTGGATTTTTATATTTTGTTTAACTACATTTTTGTTACAAGTTTTTGGGAGGATCTCCGGTGATCAATGTGCAAATTGGGCCAAAGGATGCAATGATAATTGAATGTAATAGCTGTTTTAATGTTTTATTGTAATATGAATTATGATGTTTTATTGACTGTATGTGATATTATGGTTGGAAACTGGTCTGAAGGGTGCTTGCTTTGTGAGAGCCCATTGCCTCAGCCTTATCTTCTCATTCCCTGGGCAGCTCTGCTTGGTCCTATATAAGCTTGTAGGTTTTTTTAAAAAAAAGAAAATAGTGAAAATAACAAGGGATGCTGATGCAGGGCTGACATATTTCCCTATATTTTGTTACAGATGGCTCGCAGAAGAGACTATACCGGACTGCCAAAGGAATTCACATTCAAACATGACTCTAGATTCCTAGAGCTACAGTCTCTGTAAGTTTATACACTTTTCTTAACCCTTGTATGTGTATGTGTTGTTGCAGGTATAGAGGATGTATTTCCTTATATGACTTCCCCTTCTTTTCTCGATGAGCAGCAAATCATAAATAATTTTAACTGCATCCAAGAATTGCATTCCCTTCATAAATACAGGAGGTTTCTGCACACCCAATATTTTAGAATAGCGTGAACAGTACCATAGTTTGATTATGTTTATTTTATTTCTTGAAGTATGTCCGAGTGTGGTGTAGTGGTTGGAGTACTTGGGAGTTGTAATCCCTGCTGGCTTACGAAACCTTGCATAGTGACTGTGTTTCAGACTGATCCACCTCACTGTTTTTTAAGGGTAACGTCAAGAGGAAAACACACAAAAAATCATATTGAACATGTGGTTGCTCAATGTCACAGCAGGGTTTGCAGCCTTCTTAATTTTGTTACACATATCTTGAAAAGCAGGACAATTCATCAAATGTCATCAGTGTAGTAGAGCAGAGCTTCTCAAACTGTTTTCCTACAGATGTTTTGAACTTCAGATCCCACAATTCTTAACAGCAGGACTATTTTAATAAGAAGCACTTAAAATACACACACACATGTTCTCCTCTCCAGCAGGGACCATGCTTCCTTCCAGTGGCAGCATGTTAACATTTGAGTTGGATCTCCACTGCCAAATAATGGCCTTTGAATTGCATTATATGGTCAGTGTAGTCCAGTGGTACCCAACCTGTGGGCCCCAGCCCATAGGTGGGCCGTGAGACCTAAAATAAAGTCTGTGAGAGGGAGAGAAGGAAGGAAGGAGACGCCAGCACATTGCCCTCGCCCGTGCTTTCTCGGCTGGCAGATAAGACTCACCTGGTGACACACATGAGGGGGCGAGAGAGAGAAACAGAGAATTGCCCTATGGTTGGCATGGAGACACATCACTAAAGAGCATGGAGCCGGTGGGTCAGTCCGTGCATGGGGAAGAGGGCAGGCTGCCCTTGGTTGGCAAGGCGATGTCTTGGCTTGAGGTTTGGGTGCAGGGGCTGCTTGTCAGGTGCCTCTCCCTTTTGCCATGGCTCCAAAGCGTCCCAAGAGCAGAGGTGGTGGGGGGACCCCTACAACCCCAGGGACTGGCTCGACAAACTGGGAAGCTGGACTGGTGGCTGTCTGCTTGGAAGAGGTGCATCGAGGTTTATTTTCTATAGGAACTGTCATTAGGTCCACTGGAAATCCAGGCCTTCCACTGTTGAAAGGTCAATGAACTGCAGGCCTTGCTCAGGCACAGGTACAAGCAGGCTTCATGTCGCTCAGTCCACCTCCTCCCTTTTCCTTTTTGACTGGAAGGAGGGCTTCCTCTGATGCTCGTTTCTGCTCTCTTTCCTCTTCCCATCATAGCAAGACCTTCAGGACCCTTCCACACAGCCATATAATCCACAATATATGCTTTGAATTGGATTATCTGTGTCCACACTGCCATAAAACTCAGTTCAAAGCAGGTTATTATTATCATCATCATCATCATCATCATCATCATCATCATCATCATCTCCCATTCCAAACACAATAATTGTAATTTGTTTTTAAGTGTTTGCAGACCACTTCCTTAACAATCTTTTCCAGAATCTTGCCTGGTATCGACGTGAGGCTGACCGGACGGTAATTGTTTGGGTCATCCTTTTTTCCCTTCTTGAAGATTGGGACCACATTGGCCCTCCTCCAATCTGCTGGAACTTCTCCCGTTCTCCAAGAACTCTCAAAGATGATTGCCAATGGTTCCGAAATGACTTCCGCTAGTTCCTTCAATACTCTTGGGTGTAGTTGATCTGGCCCTGGGGACTTGAACTCATTTAGAGCGGCCAGGTATTCCTGTACAACTTGTTTCCCAATTTGGAGTTGGATGTCCTCAAATCCCTCATCCACTCCATCTTGCTGAGGTTGAAGATGACTTTCTTTTTGTGAGAAGACCGAGGCAAAGAAGGTATTAAGTAGTTCTGCCTTTTCCCTATCCCCTGTCAGCATTGCCCCATCTTCTCCTCGAAGAGGCCCTATCGCCTCCTTGTTTTTCCTTTTTCTACTGACATAAGAAAAGAAGCCCTTTTTATTGTTTTTAATGTCCCTGGCAAGCCTGAGCTCGTTTTGTGCTTTAGCCTTGCGGACCTTTTCCCTACAGCTGTTGGCTATTTGTTTGAATTCTTCTTTGGTGATTTCTCCCTTTTTCCACTTCTTGTGCATGTCTCTTTTGTGTTTTAGCACAGTTAGAAGTTCTTTGGACATCCATTCTGGCTTCTTTGCACTTGTCCTATTTTTTTCTTTGTTGGCACGGTTTGCAATTGTGCCTTGAGTATTTCACTCTTGAGAAACTCCCATCCATGGGTAACTCCCTTGTCTTTTAGTATCTGTGTCCACAGAATGCTGCTCAGTGTTTCCTTCATTTTTTGGAAATCAGCTCTCCTAAAGTCCAAAATGCGGGTTTGACTTGTCTTAGTTTCGGCCTTCCTTTGTACCTCAAATTGCAGGAGCACATGGTCACTTGCCCCTAAGGATCCTACCACTTCAACCTCATCGATCAGGTCCTCCGCATTTGTTAGGGTGAGATCAAGAGTAGCCAATCCCCTTGTTGCCTCTTCTACCTTCTGGACCATGAAATTGTCTGCAAGGCAAGTGAGGAATTTGTTGGACTTTGTACTCTTGGCCGAGTTTGTTTTCCAGCAAATATCAGGATAGTTGAAATCGCCCATGACTACTACATCTCTTCTCTGTGCCTGTTTGGTCAACTGTTGGCAGAAGACTTCATCAAGTTCTTCCTCCTGGCTTGGGTGTCTGTAGTAGACGCCTACAGCAAGATCTTTTTGAGATCAGTCTTGAGAAAGCTATACAAATTGGATCACAGTGCTTTGTCATGTGAATGTTTACATCAACAGGTTACTAATAAATGATACTATCCAATCAACTTTTTGTCCAATTTTCTGGGTTTTCCACAGTTAAAACCGGTTAAAACCACAGGTCTATTGAGTAGGGCTGGTCGATCAAGAAAAAATTTGGTTCTAAAATCGATTTGTAATTGGGGTGTTTTTTTGTTTCGATATTTAAAATAATTACAAAATTTCCCCCCTACAATCCGTTAATATTTACGAAAATTTCGTAAATATTAACGAATCGATTCGTTAAGATGGCGGACCCCCGCGCATGCGCAAAACACTTCCGAAGCTTCGTTATTGGCGCGGGGTCGATTCGTTAAGGTTATAACGAATCGATTCGTTAAAACGGCGGACGCGATTGCGCATGCGCAAAAGCGACTTCCGAAACTTCGTTATTAAATACGAATCGATTCGCTATTAGAATAATAACGAATCGATTCGTTAAAACGGCGGACGCGATTGCGCAATGCTAAATGCTCTATAAACAAAATCATTTCATAAAATAAATCAAATAAAATAATCAAATAGAACAAGATATTAAGATATTAAATAAAAAAGTAATAAGATAAAGTATCCAAAACTGAGTCAATTTAATAATATAATGAAATAAACAATAATATAATAATAAAATTTAAATAAATAAAATATAAATAATAATAATAATAATAATAATAAATAACAATAAATAATATAAAATTATATAATATATACAATATAAAATAAAATAATATAATATAATAATATATTATTATATATATTATATAAATGAAATAAATAATATAAATATTTAAATAAAATATAATTAAATTTATAAAATATTTATAAAATATAATTATAAATAATAATAAAAATAATATATAAAATTAAATTATAAATTATTAATATATAAAAATAATGTTATTATAAAAACTTAGAAAGTAAATATAAGAAAGAAATAAAGAAAAAGTAACAAAAAGTAACAGAAATTGCACTTTGAAAAAACTCTGAAAATTATCTGGGAAGTATTGCATAGCATTGCATTTCTGTAGCAGTATTGCAAGTTAAGTAAGAAGGACCAACTTCACATCTGGGGGTGGTGTATCTTAATGTGCATCCTTAGACCTGTTGTGGCAAGATGCCTCATATCTTTTCCTCTGCTGACGCTCACACCGCAATGCCTGCAAACTGCCAAAGTGGCCCTCTCATTATGGACGTCGTAATGATCCCATAGGAGCGATCTCGGCCTACCCCTACTAGGCACTTCAGATGTACTCATGCTCGTGTTTGGACTGTCGGTGTTTGTGGAAGGGAGTATAATCGTTGGTTGTTTCTGTAGCTCGCCCTCCATCAGCATGCAGTCCTCTTGATCACTAATTCCTTGTGGTGGAAGCACATTCCATCTTGTCTTCCTCCCATTCCTCTGACACGTCCGCCTCCTCGCCCTCCTCTTCATAACAAGTAATATCAGAGGTACTTGGAACGACATCAGGATCTGAACGTAGAGTCTTTCGAACTGATGAAGAAGAAGGTTCTGCCATCTCACAGCTGGTTGAAGCATCTGTGGGTGTTTCAATAACCATCTCGTTGGATGAATGTTCCCTTCTTGTCAATGTGTTCATCTTCAGTCCCCTGCCTTTCTTCGGTATTCGCGATAGCACTTGGCCCTTGCGACTAGAAAAGCCGGGAAGGAAGCGTTTCATCACACTGGTTGGAACTACACAAATAATGAGCAAAAGGAGCGCACTGGTTGGAACTACACAAATGAGCGAGCACTGTATTATAGCACTTTGTGTTGGCAAAAGGAGCGCACTGGTTGGAACTACACAAATGAGCGAGCAGTGTATGTAGCACTTTGTGTTGGCAAAAGGAGCGCACTGGTTGGAACTACACAAATGAGCGAGCAAGCACTGTATTATAGCACTTTCTGTTGGCAAAAGGAGCGCACTGGTTGGAACTACACAAATGAGCGAGCACTGTATATAGCACTTTGTGTTGGCAAAAGGAGCGCACTGGTTGGAACTACACAAATGAGCGAGCAGTGTATGTAGCACTTTGTGTTGGCAAAGGAGCGCACTGGTTGGAACTACACAAATGAGCGAGCACTGTATTATAGCACTTTCTGTTGGCAAAAGGAGCGCACTGGTTGGAACTACACAAATGACAAACGCACACACAGCCACCGAATACTCTTTTATTTTTTTAGAATATTTTTTGTATTTTTTTAAGAATAAAAGACAGGTATTTTTAGAAAATATTCAAAAATGGAAAATTAACCAAAAACTGGCCCTGATGTGGACCAAACACAGCCACGAGACAGGGCAAATGAGAGCACACACCAACAGAAGAGTCTTTTCTTTTTTAGAATATATTTTGTATTTTTTTAAGAATAAAAGACAGGTATTTTTAAAAAATATTCAAAAATGGAAAATTAACCAAAAACTGGCCCTGATGTGGACCAAACACAGCCACGAGACAGGGCAAATGAGAGCACACACCAACAGAAGAGTCTTTTTTTTTTTTAGAATATTTTTTGTATTTTTTTAAGAATAAAAGACAGGTATTTTTTAGAAAATATTCAAAAATGGAAAATTAACCAAAAACTGGCCCTGATGTGGACCAAACACAGCCACGAGACAGGGCAAATGAGAGCACACAGCAACAGAAGAGTCTTTTCTTTTTTTGGAATATTTTTGTATTTTTTAAGAATAAAAGACAGGTATTTTTAGAAAATATTCAAAAATGGAAAATTAACCAAAAACTGGCCCTGATGTGGACCAAACACAGCCACGAGACAGGGCAAATGAGAGCACACAGCAACAGAAGAGTCTTTTCTTTTTTTGGAATATTTTTGTATTTTTTTAAGAATAAAAGACAGGTATTTTTAGAAAATATTCAAAAATGGAAAATTAACCCAAAACTGGCCCTGATGTGGACCAAACACAGCCACGAGACAGGGCAAATGAGAGCACACACCAACAGAAGAGTCTTTTCTTTTTTAGGAATATTTTTGTATTTTTTTAAGAATAAAAGACAGGTATTTTTAGAAAATATTCAAAAATGGAAAATTAACCCAAAACTGGCCCTGATGTGGACCAAACACAGCCACGAGACAGGGCAAATGAGAGCACACAGCCACAGAAGAGTCTTTTCTTTTTTTAGAATATTTTTTGTATTTTTTTTAAGAATAAAAGACAGGTATTTTTAGAAAATATTCAGAAATGGAAAATTAACCAAAAACTGGCCCTGATGTGGACCAAACACAGCCACGAGACAGGGCAAACGAGAGCACACACCAACAGAAGAGTCTTTTCTTTTTTTAGAATATTTTTTTTTTTTAAGAATAAAAGACAGGTATTTTTAGAAAATATTCAAAAATGGAAAATTAACCAAAAACTGGCCCTGATGTGGACCAAACACAGCCACGAGACAGGGCAAATGAGAGCACACAGCAACAGAAGAGTCTTTTCTTTTTAGAATATTTTTTGTATTTTTTAAGAATAAAAGACAGGTATTTTTAAAAAAATATTCAAAAATGGAAACTTAACCAAAAACTGGACAAAAACCGAAGGAAGGAATGAATCCAAGCAAGGAATTAATAATAAGCAGCAAGGAATGAATCCAAGCAAGGAATAAGCAAGGAATGAATCTAATCCAAGCTTAGCCAGTTGCAAGCCAAGCCAACCCAATGCAACCCTCCCGGACCTCTTCTCTTCTCCCTCGCCCTCTGCAGCAATGAGCTGTACGGCCGCGCGGAGCCGCTTTTAAAGGGCTCGCCGGCCAATCAGAAACAGCCACGGTGCACTGCTTGGGTGCTTGGGAGCGCCGGATTGGCTCCCAGGGCACCAGCAGCCTCCATCCCATTTACGAAACGGGCGGAAGCTCGTTAAAACTATGGGGGTTGCCGCTTCGTTATTTTTAAACCCTTCCGGGTTTGAAAATGTGTTTTGTTATCATTTCGTAAATGCTAAAAATAATAAATTAATAACGAATTACAAAATTAACGAACGAAACCGCCCAGGCCTACTAATTATATATTGGCAATTAAATTGCTACACTAAACGATAAAGTTGATGAATCCTTTCTGTTATGCTATCCTCCCTGTTTTCAGGCTGGGAAAGAA
>NW_026844366.1:178639139-178657117 GCF_025583915.1 Anolis sagrei ordinatus | reverse complement strand
GGAATCTCTTTGGAGACTTCAGGGGCTACAATTTGGCATCCCAAGGGATTCATGCGCCCTCTTCAAACTATAAGGTGCCACAAGACTCTTTGCTGCTTCAGATTAATACGGATGTTTCAGTGGAAGTGATTTTATATGGCAACTTTTTGTTCTTTTAAGAAAAAGAGATTGCCTGGTGCCCCATCCATCTCTCATGAATATCAGATAATTTTCATCTTTTTAAAGTGATTTAAAAGATCTGAAAACCCATTGGGGATTTACCACTAAGTACACTGTGCTAGGCACTTGCCTAAGGTCTAATGTAGTTTCAGAAATTTGGAAAATGCCCCCAAACCCAAAGAATCCAAGAAGAAAGCCCAACTCTCCCCCTTTAAGACACATGCTTCTATTCCATAGGATGGCTCAGGATTGCAGAGTCAGAACTTTAGGTTAAAAGATATTTATTGGAGTAAAATAAATGCATTCTTGATAGGAAAAGGTCTTGGAACTAACTAGCTTGCTAAGTCTCATTTTCTAAAGGATGTCAAAGGTAAAAGGTTCATGCAACTACTTGTTGCCTAGAGAGAGGCAAAATGTGTCCTTACTGGAAGGAAGAAAAGGCAGAAGAGACTGAAAAATGGTAAAAAACCACATGGTTAACCCAGGGCAATTTAAAGATAAAGAGGAAGTTCCCTCACAAGCCTTTGGAGATCTTGTGCAATTGACAAATATGGAATTATGCGCAATGACTATTGGAATGGCAGCAACAGTTAAAGACAGTTCCATCTTGTCTCCTTGTGCTTATTATATTGTATGTAATATTTATAATATTATAATGTAATACAACATAACACTAATAATAATAATAATAATACAATATTATAATTATATATTTTATATTACATGTAATATTACTAATAATATTACAATATAATGGTATAGTACAGTATAGTAATTTATAATACTGATATTGTACTATGCTAATAATTTAATATATTGTATGTATATATATCTTGTAAACTGCTCTGATCCCCTTTGGGGTGAGAAGGGTGGCATATAAATGTTGTAAATAAATAAATAAATAAACTGATTGGACAATAAAACTAAGAAGTAAATGAACATTAAACATATAGCATTAAACACAGTTAAAAGAAATTGCATTTGAAATGGCTAATAGAGGTGTGTCTTAAAAATATATTGCAGCCATCATATAGTGCAAATGGTTCACATGGATATGTGTGTGTTAGTGTATATGGACATGTGTGTGTTAGTGTATATGTGTATCTGTGTTAATGTGCGTGTGCGTATTTTCTCTTTGTGGTCTCTGTGAATCTCACCCACTGACATCACATGGATAGTAATTTGAAGGGAACCCCTTAATGTAACAGGATAGTCCATATCTAACTGTTATTTTGAATGATTCAGGGTTTTTTTTTATTGAATTGCATTAAATGTTATACAAACAAAGAGCTGCATATTATGTCTCGATAACTTTGCAGACTGCAAGAAACAAATGCAGGGCTGTTATATATTCTTCTGAGCTTTTTGTGTTGTTATAACACATCTTTCATCTGTAAGTAGATGTGTGAAAATCTGGAACTTTATATCTCCCATCATCAAAGAGATGTATAATTTTTCTCTTGATGCATTATTCCTGAGCTGAAAGTCATGCATGCATCTGGAGTTCCTTATCATATAAATAGGGTTAACTGAGCCTTATTTATACTTCTCTATATGTTGTATTTACTTATCTGTAATAGCCTGGCCTTTCAGAACTAGGATGGTAATGTTCTTTTGATTAAATACATGTCAGAACATGCCAAAAATACATTATTGTGTGGGGTATAAGTCTTGTAGAACTCATGGATGCTGAACCTTGAAGAGTGTGCACGTCAGCAACTCCCAGTAACAGGTTTGTAAAACACAAGCCATTCCCTCCAAGCAGTAAATGCAAAATGCTGTTATTATTTATCAAGGGCAGGTATCTGAAAAAACGTAAAGCGGACTGTAATAGATTGAAATGTAAAATTTTGTTCCAATTACAGCAGAACCAATGAGTCAGTGGGATTTGGAAAATCAATACTTATTTAATGGATCTGAAACTGACTTGAGACCTTGGTTTTTTGTATGCCGCTTTCCCATGGCAGCCTACTCCAAGTGGATCCAAAAAAAAAAATTACCCCTTGTCAAAACGGGTTACATTTTACAAAGGATTCCAACAATCGGGAAAAGTAAAACAACAAGACACCTGGAACATTGCAATTGTCCACGTTTAACCTAGATTAAACTGAATTTAACAAACTGGGGTTGGAGTGGGGGAGAGTCTCACAGCTAGAACTTTTCTTGTTGCCCTCCAAGGAGTCATATCAGCCAGCTTTAAATACAGCTCAAAAGGAACAGAGTGTCATACTTGGGTAGGTCTAACAACCTCATCATAAGGGGCTAGAATCAGCAGCAAACACTGACCTAACCCCAGTCACCCATGAAGCTGACCGGATCCCATCAAATGATGATGTGCAGGCTCTGTGGGTGCAGAGGGGCAGAACTGGCATGCTGCTGCTGCCCTGGCAGCATGGGACAATTCCCGTGTTGCCCAATCTATTGGAGAGGGGGGAGCCGCACATCCACGCTTGCCCTATGTGATCACCTTCCTGGAGAGGTGCGCAATGAGAGGCATGGGGTTCCCAATTCCCTGTGTCTCACAGTGTAGTGGACCGCTGCCTCCTTCTGATGCTGGCCGTCTGATGAGGTGGTTAGAGCCTATCTCCATTGACATAGCATAAAGCTCAATTAATTATAACTACACTCCCTCCCATATCCCCACATTCTTTATTTACTAATCTGCTGCTGGGGCAAGAGGAGAATGACCAAGGACCAGCTGGGTGTTTAAAAAAGATACAGATCAGCCATGAATGAAAATCTTGTCTCTTGAAAGGATGGGTCATATACGTTGATTACCACTAGAAGAGAAGCCTCCTCGCAGGATTGCAAGACATCCGGGCGTCCCCTGGGCAACGTCTTCGTAGACGGCCGATTCTCTCAACCCAGAAGCAACCAGAGACGACTTGAAGCATGCAAACAAGGAAGCAAAACAACCGACGGTCCTTTTCAGGACCAACCATGACAATAATCGCAATCAACATCGAAGGCATGTCAGCTGCCAAAGAACAACTGCTCTATGAACTGTGCCGAGATAAGAAATGTGACGTGCTGTGTGTCCAAGAAACACACAGGGATGAACGACAGAAACGACCCAAAGTTCCAGGAATGATCCTAGTAGCGGAAAGACCACATGCGCAGTATGGAAGTGCTGTCTTTGTCAAACCAGGCCTCCAAGTCAGCAGTGCCCACAACACTGAAGAAAACAATATCGAGGTTATAACAGTAGAGCTTAATAACATCACCATCACCTCTGTGTACAAGCCCCCAAATGAAGATTTCTGCTTCTCCTCCCCCGAGAACTTTGACAGGCACCAAAGGGCGGTAGTAATTGGTGACTTCAACAGCCATAGCCATGTATGGGGCTATGCCCAAGAGGATAAAAATGGAGAGGCTGTCCTCTCCTGGTCTGAACTGCACAAACTATCACTCATCCATGATAGCAAGCTCCCACCATCCTACAACAGCGGGAGATGGCACCGAGGTTATAACCCAGACCTCTTATTTGTGAGCGACAGCATCGTACAGCAATGCACCAAATCAGTGGGACCACCAATCCCAAACACACAGCACCGACCAATAATATGCCAACTGTTCCCAACAATAAGGCCTCAGGAAGTTCGATTTAAACGAAGATACAACTTCAGAAAGGCAGATTGGACTAAATTCTCAGACATGTTAGACGACATGATCACATTGGTCGCGCCAATCCCTGAGGAATACGAACATTTTATTGAAATAGTGAAAACCTGCTCACGGGCCTCTATACGAGAGGCTGCAGAACCCACTACCTTCAGGGCATTACTCCTGAAACAGCTGCCTTGTTGGAAAACTATTACAGGCTCCAAAACGAAGACCCATTTAGTGAGCAGACCCTTCAGGCAGCGCAGAGCATTGTGTCCTCCATCTCTGAAGCCAAGAAAGAACAGTGGATCAAGCTGATCACAGAGGTCGACATGGGCAGGAGCAGCCAGAAGGCGTGGAGGCTGCTGAGACGGCTGAGCAACGATCCCTCACAAACTAATACCCATGCCAACATAAAGGCAGATCAGATAGCACACCAAATCTTGAAGAATGGGAAACCCAACCTTGCCACCAAAGTAGGAAAGAAACCAATAGCCAGACAACCAGAGATTGAGAACAACAACCTCATGAACCCTTTACATCTACTGAATTGGACATGGCTCTCAATAAATGTAAGAATGGCAAAGCAGCTGGCCTGGATGATCTACGGATGGAACAAATCAAGAACTTTGGTCCAAAAGCAAGGCGCTGGCTGCTGGAGCTGATGAACAACTGCACTGCATCCTGTCAGATCCCCAAAATCTGGAGGAAAGCAAGAGTCATCGCCATCTTGAAGCCAGGCAAAGACCGTAATGACCCAAAAAGCTACAGACCAATCTCCCTGTTGTGCCACCTCTACAAAGTTCTGGAGAGACTTATTTTGCATAGAATTATGGAAAATATAGACCTGTCTGATCCCACAGCAAGCTGGCTTCAGAAAAGGCAAAAGCTGCACATCGCAAGTGCTGAACCTGACTCAGCACATAGAAGATGGCTTTGAAAGGCAGCAGATCACAGGAGCTGTCTTCATAGACTTGTCAGCAGCCTATGATACTGTGAAGCACCGCCTCCTCCTGAGAAAAATGTATAATATCACAAAGGACTACCACCTCACCCGCCTCATAGGAAACCTGCTACAAAACAGGAGCTTTTTTGTTGAGTTCCAGGGCCAGAGAAGCAGATGGCGGAAACAGAAGAACGGCCTCCCTCAGGGGAGCGTGCTTGCTCCATCCATGTTCAACATCTACACAAATGACCAGCCACTGCCAGAAGGGACAGAGAGTTTCATCTATGCTGATGATCGTGCCATTACCGCTCAAGCAGGGAGCTTTGAGATGGTTGAAAAGAAGCTCTCCGAAGCTCTAGGTGCCTTTTCTGCCTATTACAGGGAAAACCAACTGATCCCTAACCCATCTAAAACACAGACATGCGCCTTTCACCTTAAGAACAGACAAGCATCCCGAGCTCTGAGGATTACCTGGGAAGGAATCCCACTGGAGCATTGCAGCGCACCCAAATACCTGGGAGTCACTCTGGACCGTTCTCTGACCTACAAGAAGCACTGCCTGAACATCAGACAAAAAGTGGGTGCTAGAAACAATATCATACGAAAGCTGACTGGCACAACCTGGGGATCACAACCAGACACAGTGAAGACATCTGCCCTTGCGCTATGCTACTCTGCTGCTGAGTATGCATGCCCAGTGTGGAACACATCTCACCACACTAAAACAGTGGATGTGGCTCTTAATGAGACATGCCGCATTATCACAGGGTGTCTGCGCCCCACACCACTGGAGAAATTACACTGCTTAGCCGGTATTGCACCACCTGACATCCGCCGGGAAGTAGCAGCCAATAGTGAAAGGACCAAGGCAGAGACATCTCCAGCTCATCCCCTGTTTGGGTATCAGCCAGCACGTCAACGACTTAAATCAAGACATAGTTTTCTTAGATCTACAGAGACACTCGCTGGAACACCCCAGCAAGCGAGAGTCCAAAGTGGCAGGCCCAAACCCAGCACCTCAATTCATGGGTGATACCAGATGAGAGACTCCCCCCTGGGCACTCAGAAGACTGGGCGACTTGGAAGGCGCTGAACAGACTGCGCTCTGGCACCACGAGATGCAGAGCCAATCTTAAGAAATGGGGCTACAAAGTGGAATCCTCGGCATGCGAGTGCGGAGAAGAACAAACCACTGACCACCTGCTGCAATGCACCCTGAGCCCTGCCACATGCACGATGGAGGACCTTCTTGCGGCAACCCCAGAGGCACTCCAAGTGGCCAGATACTGGTCAAAGGACATTTAACCAAATACCAAATTTACAAAATCTGTGTGGTTTTTTTTTCTTTCCTTTTTTTTTCTTTTTCTTTTTAATCTCTGTGTTTGTTTTGCTCTGTTAGAATTGTAATACAATGGTTGCTGATGACACGATAAATAAATACACTAGATGCCTCTATCAGTGCATAAGCAGCCTCTAACCTCAGCCATTTACAAAAACAGAACACAAAATACCTTATGTTGTGGGGTTGTTATCCTGTGAATGATTGAAGCTAGGGATTCTTTATGCATTTGAAAAGACATCAAGCAGTAATCATTTGAAACTAGATCCCACCATTTCAAGTAATAGTTTCATTCCTTGCTGATATATGGTTGCAGAGTGTTCGGCCCCCTGTATATGGTTGTTGTCATAGATGATCTGGGGCCAGTCTACAGTAAAATGCTCCAGACTGGCCCTAGAGTAAACAACCAGTGTGGACAAGCTGTGAAGCACCACCATTAAATATGTGGCGTGACACAATACCCAAAACAAACTGGACAACAAGGAGAGTAAATGGTAGAGGTGTGTGTAGCCTAGCTGTGACTGAGCACGTTATTATTTAAATGCATATGTTTGTGTGAAGCTGGAGATAGAGACTAGTATGAGGCTTGAGATAAGAGTGGCTGATATAAGGCTTGTGATGAGAGAGGTTTGACTTTTAAAATGCTTTGTCTGTGGCACTTTAATATGTGTAGTAACCCAATACCATAAACTGAATCCTTTTCCAAAGGATCTTCAGCCATCTTCTTTGAGGTAATTTTCACTTCAGAAACGTGACACAAGTCTTTGTTGTAAGAAATTGGAAAAAGAAATATTTATTTAAGGATTTTCAATGTGCCTTCCCTGAATAAATGAAACAATGCCCTGCTCTGATTAATTCCCTGCAAAATGTCCTCAGAAGGACTTTAACTACCCATTGGGTTGCTCTCCCTACACTATACTTTAAAACCTCCCTGCTTAGATACATCCTACCTCTGTTTATTTTAAAATTTTAATCTATTACATCTGGCCCGGCCATAGGTTTTAAAATTTTTGTGTGTTATTGTCTATATGTGAGTGATATTAACTGGATTGTTTTATTTGCTTACTGCTTTGTTGTTTTATTGATGTGTTGTTGGGCTTGGCCTCATGTAAGCTGCCCCCTGAGTCCCCTGGGGAGATGGTGGCAGGGCATAAAATATATATTATTATTATTATTATTATTATTATTATTATTATTATTATTACAAAGCTTAGTGGTTACACAGTAGTTTCTTCTCAGTATTCCTTAGTTACAGTTACAGTTAACTTTTACTATCATGAACACTTGAAACAGTTTCTATATAACTTTCAGAATGGCTCGTCTCCTTACCAAGCTGACTTTAATAACTTGCTTTACTTTAAAATGATATTCTCTCTCAGCCTTCTGACCGGGTAAATATAATCTTATGGTTTCTTCACCTTAGCAATAGGTTAACTGTGGACTTATCCCCCAAAGGACACTTTTTCCTCAGTTCCACTGACTGACACGTATGCACAGATTTGCTTATTTACTTCAGCTATCCCATTGAAGACACAAAATATTACTGGGAATTGCTTTCCCCTAGCTCACAAGCTAATTTCTCATTCAAAACCGGGTCATTTAACACTCTAAATATCAAAGCTAAAGACTTAAACTCCTTGGTCTAGCTCTAACATAGCTAGAACCATCTTTCCTTTGGCTCAGCTGGCCAAAGACTGGCTAACATTTTAAAATGTCCGCTCTCCTCCTCTTGGCAGTTGGCTCCCCCCACCCTTGGCTCTTGGTTACTATGGCAACACATCAACGCAGCAACTGCCACTTAAGCTAGACTATGCTTACAATATACTAACCATAATAAACATATTCAAAACCCATATTATAATTAGATATTTTGTTACACAAGCCCTAACACAGTCCCTGGGAAGTTGACTGTTCTTTTTAATAAGCACTAAAAAGACCCTCAGCAGATTCACAATTTTGGGGTCAGTGGCCTGGTATTTCCCATCCTAGTTTAATAGTATTGTTTTGTTCATTTCACTTTTTCCTTGGATTCATTTTCTATTCTATTAGGCATGCTGTTGTCGTCACATTTGCTTTGGCTCCATCTTTCTAGTTTTCTTATGCTGCGTAACTGTGAAATGAATTTCTTCACTGCCACACATGGCTCTGGAGATCCGAGCTTTGTATTGCATTGTATTACTAAGGCCTGTGGAGTTTTCTCAGACAGATACTTTCTATTGATGCTCCCATAAGTATTTATTTACTCAACTAGCACTTCTGACTGGATTTTTAACATGAACATTCAAGAGACTTTCCATTACAAACTGTAAAGGGAAATGTAAGCATGTGTAAGCATGTGTACATGTAAGCATGTACGTGCTTTGAGGGGTGGCCATATGCATGTGTGTTTGTATGTGTGCATACACTCTCTATTTTCCTGGTACATTGGGGGGGGGGGATTGAAAAGTACAATGAAATAAGAAGCTGATAACTCAGTAAGAAATTTCCACAAATAATTTGATTTACATGGAATTTGGTTTCATCCATATTGTGGATTTTCTCTTTTAATAGACAAGTGTCTTCTTCTTTTTCTGATAATCTTTATTAAGGGGTCTCCCTTTTACAATAAAACAATGGGGTAGAAGGTCTGTTTATGTTAATATTAAGTTTCCTTTTCTCTTTTTATATCAATAATTTCACTTTATTTTCTTTTGACCACGTCTTCAAGGATGTCCATTCCGTCATCTTCATAGGTTTGTTTTGTGTCTTTGAAAGTAGAAATTTGTTCATTCTGAACAAATTTGTCTGCTCATTTCCATAGATCCCAGTCTGCCAATCAGAACCACTGGCTAGCACTGGATGTGTGACTAGTCCCTTTTTCATCAAAGGCATAAGTGAGCACCTTGCCCTGCCAGAGGCAACTGAAGCAAGGCATCCCCTCAGCTCCCATCCAGGCAGCTGGCACTTTAAAACTACACCTTGGCCAGACAGGGGCAGCTAGGGGTTCTTTATGCATTGGAAGACACATCAAGCAGTAATCATTTGAAACTAGATCCCACCATTTCAAGTGATAGCTTCATTCCTTGCCGAGTTATGGTTGCAGAGACAAAGCAATTTCAAATCAGGTCTGTCTTTTTGAAACACTCTGCATTTCAGCAACCAGCCACAGGAAAATGACTTGATTTTCTAGGACTTCTTGAGGACTTCAGGAATTTGCTTGTTTGTTTGATTGACTGGAGCCCCCAGTGGTGCAGTGGGTTAAACCCCTGTGCCAGCAGGACTGAAGACCGACAGGTCGCATGTTTGAATCCGGGGAGAGGCAGATGAGCTCCCTCTACCAATTCCAGCTCCTCATGCAGGCACATGAGAGAAGCCTCCCACAAGGATGATAAAAACATCAAATCATCCGGGCGTCCCCTGGGCAACGTTCTTGCAGACGGCCAATTCTCTCACACCAGAAGTGACTTGCAGTTTCTCAACTCACTACTGACACGACAAAAAAAGGTGACTGACTGTTGAAAGACAGGAATCTCAGTCATTGACTGGTTAGATGTGAGCATCTCAACAGCAGATCAATGAGTAAGGAGTGTGCCCATTTCTAACCTTGGCAGAAGTGATGGCATATCAGACAGGCTTTTCATGGAGGTCGTAGGCTGGTTAGAAAGTGGTTGCAATGGCTCTGAAAGTGGGCCAGTGGAGATGGTGTAGAACTAGCCCAGCTTGTCTCTGTGGAAAATAATGCAGCATAACACAGTATTTGACCCCCCGTTGCTGTCATAGATGATCTGGGGCCAGTCTACAGTATAATGCTCCAGACTGGCCCTAGAGTAAACAACCAGTGTAGACAAGCTGTGAAGCACCACCATTAAATATGTGGCGCAACACAACACCCCAAACAAACGGGACAACAAGGAGAGTAAATGGTAGAGGTGTGTGTAGCCTAGCTGTGACTGAGCACGTTATTATTTAAAGGTATATGTTTGTGTGAAGCTGGAGATAGAGACTAGTATGAGGCTTGAGAAAGAGTGGCTGATATAAGGCTTGTGATGAGAGAGGTACGACTTTTAAAATGTTTTGTCTGTGGCACTTTAATATGTGTAGTAACCCAATACCATAAACTGAATCCTTTTCCAAAGGATCTTCAGCCATCTTCTTTGAGGTAATTTTCACTTCAGAAACGTGACACAAGTCTTTGTTGTAAGAAATTGGAAAAAGAAATATTTATTTAAGGATTTTCAATGTGCCTTCCCTGAATAAAGGAAACAATGCCCTGCTCTGATTAATTCCCTGCAAAATGTCCTCAGAAGCACTTTAACTACCCATTGGGTTGCTCTCCCTACACTATACTTTAAAACCTCCCTGCTTAGATACATCCTACCTCTGTTTATTTTAAAATTTTAATCTATTACATCTGGCCCGGCCATAGGTTTTAATTTTTTTGTGTGTTATTGCCTATATGTGAGTGATATTAACTAGACTGTTTTATTTGCTTACTGCTTTGTTGTTTTATTGATGTGTTGTTGGGCTTGGCTTCATGTAAGCTGCCCCCCGAGTTCCCTGGGGAGATGGTGGTGGGGCATAAATAAATTATTATTATTATTATTATTATTATTATTATTATTATTATTATTATTGCAAAGCTTAGAGGTTACACAGTAGTTTCTTCTCAGTATTCCTTAGTTACAGTTACAGTTAACTTTTATTATCATGAACACTTGAAACAGTTTCTATATAACTTCCAGAATGGGTTGTCTCCTTGCCAAGCTGACTTTAATAACTTGCTTTACTTTACAATGATATTCTCTCTCAGCCTTCTGACTGAGTAAATATAATCATATGGTTTCTTAGCAATAGGTTAACTGTGGAGTTATCTCCCAAAGGACACTTTTTCCTCAGTTCCACTGACTGACACGTATGCACAGATTTGCTTATTTACTTCAGCTCTCCCATTGAAGACACAAAATATTACTGGGAATTGCTTTCCCTTAGCTCACAAGCTAGTTTCTCATTCAAAACCGGGTCATTTAACACTCTAAATATCAAAGCTGAAGACTTAAACTCCTTGGTCTAGCTCTAACATAGCTAGAACCATCTTTCCTTTGGCTCAGCCGGCCAAAGACTGGCTAACATTTTAAAATGTCCGCTCTCCTCCTCTTGGCAGTTGGCTCCCCCCCCCCCCTTGGCTCTTGGTTACTATGGCAACACATCAACGCTATGTTTTCAATATACTAACCATAATAAACATATTCAAAACCCATATTATAATTAGATATTTTGTTACACAAGCCCTAACACAGTCCCTGGGAAGTTGACTGGTCTTTTAAGTAAGCACTAAAAAGACCCTCAGCAGATTCACAATTTTGGGGTCAGTGGCCTGGTATTTCCCATCCTAGTTTAATAGTATTGTTTTGTTCATTTCACTTTTTCCTTAGATTTATTTTCTATTCTATTAGGCATGCTGTTGTCGTCACATTTGCTTTGGCTTCATCTTTCTAGTTTTCTTATGATGCGTAACTGTGAAATTAATTTCTTCACTGCCACACATGGCTCTGGAGATCCGAGCTTTGTATTGCATTGTATTACTAAGGCCTGTGGAGCTTTCTCAGACAGATACTTTCTATTGATGCTCCCATAAGTATTTATTTACTCAACTAGCACTTCTGACTGGATTTTTAACATGAACGTTCAAGAGACTTTCCATTACAAACTGTAAAGGAAAATGTAAGCATGTGTGATTTTAAGCATGTATGTGCTTTGAGGGGTGGCCATGTGCATGTGTGTTTGTATGTGTGCATATACTCTCTATTTTCCTGGTACATTGGGGGGGAGCCAAAAACTGAAAAGTACATTGAAATAAGAAGCTGATAACTCAGTAGGAAATTTCCACAAAGAATTTGATTTACATGGAATTTGGTTTCATCCATATTGTGGATTTCTCTTTTAATAGACAAGTGTCTTCTTCTTTTTCTGATAATCTTTATTAAGGGGTCTCCCTTTTACAATAAAACAATGGGGTAGTAGGTCTGTTTATGTAATTATTATGTTTCCTTTTCTCTTTTTATATCAATAATTTCACTTTATTTTCTTTTGACCAAGTCTTCAAGGATGTCCAGTCTGTCATCTTCATATGTTTGTTTTGTGTCTTTGAAAGTAGTTGATCCATGCTCATTATATCGAGGATTTTCTTTAGCCAGTCTCCTTTTTGAGGTCTTACTTTTTGTCTCCATGACTTTGCATAGATTATTCTTGCCACTGTCGTCATATATACGAAAAGTTTGTCATCATTAGTGTCCCATTGAATGTTTGTCATTCCTAGGAGAAAGCTTTCCAGTTGGAATGGGATTTTTTCTTCAGTATTTTTGACAGGTATCCCATATCTCCTTCCAGAACGATTTTGCCATTTTGCATGCCCACCACATGTGCATGAAATACCCTTTGCATTTCCCACATTTATAGTTCACGTTTTTGTTGAATTTGGCTATTTTACTTGGGGTCATGTACCATTGGTAGAACATCTTTACCAGATTTTCTTTGAGGTCATACGTGTAAGTCTAGTTCATTTTTGCAAGGAAGCCACCAAATGTGTAAATGACTTCCAATACTCGTAATAAAGCTGCCACCAATTTGTAAAGAGACGGCTACCAATTAGTGAGGAAACGCTTATATTTAGGAGAGAGGAGCCACTTATTATTAAAAAGCTCTGGTATTACAGGCTCTGTTTATGTTGTGAGGTAACTTTGGTAGAGTGGGTACACGAACGAAGAATAAATGGAGATGAGGCAGGTTTTCAAAAACTGAAGAGAACAAGTTTATTTTTAAACAAAGCTTATGGTTGCAGTATGAAGATGTTAGCTTGGCAAATCTTGATGGTTACATGTTACTTGGTTGCGAAACAATACAGTCTTTCGATGTTACTACTTGTGAACTCTTGCTGAGGTGAAGTACTTTGTTAACCAGTGTTCCCTACAGTAACTAGATACCCTGTTTGATCTTTCCTCGATCAAACTACAACTCTCTAGTCTACTATACACGAACACTAAACCCTGACTCTTCCTTCTCAGAGTCTCAATCTTGTCCCTGCTCTTTCCTGAGCCTAAGACACTGACTCTGTTCTCTCAGAGTCTCCAGCCTTACTCTGCTGCTCTCACAGAGTCTCCGGCCTGACTACACTTCTTCACTCCTCAGAGTCCCTAACCTGACTCTGATGCTCTCTCAGAGTCCTCAGCCTGACTCTGCTGCTCTCTCAGAGTCTCCGGCCTGACTGAACTCTAACTGCCACTTTCTAAAACCTTAACTCTCTAAGCTCCTCCCACCTCCTCTTCTGCCTTGTTTCCATGGCAACACTCTCCTCAGAGCTATGCCGCTCAAGCCTTAGGGCAACTAATATAACCACAAATACAGTTCTAAACACATTATAATAAACACTTCTTTACAATTTTCTTGTTCCATATCGCTTCCCAATCCTCTAATGGTATCAAACTTCCTATATCCCTGGCCCATTTAACCATACAGTTTTTAATTTGCTCTTTTTCAGTACTCCATTCTAATAGTTGTTTATATATTTTTGTAACTAATTTTTTTGCTTTCAAAGATCTTTTGCCATGTTGAGACACCTTCTTCAAAACCTAATTTGCTATCTTTTTTGAAGTGATCTTTAATCTGTAGGTATTGGAACCAGGTTATGTTAGCAAATTTCTTATTTAGTTCTTCTTACGTTTTCAATTTAGTTTCCCTTTGTCCTTCCTTCAGAATATCTTCATAGGCGAGCCATACAGTCCAACCTTATTCTCGCCTCTGGCATGCTTCCAGAGGGGAAAACCATAGAGGTGTTTTCCTATGTATTCTTTGTTTATATTTATCCCAAATTCGTAGCAGGGCCAAGCATACAAAATGGTTCCCAATTTTTTTCTGTGCTTTTTCTTCTGTACCAGAGGTACACGTGCCACCCTGCTTGTAAGTCATGGCCCTCTAGTGTCAATATCTTTTTGTGTCATCTTCTTGACATGATTCTATAGTGATGGAAAATTGTTCCCTTTGACTGCATTTTGCTTACCTCCACTTTTCCTCTTGCCAAGGTCATATGAGGCATTCAAGTGGAAAGCATGGATATCTGAGTTATGGTATAACGAAGACTAGTTAATTTGGAAATATGCACTGTTTGCTCAGTTCTACCCTTCACTGTTCTGGTAAAGGTACATCGTAAAAGTAAATTCAGAAAAAGTAGAAACCATCTCATGAAAGGAACATAACAATGACATTTTAAGTATATCGGAAAGGCAGAAGAATAACCATAAATTCCTTGTGTATTCACATATCTACTCTACTGTTGTCATCCATCCCACAATGAACTAAATTCAAATTTAGTCTAAGGACTTTCTTGCAGAAATCCACTAATCCACTACATTTTTATTATCAACTAGCCGTTCTATGCCACATGGTGCTGTGGCCCAGTTTGTGTTTTGAGTGTGTGTATGTGTATATATCTTTGTGTATATATGTGTGATTTTGTAGTTTTGTGCATGTGTTGTAATGCATTTTTTTGTTTTTCGACTTTTTAAGTCCCTTCCACTGCATTTTTCAGTGTTTTTATGAGTGATGGTCACTTGTTGGCCTGATATATGTATTGTGTCCAAATTTGGCATCAATTCGTCCAGTGGTTTTTGAGTTATGTTAATCCCACAAACGAACATTACATTTTATTTATATAGACTAACGGTCCCCTGCCATGTGTTGCTGTGGCCCAGTCTGGTGATCTGGAAAATAAAGTAATGGGAAAGTGTTGGTTTCTAATATATTTAATTTCTTTATGTTTGTGGGTAAAAAGCATTTCTTCTTGTTTCTTTGTCAGTGTTGCTATGGAGATTATCTGGTTTGCCGACTCTGGAACATGCAGCATATCATTGTCCTTCTTTAGGGGTCCCTTTCCAATCTATGATACCATTTGCCTCCTGCATATGCCATTAGCTGGAAACCCCTCCCCCCACACCAACTGCCGCTCTGGGCCAGAGTGAAGAGAGGGGAGGCCAAGGGACAGTTCCATCTCTTTTTTATTAATTATTTTTTATTTTTCCGACACAAAAATAGTACCATTACATACAATCATTGTTAGAAATTCAGTTGCTAAATTACATTGTGAGTACATATCACATATCACATATTGTTTTCCTAATGCTCTTATCTGTCTCCCCTTCACCTTACCCTTGTGTCTGTAATTGTCTCTGGTAATGTTAACATGCTGTTTTCCAACAAGAGTTAATAATTTCTCTCTGACTATATTTGCAGTTCAGCAACTTTTAATAACTATTGATGAATTCTTCTGTAGTTTTCCAGGCCTCATTTCTTAGTGTGGCATTTTTAGGCTCTGTAGGTCTTGGGGGGAAAATAGACCTTGACATATGCGAGTTGTAGTTACTGGGATGTATAGTTCACCTACAATCAAAGAGCATTCTGAACTCCACCAATGATGGAATTGAACCAAATATAGCACACAGAACTCCCACGACGAACAGAAAATATATATCAGTGATTGGTTGGGGGGGGGGGGGGCAAAATGCTGTTTGCTTACCATTGAAAATTACCTAGGGCCGCCTCTGGCTCTAGGGACACATCTACACTGAAGAAGCAATGCAGTTTGACACTACCTTAACTGCCATGGCTCACTGCTATGAATCCATAGGAGTTGTAGTTTTACAAGGTCTTTAGCATTCTCTGTCAAAGAGTGCTGCCTCACTACAACGTACATGATTCCCTAACACAGAGCCATGGCAGTTAAAGAGCAATAATTCTACAGTGTAGACAGGCCTGTAGCGATGGGGTGGTTTTAGGGGTTCAACCCCCCCCCGAAATGTTTCAGATTTTTTTAAAAAACTGGTTTACTCATGAATTTTAACTGGTTAACCAAATCCCCATGCTAAGTCTATGAGATGCAAAAAATTAAGAGTCCCTCCAGAACTGTAAGCACTATCTCAAGCAAATATTGACAATTTATTCACACTGTCATTACTTGCAGCAATAGCCGATGTAGTGAAGCAACCAAGTTGGGGGTGTGTGTGTTGAATGCTCTCATTAAGGAGGCCAGACTTGGTGGAGGTGGTTGACAGGGGCGGAGCTGCAGGCTATTGAAGGCTGCTCTGCCCCCTGCTGTGCTCTTTGCTTCAGCGTGAGCTAGGAGGCAGGTTTCAACCCCCCCCCCCCCCGAAATTTTCAACCCTCCCCAAAATTTTCAACCCCCCCCCCCAAATTTCAACACCCTCCCTGAAATTGTCAACCCTCCCCGAAATTTTTTTCTGGCTACGGCCCTGAGTGTAGATGCACCCAGACCCCTTCCATACAGTTGAATAATCTGCTTTGAATTGGAATATATGGCAGTGTGGGCTCAGATAATTTGGTTCAAAGCAGATATTGTGAAATTTTCTGCCTTGATATTCTGGGGCCAGATCCAGATAGGCCCTTGTCCCCAAAGCACCCAGGTTAAAAAAAAATGGCTCTTTATGGGGGCCTGGCCATACCCACCCCAGAAAGCACGCATTTTCTGGAGTGGGTTGTTCACACGTTGTCTCGGTGAGACCGAATGCGGAGCTCCCTGCCTTCAAGATTCAGGGAGTTCCACAGTTCTACAATGCCCAGCTTGGGCCAACCGCATGAACATGGCCACAGCAGCAGCTGCAACTCAGAAGCCTTCTCATTTCATTTCTTTGCCTTTCCCCCTTCCTAACATTGTAACTAATCCCCCCAATAAAATGTATCAATTTTTTGTAACTTTTCGCTCTCCATAGTCCTTTTACTGCCTCAAACTTTCCTTCCAATAAATCTTTCCTCCCGGGGTTCCAGACAGCTGCTGGCCCTCCTGGGATGCTGAGGGGCAGGGGGTGGGAAATTTGAACTTTGGAAGCTCTGTTTATAAAAATGTATCTAAATGTACTGCATGTATGAACTATTGCGGTTTGACATCCTTTCCAGCTGGATCGCAATAAAGAACAACTCGGTGGCTTTTCTTCCACCTTGGTGAGATTTGGGAAAAATCAGGAAAAATTCGGAGTCTTTTCCTATTTGCTTGACAAGGTGGGTCTGAGGGCTCCTCTCTCCTGGGAAGGAGATATCATCGAGACTAGCCCAAGAGAATGTGTGGGGGCCCTACCCCCTCCCTCCAATCCCTCAGACCCCTTAGAAAACGAAGAAAAACTTACTTGGTCTCCATTAAAAGTCTCGGCGAGCTCTCCCGGCGCGTACAAATGATGTGCCAGGAGAGCGGGGGGGGGGGGGGGGGGGGGGGGGGGGGGGGGGGGAGTGATTTTCCTCCTTCCCCACCCCCTTTCTCTCCAGGCACATCATTTCTCTTAGTTTTCTAAGGGATCCAAGGGCTTGCGGGGAGGGGGTGGGTATTCCCACAGTTTACCAGGCTTATTTAACCCAGTAAACTGTGGGATACTGTCTGGACTACAGTATTCTGCAGTCCAGACCCTGAAATAGTGGATTTATCCCACACCTTCCAAGAAGGCACGGAAGAAATGCACTATCAAATTAATTCGCTACAAACCAGGATTTTCCTGGTTTGTAGCGAATTAATTCGGGACTGTCCAGTAAAAGGAGGAGGGCAAAAGGCAAGGACTTGCCATCTCACAGCTATCATAGCCGTCTCTGTATTTAGGATTATCAGCCAAAGAGCTCTAGTGCCTCACCAGACTACAGACCCTGGGTTTCTGTAGGATGGAACCATAGCTGTTATAGTTGTCTATAACTGTGTAGTTTCTCCAAACCAATTTCTTGTCCTTCCATGAGACACAAAAGCTTTTATATGAAGCATTTTCCTCACTCTGCTTCATAGTAGGACTAGCTGACCCTGGTCAAAGGATTCAAAGGGGCCCCATTGAACTCAATATGATTAATATTAGTGTGAAAATAAGTATCAAATTATGCTAGACTTTATTTCAACACTGGAAACTGGAGGTGTAA
>NW_026844366.1:178205901-178626271 GCF_025583915.1 Anolis sagrei ordinatus | reverse complement strand
TAGGCCCCCTGGCTTTCCGCTGGGCAAAGGTTGCACATCCTGTTCTAAAGACAATTATTTACAGGCCCAGCGCGCGACGGAACAATAGTGATGCAACCAAGTTGGGGGGGCGGGGGGAGACGTTGAATGCTGTCATTAAGGAGGCCAGACTTGGTGGAGGTGGTTGACAAGGGCGGAGCTGCAGGCTATTGAAGGCTACTCTGCCCTCTGCTGTGCTCTTTGCTTCAGCGTGAGCTAGGAGGCAGGTTTCAAACCCCCCCTGCGAAAATTTCAACCCCCCCCCAAAAAATTTCAACCCCTCCCGAAATTTTTTTCTGGCTACGGCCCTGACAACCTTATTATGAATATTAATCAAGAATGATTTCCAAATAACAAAAATTAACATAAAATAAGGCATGAATATTTTTTATTTTTTCCTAACAGCATATACAATTAATCATTTTGAGAACAGTATCTAGGTCAGGAAAATACATTATATATTTTTTTAAAAAAGAAAAGAGCAATTGTTGATGTCTTAACACAGTTTATACGTAAAATCATTAAGAATGTTGGCATGAACATTTCTAATGAAAACCTTTTACTTATATATCTGCTCTTTCCTAAGTAGCTTTGTACCAGGCAGAGAGCAAAAGAAGGTCTTATCAGAAATACTTTCAAGCTCCTTTGCTCATAAATGTGTCCTTTTCCTAATTGCCTTGAAAAAACAGCTTTCTAATCTCTGTGCTTTCAATTTAAAATGGGAATCCCATAGGTAATTCAGTCTCACTCTCTTTTTGTCAAACAGAAATGTAATCTCCCCCAGTGGTTTAATGTAGATGTTAAACAACATGGGAGACAGTACTGAACCTTGACCCAATAGGACAGGGGTCCTCAAACTTTGTAAACAGAGGGCCAGGTCACAGTTCCTCAAACTGTTGGAGGGCCGGATTATAATTTCAACAAACATGAATGAATCCCTATGCACAGTGCACATATCTTATTTGTGTTGCAAAAACACTTTAAAAGAATACAATAATTAAAATGAAGAACAATTTTAACAAATGTAAACTTACTAGTATTTCAATGACAAGTGTGGGCTTGCTTTTGGCTGATGAGATAGGATTGTTGTTGTTGTTGTGAACTTTCGAGTCATTTCAGACATAGGTTACCTGAGCGAGAGCCGGGTAAATGCCCTTGGAGGGCCGTATCCGGCCCCCGGGCCTTAGTTTGAGGACCCCTGCAATAGGACAATAACTGTAGGACTCAGGAGGTGTCCCCCAACAACACCTTCAATGGGTTGTTGTAGGTTTTTTTGGGATATATGGCCATGTTCTCCTGACGTTTCGCCTGCCTCTATGGCAAGCATCCTCAGAGGTAGTGAGATCTGTTGGAACTAGGACAGTGGGTTTATACATCTGAGGAATGAGCAGGGTGGGACAAAGGACTCTTGTCTGTTGGAGTTAGGTGTGAATGTTTCAACTGACCACCTTGATTAGCATTTAATGGCTTGGAAGTGCCTGGGGGGAATCTTTTGTTGAGAGTGATTTGATGTGCCTGATTTACTCTGTTTTGCTGTTGTAATTTTTGAGTTTTTTAATACTGGTAGCCAGATTTTGTTCATTTTCATGGTTTCCTCCTTTCTGTTGAAATTGTCCACATGCTTGTGGATTTCAATGGCTTCTCTGTGTAGTCTGACATGATGGTTGTTGGAGTGGTCCAGCATTTCTGTGTTCTCAAATAATATGCTGTGTCCAGGTTGGTTCATCAGGTGCTCTGCTATGGCTGACTTCTCTGGTTGAAGTAGTCTGCAGTGCCTTTCATGTTCCTTTATTTGTGTTTGGGCAAATCTCCCGAAGGACTCGGTGCGGCTTACAAGAGGCTGAGCCCAAATACAACAATAAAACAACAACAACAATATAGCAAAATAAATCAAAACAAAGCAAGAACATTAACAACACACAATGACGCAATTAAAAACTATGGCAGGGCCAAATGTAATAATTAAAATTAAAAAGTGCTGGGCATGACCAGGAGAAAAGGGTAGGTGTTTGGAGAGGGAAGGGTTTGCAGATATCCTGAATCTCTGATAATGTGTGTTGGGGACAAAATGCTTGGAGTTTCCTTATTCTGGGAAGGCACACTGGAACAGCCACGTTTTCAAGCTCCTCCTAAAAATTGCCAGCGATGGGGCTTGCCTGATATCCTTACGGAGTTCCAGAGTCGAGGGGCCACCACCGAGAAAGCCCTATCCCTCATCCGCATCAATTTTGTGATGCAGGTGGGATCATAAGTAGGGACTCTCCAGATGAACGAAGGGATCATGTGGGTTCGTATGCGGAGATGCAGTCACGCAGGTAGGCAGGTGTCAAACTGTTTAGGGCTTTGTAGGTAAGCACCTGCACCTTGAATTGGGACCGGAAAATGAAAGGCAGCCAGTGGAGCTCCTTAAACCGGCCCGCAGGCCACTTCCGGCCCACCAAGGGCCCCGATCCGGCCCGTGGAGGAGGAGCGCCCCCCCACACAGTGCCCCTCCCTTGGCTGGCTCACGCTGTCCATGGGGCCCCATGGACAGCGTGAGCCAGCCAAGGGAGGCTGCTCCGCATGGTCTACTCACAAGTAGGCCACGCGGGCCTGCTCCTCCCTTGGCAGGCTCACGCTATCCGTCAGGCCTGATGGACAGCGTGAGCCAGCCAAGGGAGGCTGCCCCGGCGCTACATGCAGTCATGCTGGCCACATGACCTTGGAGGTGTCTATGGACAATGCCAGCTCTTCGACTTAGAAATGTAGATGAGCACCACAGAGTCAGACACGACTGGACTTCATGTCAGAGGAAAACCTTTAACCAGGAAAATTGTGGAAGATCCAGGGTGGGAGAAAGAACTCTTATCTGTTGGAGGTAGGTATGAATGTTTCAATTGGCCACCTTGATTGCCATTTCATAGCCTGACAGTTTTTAGGGAGAATCCTTTGTTGAGAGGTGATTAGCTGGCCCTGATTGTTTCTTGTCTGGAGTTCCCCTGTGTTTGAGTGTTGTTCTTTATTTACAATTATAATTTTAGAGTTTTTTAAATACTGGTAGCCAGATTTTTGTTCAGACTAGAAATAGGAAGATTTCCCATTCTCTGCTCCTGGAATTACTGCCTAAAGAGGGCTAGAAAGAACCCCCTCTAAGGGCCCTTCCACACAGTAAAATAAGATATGTGCAATGTGCAGAGGAATTTTTTTATTGATTTTTTAAAAAAAAGAAACCTATAGTCCGGCCCTCCATCGGTCTGAGGGACAGTAAACTGGCCCCCGGTTTAAAAAGTTTGAGGACCCCTGCAGTAGACTATCAGGCACATCTAATCACCTCTCAACAAAAGATTGCCCCAGGCACTGCCAAGCCATCAAATGCTAATCAAGGTGGTCAGTTGAAACATTCACACCTAGCTCCAACAGACAAGAGTCTTTTGTCCTTTGTCCCAGCCTGGTCATTCCATAGATATATAAACCCATTGTCCTAGTTCCAACAGACCTCACAACCTCTGAGGATGCTTGCCATAGATGCAGGCGAAACGTCAGGAGAGAATGCCTCTAGACCATGGCCATACAGCCCGAAAAAACCATGAAAGCCTTCGACAATAGATTGAACACCTTCAATTATTGTACTGAGATGAGCAGTCTGCATGTCTTTTTTTTTGGTCGTGTCAGGAGCTCAAGTCACTTCTGTTGTGAGAGAATTGGCCGTCTGCAAAGGACGTTAGCCAGGGGACGCCTGGATGATTTTTGATGCTTTTATCATCCTTGTTGGGAGGCTTCTCTCCTGTCTCCGCATGAGGAGCTGGAGCTCATCCGCCTCTCGCCGGATTCGAACCTGCGACCTATCGGTCTTCAATCCTACCGGCACAGGGGTTTAACCCACTGCGCCACTGGGAGCTCCACTTCTACTCTGAAAAGACCGCTTCCCTTCCCGGCTCAGCCATTCTTCACTTGGCGGGCAGAAGGGCGCGACCGCCAATCGTTACCATGGAGCCATCAGAACCCGCCCCTGCCTGCGCTGATTGGCTAAGCCCTCCCAAAGGGGGCGGGGGAGAGACGTTTGAAATTCAGCTTTCCGCAGCAGCTGAGGAATCCAATGGTAGTGTCATGTACGGCGGGAAAGAAAGAATTGCGCATGCGCAAACCGACAGTTTCCTTTTTACTTGTTTATCTTCCACTCTCGTTCGCCACACTTCTAGTGTGACTGAGGTAACAGAAGCGCCTTTTTCTCTCCATAGAAATCAGAGATAGCTAGAATCCGGCCCCAGCCATTCAGCGACATGTTTTTATTGCTATTTTTGCCAGTGAGAGGTGCCTCCAGAAGGAAGTAGTGTCAAAAGACATGGTCTGGAGAACAAGCCCTATGAGGAGCGGCTTAAGGAGCTGGGCATGTTTAGCCTGAAGAAGAGAAGGCTGAGAGGGGATATGATAGCCATGTATAAATATGTGAGAGGAAGCCACAGGGAGGAGGGAGCAAGCTTGTTTTCTGCTTCCATGGAGACTAGGACACGGAAGAATGGCTTCAAACTACAAGAGAGGAGATTCCATCTGAACATGAGGAAGAACTTCCTGACTGGCTCCTTCTTTGGAAGCTTTTAAACAGAGGCTGGACGGCCATCTGTCAGGGGTGCTTTGAATGCAATATTCCTGCTTCTTGGCAGGGGGTTGGACTAGATGGCCCATGAGGTCTCTTCCAACTCTTTGATTCTATGATTCTATGACTGTGAGAGCTGTTCAGCAGTGGAACTCTCTGCCCCGGAGTGTGGTGGAGGCTCCTTTGAAAGCTCTTAAACAGAGGCTGGATGGCCATCTGTCAGGGGTGATTTGAAGGCAATATTCCTGCTTCTTGGCAGGGGGTTGGACTGGATGGCCCATGAGGTCTCTTCCAACTCTGATTCTATGAATTGTACAGTAGTGGCTGCTCCCTTTGTTCCCTTCTGCCAGATTGCGAGGGAGAGGGGCGGTGCGTGGACATCCCGCGGGTGAGGGGTGGGCTCTGGAGCCCAGGGCCTGATCCTATTGGTCCCTCGAGACGCCAATCCGGTAACAGCTGGCGCCAAAGGGGGGAGCAAAAGGCATGAGGGAAGCGTAGGTTTGGGCTCGTTTTCTGATTGGGCGGGAAGTTGAGGCGGGGACTCGAGGAACGCCATTGGCTGGAAGTTTTGGCCTCAGGTGGCCGTGCAACGGTTGGGACCTGAGAGCCCGAAGCTGCTTCCGTCTCCCGGCATGGAGCGAGGAGGGAGGCCGAGCGAGGAAGAAGAGAAGGAGGGCGAAGGCAGCCGCCCTCCGGAGGTGCGCCCCTTTCCTCCTGGGTCTGGGGGTGTCTGTGACAGGGAGGGAGGGCTGCGGGGAAGGGAGCCGGGCCCCTCACGCGCACACACAGCGCTTCGCTCCCATTGGTTGGCATTCTGTGGAGTCCTGAGCCGGTAAAGGTGGCCAGAAGCACCAGAGGAGGGCCTGGCACTGCAAACCCCAGGATTCCATTGGCCGTTGCCGTGGTAGTTACAGCGGAACCACAGCAGTATAATGGCGCAGTGTGAAAGCACACTGTCCCTTCCTCCAATGAGCTCAGGGCACCTGCGATCCAGATCTTGGAGTTCAAGTTGAAGAGACCCCCAAGGCCCATCTAGTCCAGCCCTCTTCTGCCAGGCATAAACACACAATCAAAGGACCCAGCCTCTGGGTTGTTGTAGGTTTTTTCTAGCTATATGGCCATGTTCCACCTTGTCTCTCTCCTGAGGAATCTGTACAAGGACCAAGTCGCAACAGTAAGAACTGACCACGGAACAACAGACTGGTTCAAGATTGGGAAAGGCGTACGGCAAGGTTGCATACTCTCACCCAACCTTTTTAACATGTATGCAGAACACATCATTCCTTGATGAATGCAAAGCTGGGGTGAAAATTGCTGGAAGAAACATTAACAACCTCAGATATGCAGATGACACCACTCTGATGGCCGAAAGCGAGGAGGAGCTTAGGAGCCTTCTAATCAAGGTGAAAGAAGAGAGCGCAAAAGCCGGGTTGCAGCTAAACGTCAAAAAAACCAAGGTTATGGCAACAAGAATGATTGACAACTGGGAAATAGAGGGAGAAAATGTGGAGGCCGTGACAGACTTTGTATTTCTAGGCGCAAAGCTTACTTCAGATGCAGACTGTAGCTAGGAAATCAGAAGACACTTACTTCTTGGGAGGAGAGCAATGTCCAGTCTCGATAAAATAGTAAAGAGTAGAGACATCAGACTGGCAACAAAGATCCGCCTAGTCAAAGCCATGGTATTCCCTGTAGTAACATACGGATGTGAGAGCTGGACCTTAGGGAAGGCTGAGCGAAGGAAGATCGATACTTTTGAACTGTGGTGTTGGAGGAAAGTTCTGAGAGTGCCTTGGACTGCGAGAAGAATCAACCAGTCCATCCTCCAGGAAATAAAGCCCGACTGCTCACTGGAGGGAAGGATACTAGAGACAAAGTTAAAGTACTTTGGCCACATCATGAGGAGACAGCAAAGCCTAGAGAAGACAATGATGCTGGGGAAAGTGGAAGGCAAAAGGAAAAGGGGCCGACCAAGGGCAAGATGGATGGATGGCATCCTTGAAGTGATTGGACTGACCTTGAAGGAGCTGGGGTGGTGACGGCCGACAGGGAGCTCTGGCGTGGGCTGGTCCATGAGGTCACGAAGAGTCGGAGACGACTGAACGAATGAACAACAACAATGGCCATGTTCTAGAGCAGGGGTCCTCAAACTTTTTAAACAGAGGACCAGGTCACAGTCCCTCAAACTGTTGGAGGGCCGGATTATAATGTGAAAAAAAACATGAATGAATACCTATGCACGCTGCACATATCTTATTTGTAGTGCAAGTATTTCAATGGGAAGTGTGGGCCTACTTTTGGCTGAAGAGATAGGATTGTTGTCACCTAACAACCTCTTGAGGATGCTTGCCATAGATCAGTGGTTCTCAACCTTCCTTAACCCCTTAATACAGTTACTCATGTTGTGATGACCCCCAACCATAAAATTATTTTTGTTGCTACTTCAGAACTGTAATTCTGCTCCTGTTATGAATTGTAATGTAAATATATTAAATACAGAATGCATTTCATTTACTGGACCAATTTGGCACAAATATCTGATATGCCGACATCTGAATGATGGTGGGGTTGGGGGAGGGTTGATTTTATCATTTAGGAGATGGGATTTATAGTTCACCAACAATCAAAGAGTATTCTGAGCTCTACTAATGATGGAATTGAACTAAACTTGGCACACAGAACTCCCACGTCCAACAGAAAATACTGGAAGGGTTTGTCGGATATTGACCTTGAGTTTTGGAGTTGTAGTTCACCTACATCCAGAGAGCACTGTGGACTCAAACGATGATGGATCTGGACCAAACTTGGCACAAATACTCAATATGTTCAATTGTGAGCACAGGTAGAGTTTGGGGAAAATAGACATTTATATATGGGAGTTGTAGTTACTGGGATTTATAGTTCACCAACAATTAAAGAGCATTCTGAATGATAGAACTGGGCCAAACTTCCCACACAAAACACCCATGACCCACACAGAACACCCATAAACAGTATTTCTTGCTGTTCCTTTGTTGCCGTTGATATGGAGAAGGCAGGCCCTCTCCCCAGGCCGGGCCTGCCTTCTCCCGGCTTCGGGACGGGGTCTCACCTCGTCCTGAAGGCAGTGGAGGCGGCAGGCGGTGCAGCTTTGGCCACGCGCCGCCTGCCCTCTCCCCAGGCTGGGCCTGCCTTCTCCCGGCTTTGGGATGGGGTCTCCCCTCCTCCTGAAGCCGGGAGAAGGCGGGGGAGGTGGCGGGTGACGCGGCTTTGGGGCCGCGTCGCCTGCCGCTTCTCCACACCCCGCGGGCCGGATAAATGCCTTCGGGGAGGCGGATCTGGCCCGCGGGCCGTAGTTTGCAGACTCCTGGTCTAGAGGCATTCTCTTCGGAAGTTTCACCTGCATCTATGGCAAGCATCCTCAGATTGACTCAGCCTCTGCTTCAAAACCTCCAGAGAAGGAGACTTTTCCACACTTTGAGGTAGCATATTGCAGTGGATTATTATTGTTATTATTATTATTACTAGCCCTCCCCTGTCATGCGTTGCTGTGGCCCCGTCTGGTGATCTGGAAAATAAAGTAATGAGAAAGTGTTGGTTTTTATTATATTATTATTATTATTATTATTATTATTATTATTATTTACAGCTTTTATATTCTGCCCTTCTCACCCTGCAGGGGACTCAGGGTGGATTACAGTGTACACATATATGGCAAACATTCAATGCCAATTTTGACATGCAAACATATACAGACATACACAGAGGCTATTTAACTTTTTCTGGCCGCCAGGGAAGCTGTCGCTTTCATCGTCCATCTGCGATGCTGATGAAGCACTTCCGCATTCCCGCATGCTTCCCCGCTGGAATGCTTTGCTGGAGTCTTCTTTATGGCCTCATAAATCAGTTAATTTAGCCTCCCCACACTTTAAGGTGGTACCTAATTTTCCTACTTGACAGATGCAACTGTCTTTCGGATTGCAAAGATCGACAACAGGCTACACACAATTGGTTGGAAACCCACTCCAACCCAGGCTGGCTTCGAACTCATGACCTTTTGGTCAGAGTGATCTTAATGCAGCTGACACTCAGCCAGCTGCGCCACAATCCCGGTGCAGCTATATGTAATTTATTTATGCTTGTGGATAAACAGTATTTCTTGCTGTTCCTTTGTTGCCGTTGATATGGAGATTGTCTGGTTTGCCTACTCTGGAACATGCAACATATCATTGTCCTTCTTTAGGGTTCCCTTTCAAATCTATGATACTATATCTGTCTGTGTGAATCATATATATCCATCTATATCTATGGCTGGATGGCTCTTTGTCAGGAGGGCTTTGATTACGTTTTCTTGCCCTGGTGAAGGGAGTTGGACTGGGTAGCCTTAAGGCAGCATTTCTGTTGGTCATGGGAGTTCTCTGTGGGAAGTTCAGCCCAATTCTCTCGGTGTGGTTCAGAATGCTCTTTGATTGTAGGTGAACTATAAATCCCAGTAACTACAACTCCCAAATGTCAAGGTTTATTTTCCCCAAACTCCATCTGTATTCGTATTTGGACATATGGAATATTCGTGCCAAGTTTGGTCCAGATCCATCCTTGTTTGAGTCCACAGTGCTCTCTGGATGTAGGTGAACTACAACTCCCAGCAACTACAACTCCCAAATGTCAAGATTCTATTTTCCCCAAACTCCACCAGTGTTCACATTTGGGCACATTGAGTATTCTTGTAGAGTTTGGTCCAGATCCATCATTGTTTGAGTCCACAGTGATCTCTGGATGTAGGTGAACTACAACTCCAAAACCAAAGGACACTGCCCACCAAACCCGTCTAGTGTTTTCTGTTGGCCATGGGAGTCCTGTGTGCCAAGTTTGGTTCAGTCCCATTGTTGGTGGAGTTCAGAATGCTCTTTGATTGTAGGTGAACTATAAATTCCAGCAACTACAACTCCCAAATGACAAAATCAATTTTTTTTTAGTGGTGGTCACTCCTTGGGTTAGTAGGTGTCTTGTGTCCAAATTTGGTGTCAATTCATCCAGTGGTTTTTGAGTTATGTTAATCCCACAAACGAACATTGCATTTTTATTTATATAGATTATTATTATTAGGATTTATAAGTAGAGTATAAGGGCTCTCTGGTGGTGCAGTGGGTTAAACTGAGCTGCTGCTGCTGAACTTGCTGACAAAAAGATTGGCAGTTTGAAGCCATTGTTCCTCGTCCTAGTCTCCAGGGCAGCTGAAACCAAGCCTGCTCCCTACTTCCTATGACTTCCCCTCACATATTTATACATGACCCTCATCATGTCTCCTCTTAGCCTTCTCTTCTTCAGGCTAAACATGCCCAGCTCTTTAAGCCTCCTCATAGAACTTGTTCTCCAGACCCTTAATCATTTTAGTCGCCCTCCTCTGGACACTTTCCAGCTTGTCAATATCTCTCTTCAATTGTGGTGCCCAGAATTGGACACAATATTCCAGGTGTGGTCTAACCAAGGCAGAATAGAGGGGTATAAACATAGTGCCTCGACCTATAGTTGTCATTAGTGTTACATTCCATATATCACTATTCCTCAAACCCCTGGTGGCATAGCATTTTTAAAGCTTTTTCCTGAATATGAGGAGGGTCTAATGTCATTGAGAAGGGAATTCCATAAACAAGGGGCCATCACTGAGAAGACTCCTGTCTCTCGTCCCCACCAATCGTGCCTCCAAGGGTGGTGGAATCGAGAGCAGGGCCTCCCGGGCAGACTTTAACGCTCTGCCCGGTTCATAGACATTAACTTTTGCCAGAAAAAAAGTCTGTCTATTAATAGTGAGGCCTAATTCTAAGTCTGTTAGGATCATTACCATTGATTATTACAACATTATTATGCTACAGTCTCCAGTGGTGTAGCATTTACTTTATCTAACTACTGTATTTCTTCAATTCTAAGACACACTTTTCCCTACATAAAAATGGGGTGCATCTTAGCATTGCAGGTATATCTTATGTATTTTTATTGGTTGTGGTAGTTCTGAAATTAGGGTGAATCTTACAATCAGTGGCATCTTACAATTGAAAAATGTGGTACTATGAATCTGAAGAATAAGGAAATGCTGATAGCAATAGCTCAAGAAAAGGGATTGCTTAGACAATTTTTTTGTAGCTAAATTAGTGCTTAGTTAATTTTTCCCACCCTGTTTCATCATCTTTTAATTGAATACGAGTTCTTTCTGTATCTTTCTTGACATTATGAAGAAAACAATACTCATAATTTAATGAATCAGGAATCTGTTGTTTTCAGATTCTCAAACTGATGCAATCTAAGAGATGCCATGTTTCACAGTTCAGCAATGTGTAGAAATTTTTTTAAAAAATCAGTAAATCTGGTACAGTTCCATTATCTGGACTAAGGCCATAAGAGGGCACTAGACAGAGAAGTATAGTCCATTTTACATGGGTAGAGTTAAACCATTTATTTATTAAGGATGTTTGCCATAGACACAGGCGAAACTTCAGGAGAGAATGCCTCTAGACCATGGCCATATAGCCCGAAAAAACCTACAACAACCCAGTGATTCCAGCCATGAAAGCCTTCGACAATACATTTATTTATTTATTTATTTATTTATGACATTTATATGCCTCCCTTCTCAGCAAAGGGGACTCAGAGCAGCTTACAAGATATATATACATACAATATATTATATTATTAGCATAGTACAATATCAGTATTATATATTACCATATTGTACTATAGTATTATATTGTAATATTATTAGTAATATTGCATGTAATATAAAATATATAATTATAATATCATATTTGTATTATTATTGTATTACATTATAATATATGTATATACAATAAATTATTTTACATTACATTATTTTATATTATTAGTATAGCACAGGAGACACAGTGGAACTGATATTCTGGCTCAGAGCATCAGTTGCTACTTTGGGTAAGTGCCCCTAACTGATGACATATGTCGGAGACAAGATGGAACATTTCCCCCTGTTTTCCGGTTATTCCTCCCAACCATGTAGCTGGGGTCGAAACAAGAATTATTTATGATATGGGAATGGGAAGGGTGGAAAAACCAGCGAAAATGGGGAAAATGGCTTTCCTCCTTCAACCCCCCCCCCCCCCCCCCCCCCCCCCCCCCCCCGGAATATTCTCTATCTGTCACTCTCTATTGGCCTTCGCCTGGATAATGGAACAATACTATAAATTTATTATGTAAACAATTTTCAGCTTAATTTATATGGCCATGCTAAGTTGAAGAACAGACAAAGTTTTACACATAGTATATTTTATGGGTTGTTGTAAGTTTTTCGGGCTGTATGGCCATGTTCCAGAATATAATAATAATCATCATCATCATCATCAATTTTATTTATACCCCGCCACCATCTCCCTGATGATAACTTGGGGCGGCTTACATGAGACCAAGTCTAACCACACAATACAATAAAATAAAATCAAAACACAAAACAACAGCAAATAAAATACATAAAAATACAGTAAGCAATACAAATTACAATAAAATCTTTCAAATTACAGTGAAAGTGAGCACACCGCTTGGATAAAATACTAAAAGCTAAAACTAAAGGCTCAAAACTTGGGGTGAGATAGAAATGGAGCAGATCGTTTGTGCGGGAGAAGTTCAGCAAGATGGTGCCGAGAAAGGACCTTCATACCGGAGGGGGGAGTGTACTATAGGAATTAACATTGAGGAGGAGCAGCAATATAAGATTGTATGGTTACTCTCCAAAGCGCAACGGAAAAGCCAGGTTTTGAGATCCTTCTTGAAGGTTTCTAAGGTGGAAGCATTTTCTCCTGGCATTTTTTTAAAAGTAGTAACATAACTTTAGATCTATAAAGTAATATTATAATAGTACTGAATTTTAAAAAAAATTCCTCTAATTTAACAATACCCCAACATTTAAAAAAAGTCCTGGTTTTTCTCTGTCTTATAGCCTTAACATTTTCAGAAACTATATTTTAAAATATGAATAATAAAGAACGAGACCAAAATTAGCATTATTCCATTAATAAAGGAAAGAATGGCAAGGCCAGAATTGCAGTCTATGGCATTCAGATGGTAGGCAGTCTTATGAATTTCTGCTACCTTTTCGTCCATATAACTGAGGGTTTTGTGAATGCTTAGCTATATGAACATCTTCAACGTATATAGGTGAAATATATGTTCTGCAGTGCTGGACCTAATTGCTTCTTTGCAAATAATTTCATTTCAGGAAGAAGAGATGATTGAATTTACAAAAATAAATCTTATGCAAAGTGAAAAGCCGGAATATCAAGAAGAATTGAAAAAGGTTGACAGAAATAATATTCATAGGCTACAGCATTTGAAAGATGAACTGGAAGGGTGTCGAAGACAAGAGATTTCCAAACTGGAGGAGACTTATTTAAAAGAAGTGAATACAAAATATAAAACTGATCTTGAAAAAGATCTAACTACTGCTGATCCTGAGGTAGATGTTGAGAAAGTACGTTCTGTAATTATTAATTTAAGAGATAAACTGCAGGTACCCTGGTGCAAGGAGCTTGAAAACTGTTCAGAGGACTTCTTGAGGGAATCCTACAAAATTGAATTAAAGTATAGACCTCTGCTAGAAGAAATTGTTCTGCAACTTACGAATGCAGAAGAATTTGATGGAAAGGCAAAAGAATCTAAAAATGAAAAAGAATGCTTACATGAAATTGAAAAACTTAACTCTTTTGTTCAGGAATTAAGTGAGAAATTGCTGCTTGAGGCAGAAAAAAACAAAGTTTCAAGTTGTAAATATGATAAAGCAATATCTGCCTATAACACGAAACTGAAGGATTTAGAAGAAGAAGAGACATTGTTACAGCAGGAGTCAGAGAGACAGAAGATAAAACTTGAAAAGATGCTGAATGGGCTGTGCCAGCGTAAAGATGAATTAGTTGATCCAAATGTAGAGTTTTCACATACTTTCAGAGTGAGCACATTGGTAAATATGTCAGATGATGTCCAGAAAAATTTAAAGGAACTCATTCTGCAAAATGATTCTATAAACTTGAAATCTGATAATTATTTGAAAGATAATGTGTCACAATCGGAATTAAGAGCTGTTGAAGATACAAAAAAGTTAGACAGCAATTTTGCGAGGATAGCACGAACAGCGATATTTAACAATTCTGTACATTTGGACCATAGAAATGCTTCATTGAATGTCTCTCACTTTAAGGACATTTTAGGTACTGACAGTGACAAAATAATGTGCTTTGGTGAGCAAATATCTTTCGATGTGTTACCAGAGACTTCCGGTGAAACAGACCTCAATTCAAAATCCAGCACATTTTTGGCATACTGTTGTTTATCACAGAATGAAAGAGAAGAATATAAAGATGCCGGTGCTGGTGAGGTTGACATCTTGAAGAGAGATACTGATTTAATGAATCAAATAAATGTACTTGATGAAGAATATCAAGGAATCCAAGAGAACATGACAGCTGAAATTGTTTATGTAAATGACCAAGAATCTTCTGTTGTTTATGAAGAGTGTGTCAGCCAAAGAATGGAAGAGTTGGAACCTAAAAGTAAGCATGGAAAGAAAAGTGATCCGGAACCTTATGTTGAAGAATACAAGAACACAATGAAGGATTCAATATCTCTTATCTGGGAAGCAATGGTCCAGGACCTCCAGCAAGAAAAGGAAACTTTAATGATACAGTTGAAAATGCAAGAGCAATTGGTAAAAGATGTTCAGGAGCAAAAAATGGCATCTGACTCTGTCACCAGTGAAGTTCAGTCTCTGTTTGGACAACAGCTGGCTATTTTGCAGAATCAAAGGGATCAAATGGAAGCTCACATTAATAGCCAGGAGGCCAGGAACAAGATGCTTTCTGAACTACTTGGTAAAAAAGCCGTGTTGGAAGAATTATTACTAAAAGAACAGGAAGACTTCATAATAGAAATAAATAACAAAGAACAATGCTTATCATATTTGCGTAAGGAAAAATCAGCATTAGAAGAAAAAGTGAGAACACTTGATCAGAGTTTAATGTCGTCAGAAAAAGCTTTGGAAGAAAATCTTAGTAAAATAATGATTCTTGAACAAACAGTTGATGAACTGAGTGTAAAAATTGAAATCATTCAAGAATCACACGAGTTGGAAAGATTGGAGTTTGAAGTGAAACTGCAAGATAATAATTCAGAAATAGAGAAGCTTTCCACTGAAATAATCCTAAAAGAAAAGGAATATATTGTAAAGGAAAATGAGCTGAGGGAAGAAATGGCTCATTTAAAAAATATGCAGTCAAAAGTTGAAACCTGCCTAGAGGAGACCCAGCAGAAATCAGTACAGAAAATAGAAGAAATAGAGTCAGAGATGGGAAGACTTCACAAGGAAGAAATTAATAACATCCATTCACAGTATCAGTCTGAGCTTACAAATCTGAAATTGCAGCACCAGAAGACAGTAGGTATTTCTTCTGGCAAAAGAGCCAATTCTGATTATGATAGCAGACTGAACGTGAAAACTGAACTTTCTCATTGGTGTATTTGATATATCATAATGCATATTTTGTACGTGTATTACATAACTGAGCTAGATACTTCTTGTTTTCTAATAAGCCTGTAGCATTTTCAGAGTTGAGCTTTGAAGTTATGAATTTCCAAGAAAATGTCTTAAGAAATCATCATTTAGTGTTAAATTTTTTTGGTGGGCTCTAAGTCGTTCTGGACTGGGTTTTTGAAAGTCGCTCTAACATACCATCATTTGTAATGGGAGAAGTACTTTCGCCTGCTGGCAGGTTTGAGGTTCCCACCTTCAGAATTCTTGATTTTATGAATATTTTTGAGGCACCTCCTAGACAATCCCTCCCCCTACCCCGATTTTTCTGCAAAATATTCTCTTTGCCCTTCAAATATTATACAAACTCTAAACAATACTTCTACCATAATAACCTTACTTGATTATGGGAATACAAACAAAGCCAGGGAGGCTTCCCCAGTATAATAGGTGAGGTAGCATATGAAGTCTTAATTCTCATTTCCTGAAGTCCTGCTTTGAAACATTTGACTACCATATGTTAAAAACAGGATGCTGGAACAAAATTGATCTATAATCTAATCCAGGGGTCCTCAAACTTTTTAAACAGAGGGCCAGCTCACAGTCCCTCAAATTGTTGGAGGGTCAGATTATAATTTGAAAAAAAATATGATTGGATTCCTATGCACACTGCACATACCTTATTTGTTGTGCAAAAAACACTTAAAAACAACACAATAATTAAAACGAAGAACAATGTTAACAAATATAAAATTATTAGTATTTCAATGGGACGTGTGGGCTTGCTTTTAGCTGATGAGATAGGATTGTTGTTGTGTGCTTTCAAGTCATTTTAGACTTAGGTTGACCCTGAGGGCCGGGTAAATGACCTTGGAGGGCCGTATCTGGCCCTCGGGTCTTAGTTTGAGGACCCCTGATCTAATCCATTCTAAACATTTTTGTGCAGGGGCTTTATTGTTTGCTAAGACATGTAAAACATGTGATGAATATATCTATATTCTTAAAAGTACAATTTTCTCCTAAAACATTGCATCTCTTTTTAGATTGAAGAATTAAACAGTCAAATCAAGGAGAGAACAGAACAACAGCAACAACTAGAAGCAGTTAGAAAAGAACAGATTGGAATAATAAAAAAGGTGTTGTATTATTTTACACCGATTTTGTTAATGGCAGCTAGATCCATTATGGAAAAGCAATGTTTATTGATATGTTTTCCTATCCCTGCATGGAGAAGAAGAAATGGTAAAACTCTCCCTGTAAATGGTAAAACTCTCCCTCCTTGCTATTGTTTAGAAGAAAAAAGATAACCAGAACTCTTAATAGTAAATGCCTATGAATGCTAATCTGTGTTATGCCCCATGATCTGTAAGTGTAAAGTGTAGACTGCTACATTTTCAGGGTGCTTTGAGTCCACAGCAGAATCTATGGAGGTCAGCAAGAGTCGGGATGATATTTTGCCATGTTCTCTTTGTCCTGCCATGTTATGTATGACCATATGGTTACTGTGCATGTCCACCATGCCGTCTGTATTATATTGTACTATAGTATGTATTAGTTATTCAGTTATATTTTTATATTATACTGTATGATGACCATATATAGATGTTAAATACTGTAATGCTCATATGCGTAATCAATATTATGGTAATGTTTGAAGAAAATTATTGCTGGTATGCCCAAAACTTCATTGGTTAGAAATATGAGCCTATCTTGTTTAGGCAGAGTTATAGGCCTTATTATGAGAGCAGTGTAATTCAAGGTTCTTCTCATGTGAATGCCAGAGAGAGTGGGAACAGGAAGTTTTATTGATTACCTGGGTAATGAAAGAAAAAGACTGAAAAGTATGTATAGTGCATTTTGACTAATGGGGATTAGCATGTTTAATATTTGAATTGTGCTACCTGTAAATATATGGTGCTTACGATGCTTAGCAGTCCTGATAATGAATGGGATATAGTAACTTGTTTCTGTTTTATTAAACCTTTATTACTGTCTCTAAGTGAACTCATATCCTGAATTGGAGAGGACCTGTATCTGACAAGAGACAAAACTGTGGTAATAGACTTATACATACTCACCAGGCCACAAAAATTCTGTTACAGCTCCTCTGTTTCTTTTCCTGTCTCAATGAATAGGATTTTCTTATAGAAACATAAAATATGTTTTTCCCTTGGGAGTCTTTTTTTTTTTGTTCTTTATAGTAGGTTCTATTGGACAAGTGGGTGCTTGCATGCACGAGTAAAGAGTTTTAATGCTTTCTTCATAGGTTCATGAACGAGAACATGATCGTGAAATAGGTGAACTAATAGTTCAGCATGAGGATGAAATGAAAGAGATGCAGACTGAATTAATGAAGGAGCAACAGCAAAAGTTAGACGAGTTGCAGCAACACATGGAAACTACACATCAAGAAGAAATGCAACAAACAGAGGCAAAGTATTAACTGCAGTGATACCTTGGTTGCTGCAAGAACTTTGTACCCATGGGGCTGGTATTCCCAGGTTTTACCTACCCACATCCAACAAAATATGTCTTCCCTAGAAATTTTCTTGGTCGTCTAGGTGTAAATGAGTTGAAACCCACAGTCTAATGTTTGCTTCCATTGGAACTTGCTTATTTCAATAAGGTTAATAATCCAGTTGCTTGCTTCCGCAGTAAATTTAAGAAAGTATCCCTGTGGTTGTGGGGGCAGGGAGGCATACTGTACAAAAACAGCATTTCCCATCAAAAATAATCTAGAAGACACTACAGGGCATGTGTTAAGTAGTTTATATAAACCATATCATAATAGTTATCTAGTTCCCACATGATTTGTGTAGCCCCCTTATCTTGCTGTGCACTCTCACCATCTGAAACGCGTATACCCAGACAGCAGTTGATACAGTGTTGTGCAATTTTATAATGAGCTGCAGAATTCATTGGAACCATATGGTTCATTTGGATTGTGAGGTACATGGGACAGAATACTGTTTTTCGCTGAGTTTTTTAAAATTTAATTTCACAAGTAAAATGGTACAAACAATAGATGTTCAAACAGCCTAGGACACAAGTTAACAAAGAAGTGCACATCAAGAATAGAGGATAGAGTTTTTAACATTTCGGTAATTCCAGTTGAAAGAACTGTAAGCTATAGAACATATTTTGCCATTTGATATTACAGCCTTATTATTATTATTATTATTATTATTATTATTATTATTATACTACATTTATACCCCACCCTTCTCACCCCAGTGGGGGACTCAGGGTGGCTTACAATCCATGGCATACAATGCCACATTACACATATAGTAATAAACATAACATATGAATTTAAACAATTAACATATCAATTTAAACATACAATAATAAACATGAGATAATAATTCAAATATAAATACAATAACAAGCTTAGAAGTAATTCAAATAGAAATACAATAAAAAAAGCTTAAAAGTAAACATACAATAATTCAAATATAAATACAAAAAAGCGTAAAAGTAAGCATTGAATCCCAACCAAAGTGGGCTGGTGGAAAAAGTGGTCAAAAGCATCAGGAGAGGCAGGGGAACCCTGAAAACGAGCGCCCGCACAGGTTTTCCAATGTCCAAATGATGGGCAGCGTGGCTATGGAGGCACACCGCGCAGCCAGGCAATGATGTGGCTATTAAAGTAGCAGCACGGCGAGGTTGTGGGGGCCATGTTCTCTCCCTGCTGGGTCAGTTGGCTGGAATGAGGGTGTGGCTGCAGGTCTCCTTGTGGGTAAGCCCAGGGCTGAGCAGCCAGCAAAGCTGGATGGCAATACTCAGGGGCAGGCACAACATAAGAATGTGGGTCAAGTCTTGCCATCAGAGCCTCATTTCTTCTGATGGTCTTACAATATTTTCTGCCTGCAATGGTTTAGGTCCAGTATCAAGGGACTAAGCTGATAATATTCTAAGCCGTCCCAGATGGCATAATTGGACCACATGATTGCACATTAAGAAATTGTTAATAGTTACACAAAATGACAGGGGTTCTCATTATGGTGCTGTTTTTCTTCGCTGTAGATCCTACATAATCTTAAACTGGAATCTTTAAGACTAAGTGCAAATAATATACACACATCACAGCTGGAGCTGATGCAGAGTAATCTGAGAAAAGAGAAGGAAACTGCCCTAATGGAACTGCGTGAGATGCTCAAAGATAGGCATGCTCAAGAGCTAGCGGTTCTGCAAGGTCAATACCATTTTGAAGTGGAGCGTATAAAGGAACAGAATTGCAAGGAGAAAGAAGAGATGGCTTTAAAGCATCAGCACGACTTGGGTAACAATTCATTAATCTCTGCTAAATATTAAAATTGGTATAACATGTTATAACAGGTTAACTACTTTATAGATGGGTTGTTGTAGGTTTTTTCAGGCTGTATGGCCATGGTCATACATGAGAGAATGCCTCTAGACCATGGCCATACAGCCCGAAAAAACCTACAACAACCCAGTGATTCCGGCCATGAAAGTCTTCAACAATACTTGATAGATATTTTACACTAGCCGCCCCCTGCCATGCGTTGCTGTGGCCCAGTCTGTGTATATGTGTTTTGTGTGTGTATATATGTGTGTGTATATATTTGTGTATGTGTGTATATATGTAGTTTTGCGTTGTAATGTATTATTTATTTATTTATTTATTTATTGGCTTTTTAAGTGCCTTCTGCTGTGTTTTTCCATGATTTTTTGTGAGTGACGGTCACTCGTTGGCCTGATAGGTGTCTTGTGTCCAAATTTGGCGTCAATTCGCCCAGTGGTTTTTGAGTTATGTTAATCCCACAAACGAACATTACATTTTTATTTATATAGATTACTAGCTTGAGACAAAATGGATGCCAATTCAGTCCTAGCCGACCACATATTGAAAATTATTGTATAGTGATGCATTATACAATATATTCAGATTACGTAATATTTTATTATTAATTAAACAACAACAATAATTTACATTATTTTATGATATGACTTATTTTTTTCAGAGCATCTGAATAAGATGTTGCCATGACAGTCAAATATTTTGTTTTGTTAATATAAAACCATATTTTAGAAATGTGTAATATGATTTTATATTAACAAAACAATATTTGTTTGTAATACTTTCGGTAAGAAATGTGGATATATCTTAGTCTAGTAGAAGTTCTTATTAAAATAGCTTTACAAACAAGAAATAATAAACATACAGATCTTTGGAGAAATCAGAATATTTATGAAAATTATGTGGTATTTGAAAGTAGAAAGTTTGCTTTCATGTATGTGAAACTGATTTTCTACTTGTAGTCTTATGTAATCTGTTTAACTTTCCAGATAATGAGAGGAAGGAAATAACTTTGAAAATGGAGGAAAAATATGTCCAGATGTTGGAGGTATTATGTTTAACCTTTTTAAATTGGTAGATCATAAAGAAAACTAATCAAAAATATATACTTGATTGTTAGATTGTCATGACATTTACTTTGTCTAGCCTTTCTCACTGTAGGGTAAGAATATGTCAGTAAAAACATGGTATATGTAAACATTCTGAGATGTCAAATAAGGCAGTATGTGCTCTGTTTTAAAGGCTACTCACTGCATGATTTAGAAGAAGAGAGCAAATCAGATAACTTCGTTTAGTCAGTCAGTTGTATTGGGAGATTTCTTGGGATCACTCCATAATTTACTTGTTTAGACCCATGATGGTGGGCTGTGACAGAACTATGAAGCCATGTTTTATATAAACTCACTGCTTTATATGCTTGTTTGAATACTCCAAGTCCAAAGGTATTAATACAAATGCATTGCCAAATCCTTCTGTATTTGCTTACCCAGGACTAGCTCTAGATTTCTCCCATGTCCAAAGGACTGCAATTTGACAAATGCAAGATTCTCCACTTAGGCGGAAAAAATAAAATGCAAAGATACAGAATGGGGGACGCCTGGCTTGAGAGCAGTACGTGTGAAAAAGATCTTGGATTCCTTGTGGACAATAAGTTAAACATGAGCCAACAATGTGATGTGGCGGCAAAAAAAAAAAAAGCCAATGAGCTGGGCATGTTTAGCCTTAAGAAGAGAAGGCTGAGAGGAGATACAATAGCCATGTATAAATATGTGAGAGGAAGTCACAGGGAGGAGGGAGCAAGCTTGTTTTCTGCTTCCCTGGAGACTAGAACGTGGAACAATGGCTTCAAACTACAAGAGAGGAGATTCCATCTGAACATGAGGAAGAACTTCCTGACTGTGAGAGCCGTTCAGCAGTGGAACTCTCTGCCCCAGAGTGTGGTGGAGACGCCTTCTTTGGAAGCTTTAAACAGAGACTGGATGGCCATATGTCAGGAGTGCTTTGAATTCAATATTCCTGCTTCTTGGCAGGGGGTTGGACTGGATGGCCCATGAGGTCTCTTCCAACTCTATGATTCTATGAGATTTTCGCCTGCATATATAGGAGGATTGTGTCTAGATCCAGGGAAGTCATGTTACCCCTCTATTGCGCTTTGGTCAGACCACCTGGAATCATACTGTGTCCAATCCTGGGCACTATAATTTTAGGGAGACTTTGACAAGCTGGGATGTGTGACTAAAATGATCAAGGGTCTGAAGAACAAGCCTTATCAGGAGTGGCTTAAAGAGCTGGGCATGTTTAGCCTGAAGAAGAGAAGACTGAGAGAAGACATGATGAGGGCCATGTATAAATTCATGTGGAGAAGTCACAGGGAGGAGGGAGCAGGCTTATTTGCTGCTGCCATGGAGACTAGGGTGCAGAACAATGGCTTCAAACTACAAGAAAGGAATTTCTACCTGACCATTAGGGAGAACTTCCTAACTGGGAGAGCTGTTCAGCAGTGGAACTCTCTGCCCCAGAGTGTGGTGGAGGCTCCTTCTTTGGAGGCTTTTAAACAGAGGCTGGATGACCATCTGTCTGGGGTGCTTTGAATGAGATTTTCCTGCTTCTTGGCAGGGGGTTGGACTGGATGGCCCATGAGGTCTCTTCCAACTCTATGATTCTATGAATATGCTAGGTCCTCCAGTACAACTCTGTTGTAACTTCTGGTGAAAGCATAACATAGAATCTCTTAGAAGACCTAGAAAAATCCATGGAGATGACATATTTTGTCAGATCCTAGTATGTGAATAGATAAAACTGTGGGTATTGTTGTAATGTTTGCATTTGTTTTTATTTATTTATTTATTTATAATTCAAACTTATATGCCGCCACTCCCCTGGGGCTCGGAGCGGCTTACAAGTACAGGCTAAAATCTAGCACAATTTAAAAACAATTTAAAAATAACAATATTTTTGCCTTGGAACTGTAGTCCTTGGCTCCTGCATTTCTCATTCTTGTGATATCTCATATCTCTTAATTATTTGTTATTTTACTGATCAATAGCCCCTCTCTCATAGAATCATAGAGTTGCAAGAGATCTCATGGGCCACCCTGCCAAGAAGCAGGACAATCGTGTTCAAAGCACCCCCAACAGATGGCCATCCAGGCTCTGCAGACTGAATCTTTATCAACCCTTTGTTGGCTTCTTTGCTTTCCCTTTACCAAAGCAATAAAAGCATTTGAGTAAACCTTGAGTTCCCTGCTCAGCTTTCTCCTATTTTTTGCATCTCTCTGTTGTCTCTTAACAGTGATCAACAAGATTTTCACCTGCCAAAGCAAGTATCAGACATGTTAGAACCTAACAAGGAAGATGTTCTGAAATCTGCATTCCCTGTTTTGCTGGCTGCTGCCTCTACCTTGGTGCCCTAGGGCCATGCTCACTTTCCCTGCCTCTTTCTTCCCTTCTTACCTTCCCTGTTTTTAAAAGGAATGAGGTGAACAGCAAGGTGCTTCCCTTTGCTCATTCCAATGCCAAAAGCTAATGGCAAGTGAGGAAAGCTGTTTTTCCTTGCTGGTTCCAAAAGTACTACATCTGTCTCTCTCTCACCCACAGCTACTTTATTGCATGTCCCTAGCAGAATTGCCAGATCAGAAGCAGGGGAATAATTAATCTGCCAGCATCTAGTATTATTCAAAGTGCTGTAAAAGTGAGGAAGAAAATAAAGTGTCAGCTCCCACTTCACTTACTCCCTGAATCACCCCAGCTCTGGGTGATTCTGGGAGATCTCTGGGTCATATCCAACCATGCAGGATGTTAGCACCAAGCTTAATTTTTTTGTTTTATTCAGTCATATGATTTTTGAAAGGTTGGTCTAACTGTGTGTGTATTTATTCTACTGCTACCCCTGTTTCCCACCATTTGGAAAGATTCTGCAGTTGCCTAATAGATAAATGGATAAGTGTACAGGTGTTCGTTTCTTGAAAAGCAAGATTTTGTGAAAAACAATCTGATTGGAAGAAACCACTGTCTTCAAAGATAATGAATAGACACGAATTAAATTAAAGTTGCATCACACTATCTTGATTTCTTTTTAGAATCTTAAAAAAGAATGTGCATTGAAGGCAGACATCGCTTTAAAAGACATGTCTGAAGCGTTATTGGCCAAACATGAGATGGAATTAAGTGAGATGAAAAGAACACTGGAAATGGAAATGGAAAAACTAAGAGGAGACTTGGAGACACTTTCTCTTCAAAAAGAACAGGGTGAAAGTAGGTACTGTATATACTCGAGTATAAGCCTAGTTTTTCAACCCCTTTTTTAGGCTGAAAAGGTTCCCCTCGGCTTATACTCGAGTCAAGGTTATTTATTACCTTACTTTGTTCTTAGTATCTTTTTATCACGTGCGTTATTTTAATATATTTATTATTATTATTATTATTGCATTATTTTACTCTGTTTACTTTTAAGCTTTTTTATTGTATTTCTATTTGAATTACTTCTAAGCTTGTTATTGTATTCATGTTCGAATTATTATCTCATGTTTATTATTGTATGTTTAAATTGATATGTTAATTGTTTAAATTCATATGTTACGTTTATTATTTATTAATTGGACTTATCTTGAAGTTTTCTTTTGGGATGGCAGGTGGAGCCATTCACTACAATTGGGTTTCATTATTATTATTATTATTATTATTATTATTATTAAACTACACTTATACCCCACCCTTCTCACCCCAGTGGGGGACTCAGGGTGGCTTACAATCCATGGCATTACAATGCCACATTACACAGCTAAAAATTGGGACAGGAGGGGAAAGTTTTGATCATCACTGCAGGTAGAAGAGACTACCATCTCCAGCAAAAGTGGGTGGGAAATCAATACATGCCAGGTAGTCTTATGCCTACATATGATAGTATGCTAACCATTTTCTATATTATAATGGGAAGCAGATAGTTTCTTTCTAAAGAGATATGATGGTATCCAAAACATCCAGTTTTTTTCGTGAATTAAACACAGTTTTAGGTCTACAGAAATTGTAGGTGCTCAAAACTGATTTGTACAAGACAATCTAACTTTATTCTGCTCAATTCCAACATCACCACCACCATCATCATCATCACATGTAGTACTTTCCAATTCACATCTGACAGCAACACTTTTCAAAAATTTGAAATGTGTTACTTTTCTTATGTATCACTTCAGACATAATTCTGAATTGGAAATGGTTTTCTCGCAGGAGGGACTGTATGTTTGTGTGTATTTTGATGGTTTGTAAGAAAATATTCTTCATAACAATCTCCTTATTTTTAGTGGAGCATAAAAAGTTGGAAAACCAGTACCACCTGGCCATGAAAAAACTGCAGATTGAACATGAGCAAGAGGTGAAAGAGATGGCAGAGCAGAATAAGAAGCAAGAAAGAGAATTGCAACTGGAGGTAAATATGAATTTGTTCATGTTGACAGATACTGAGTAATTGACTTTTTTAGACTGAAAGTAGTTTGCTAAAGGTGTGATTTTTCACGTTTGGTTAAAACCTACTGCAAGGTTTTGGCTGAAAACATATACGGCAGTATATAAGAAGTAATGATGTAGAAAAGAGACAAAGAGAGGGTTGAAAAGAAAAGGTTTATTATTAATAATAATAATAAAATAAAATGGCCAGAAAATATTTTATGACCTTTTAAATGAGATTTTAATTGAGAAAGGAACAATACATATGTAACAGTAATTATAACAAGAGATAACTTATAATTTGCAAACTCAATTATAGTTGGCCCTCCACATTTGCAGGTTTAGCTTTAGCAGGTTAGTTATTTGCAGGTTGGATTACTATGGTCTCTGTAGGAAAGGTCTAGGCCCTCTAATGCAACTCTGTAGTCAACTTCCTGGAGAAATTGACCATAGAGTAGCCCTAAAGGACTTAGAAATTGGCTGCCAGTTTGCTACCAGGCACAATTCAAAGTGCTCACTTTAGCCTATAAAGCCCTAAATGATTTCGGCCCAGCTTACCTGTCCAAACGTTATCTCTCCTTATGAACCACCTAGGAATTTAAGATTGCCTGTGGAGGCCCTGCTCTCAATCCCGCCTTCCTCACAAGCGCACCTGGCGGGGACGAGAGACAGGGCCTTCTCAGTGGTGGCTCCTCGGCTGTGAAACTCCCTCCCTGGGGATATTAGATTGCCCCTCTCCCTTCTGACCTTCCAAAAAAGAGTAAAAACTTGGCTTTTTGAACAAGTGTTTGGAAGTTTAGCGGAATAGATAATTATGAAATAGGAAGAATGAACATGGAATGACTGAACGATGCTGCTGGATAATGATTTCAACTGGACAACACTGTTAATTATATGTTTTCAAATGGTTTATATATGCTTTTTAAATGTTGAGTTGAATGTTTTTAACTATTTTTATGAATGTATGGCACTAAGATTGCTATTTCTGAGCCGCCTTGAGTCGCCAGAAGGCTGAGAAAGGCGGGCTACAAATGCCGTTAAATAAATAAATAAATTCTTAGATTCTTGTAATGTTTCCATTTTTATGGAACTGGGAAGCTCTGCCACTCGGTATTGTAACTGGTGGTCAGCTGTTACCAACAATGCTATGGATTTTGGAGAGGTACAAAGAGAGGGAGAAACATGCCAAGAGGAAGGCACATCAAGCAAACCCTTGTCAGGATCACCTTCCGTCTAGAAATGTATGTCCTCATTCCGAAAGACCATGTGGATCCAGAATAGGTTTTTCCAGTCACTTATGAATCCCCCACCAAGACAATTATGGAAGACAGTTATACTCAGACACAGATGATTGTCCTTGATTATCCATGGCCAACTTCTGCCAGAGATTCTCGAGAGAACACTTTTCTAGGAGTTTCTAAACCCGCCAATATCATTTTTGAGGATTTAGAGATTTCTGAAGAGATGTTCTCTGAGACTAAAAATATAGCAGTTCTTACCTCAGTTTTTCCACTAACCCCTTTTATTGTGGAGAGCTCACTGTAATTTACCTTGTCTTCCATAGGTACAGAAACTACAGGCAGAATCAGAGCAAGAAATTAAACAGCTTTGGTCCCAACTGGATAGTGCACGGGCGAGTCGACAAGAATTAAGTGGTAAGTTTAGCCATCAGATACTTCTGCAAATTCTAGTCTCAGGTTGTTGGCTTCCTTGATTCAATCCAGAAAAAGCTATATGTCCAAATAATCTTATTTAAACTGCAGTAACATATGTAAATTTAAGATTTATATTCACCCTCTCTCCTGCCAGAATTGAAAGAGCAACTGCTTGCTCGTACATCACAAATGGAAGAAATAGAGTGCCTGAAAAAGGATTTTCAGCTTAAGTGGGATAAAAAAAGAAGTGAACATGAAATCGAACTGGAACAATTAAGAGTTTATTTTGAACAGAAATTAAAGTCTGTGGAAGAAAATTACAGAGAAGAATTAACAATGCTGCATCAGAGGATGGAGGAAGCGAAGGATTACTCCCTGTTGGAGATAGAAAACAGCCAAGAACCACATGTGGAGTATGGGTGACGCTTTCACTTAATATTAATCTATACCATTGCATTTTCATTGTTGATCCCCATGTTAAATAGCCAGTTAAATATTTCTACATTTATAATATTCATTAGGCCTAGTGATCAGGAAAGGTAGTTGTGAATGGAGTACTCACTTCTAGTTCTTCCCTTGTGATCTTGACTCTTGCAACTATTCAAGGCTTTGCCTTGTTTGTAACAATACCTATGTCAGTGAGGTGAACTGGCTTTGTATTGACCATGATAACTAATATTTGGTTAGTTTGGAGTCAGTTTGTAAAGTCATGATACTATTTTGGAGAACCAAGCTAAATCTTTATAAATAAAAATGTAATGTTAGTTTGTGGGATTAACAGAACTCAAAAACCACTGGACGAATCGACACCAAATTTGGACAAAAGACACCTAACAATCCAATGTATGTCCTTCAAAAAAATTGATTTTGTCATTTGGGAGTTGTAGTTGCTGGGATTTATAGTTCACCTACAATCAAAGAGCGTTCTGAACTCCACCGATAGAATTGAACCAATCTTGGCACACAGTTCTCCCATGACCAAAAAATACTGGAGGGTTTGGTGGGCTTGGACCTTGAGTTTGGGAGTTGTAGTCATTTTATTTTTCCAGATTAGAGGCAAGCCAAAAATACTGGTTTTCTCAGAGATCGATTTCCCTTTTCTGTATGTAGATATTATCACATCTCACATATGGTCTGGCTCTTAGCTTTGTTGAGTTCATAGAATCATAGAGTTGGAAGAGACCTCATGGGCCATCCAGTCCAACCCCCTGCCAAGAAGCAGGAATATTGCATTCAAAGCACCCCTGACAGATGGCCATCCAGCCTCTGTTTAAAAGCTTGCAAAGAAGGAGCCTCCACCACACTCCAGGGCAGAGAGTTCCACTGCTGAACGGCGCTCACAGTCAGGAAGTTTTTCCTCATGTTCAGATGGAATCTCCTTTCTTGTAGTTTGAAGCCATTGGAGTTGGGAGTTTTGGCTTTAGATTTATCCCCATGTTTAATGTTCATAACACTGTCAGTCGTGTTTTTTCCTTTGCATTTTTTGTCTTTAAAATTGTATTTTGAAACTTCCATCTTCCCATACAGCCCATCCACCACACTTTTAGAAGAAATGACTGAAAAAGAGAGGCGGGATATATTTGATCAGCTAACACAGCAACTGGAACACCACAAGGTATTGAACTTTAGACTTCTCCATTACCAGAGTTCTGTGGCTGTCATGCAGAAAATTAAAAATATACAATGGCAATTGAATAACAATGAATTGTCAGTACATAATCAAACCAGCAGGAAGATCAGAGTGCTAAAATCTAAGAGCACATTGGTGTATGGGAGAATGAAGGAGCCAAAATGATAACTGACACACATGCACAAATGTTCTTTGAGCTAGTAATATGGTTTTCTTTCCCTATTAAACTACAGTGCCAACTTATGGCAAAGTTAGAATGGCCTTGGCCTATTTGATTATGAAGCCAAAACGATAGCAGTATTTTAGAGTAGTTGTCAACAACTGCTGAGGACCTGAGGGCATCTCCCACCCCACCCCACTCCTAATGGGATTCTTGGAGGCTTCAACCCCCATTGTCACCCCCACCATCTTGGAAGTAAATTATTTTTTTTTCTTGTTGCTTCTAAATATTCAGCCGTGCCACACACTGGTCATTTTTAGACATTTTGGGTTGTCTCAACTTTTTAAGCTGGTGGGTCTCTTTTTTCAAGTTGGGAAGTAATTGTACTTCCTGTTATAGTCACTTTCTAATTTTGCAAAAAAGTCTGTGTGGGCTAAAATAATATCTTTAGATCAGGGGTTCTCAAGATTTTTCAGCCCCTTTTAAAGGAAAAGTTTCTTGTGGAGCCCCAAGAAATGTTTATATTATATGTTTTATATATATTATATAATATGTGTGTGTGTATGTGTATTTCAGGCATGGGTAAATTTTTGATACAAGGGCCACATTGCATTTTAAAGTTTGACAAACAGACTAGGCCAGTGGCAGATGGATGGAGAATGTGTGAACTAACTGAAAAAAATCAACAAATTCCTATACACACTACACATATCTTGTTTGTAATGCAAAAAAGAAAGAAAGAATGAACCATTCAATATTAAAAATGAAGAACAATTTTAACCAATATCAACTTAATAGTATTTCAGTGGAAGACCCCTGAGACCATCCAGTCAAACCTTCTCTTGGCAGTTCGGCGGTGGGGGATCAACCAGCCAAATGGTGCTTCCTTTCCCACCGCTGCAGGCTTGGGGGGGGGGGGGGGGGCTGAGGCCCTGACTGCTTTGCAGAGCCCTAGGGCTTTGCGGAGCACTGTTTGAGAACGGCTTCTTTAAAGGGTAGAAATTGTGTAAAAAAACCCAAAAACTTCTGATCTTGGTGACATGACCAATAGTTGCCTATAGGTTATTATTGGTGATTTAGGTATAAAAATATTTCTTTCTCATTGGAGAAGGAGCCATCCAGGAATTAGGTAGCCTCTTCTGCTGCCTAGGCAAGGGATCTTGATACCTACATTCAATCTTTTTCATCAAACCCTAGCACCTCCATGCAGGTATTTGGTCTTCTCTTTACCCAGAACAAGCCATTATCAGAAGTCTGTTTCTTTGCTTCTTCATTTATTCTCTTTCGTACCCTTTCATTTTGTTTTCATCTCTATGTTCCTTTTTAAAAATATTTTCCTTTTATTCATTTATGCCAGCATTTCTCAACCTGGGGGTTGGGACCCCGGGAGGGGGGTCATGAGGGGGTGTCAGAGGGGTCGCCAAAGACCATCAGAAAACACCGTATTGTCTGTTGTTATTGGGGATCATGTGTGTGAAGTTTGGCCCAATTCTATCGTTGGTGGGACACAGACTATTCTTTGATTGTGGGTGAACTATAAATCCCAGCAACTAGAACTCCCAAATGTCAAGGTCTATTTTCCCCAAACTCTACCAGTGTTCACATTTGGGCGGATTGAGAATTCATGCCAAGTTTGGTCCAGATCCATCATTGTTTGAGCCCACAGTGCTGTCTGGATGTAGGTGAACTACAACTCCCAAACTCAAGGTCAATGCCCACCAAACTCTTCCAGTATTTTCTGTTGGTCAGGGGAAAATACATCCTGCATATCAGATATTTACATTACGATTCGTAACAGTAGCAAAATTATAGTTATGAAGTAGCAATAAAAATAATTTTATGGTTGGGGGTCACCACAACATCAGGAACTGTATTAAGGAGTCGCGGCATTAGCAGGGTTGAGAAACACTGAGTTATGCCTTTCTTAAACTCTGTATTTTCTATTTTTTTATAATGGGATGTCATGGACATCGCATTATAAAAAAATCCCACTCCCTGTCATGCAGGAAAAGCACAAATATGTGTGGGAATCCCAACATCCTCTCCCCCAGTTTCAAATCTGTTTAAGAACATATGTGTTTCTAAGCATGTAGGAGCACTTTTACATGCCTCACCAAGGAGCCATAAAGAGGTATGTCCATTAGTTTTGCATTGCTGATTGCCAGGTGAGAGCTACGCACAACTATATAAACATTTTAGTATTACACATGAGAATACTCAAATTTAATGAAGTCTACTGATTATATCTATTTTTATCTTCACTTTAGGAAGAACTCCATAGTTTACAGCTTCATTTGGATAAAAAACACAGAAAGGAGCTTGAATTGTTAAGGTCTTCTCTCTCACTTGAGCATCAAGAGAACTTGATGAAAGTGAAGATGGATCTGTCGGATAGATACATTTCTGAAATCGAGCAGTTGAAAAGAAAACACTGTTTAGGTCTTGAACAGCTCCGTGCCAAAATTTCAGAAGAACACCTCCGAGGTAAGGTGTTATGACCTATGAACTGCCAAAATTACATCTGCATGGAAAAAGCTTGTCAATCAGTGTAAAATGGCGGTTGAGTGGTTACTCTTCAGAAATCACATACATTTTTTATTTTTCCTTCCCTTTGAAATTGAGTGCAGAGCAATTGAATCAAGTAGGATTTCACATTTGGACACCAAAGAGCAATATTATATTTCAGTGGCATGTTGCACCCCAAGAGGGTGTATGAGCCTGATTTACCATTTTATGGACATTGTTTTCTAGAACGGTTTTCTTCAAAGTGGAATTGTGAAAGGTTTCCGGCCAAACACATTAAAGAGACAAGTGGCAGCTTAGGTTCAAAAACAAACTCAGAAGGGAAATGTTGTCAAGCTATTCACATATTAAGAGATTTTTTAAAAAGAGACACTAAGTTATTAGCACTGCTGATTGCATACGTTTCCATGACACCTACATTTAGTGTTATTTATTTATCGTGTCATCAGCAACCATACCATTGTATTACATTTCTAACAGAACAAAACAAACAAACAGATAAAAAAGCCACAAATTTTGCCAACTTGGTAGTTGATTAAATGTCCTTTGACCAGTATCTGGCCACTTGGAGTGCCTCTGGTGTTGCCGCAAGAAGGTCCTCCATTGTGCATGCAGCAGGGCTCAGGTTGCATTGCAGCAGGTGGTCTGTGGTTTGCTCTTCTCCACACTCACATGTCGTGGATTCAACTTTGTAGCCCCATTTCTTAAGATTGGCTCTGCATCTCGTGGTGCCAGAGTACAGCCTGTTCAGCACCTTCCAAGTCGCCCAGTCTTCTGTGTGCCCAGGGGGGAGTCTCTCATCTGGTATCACCCACAGATCGAGGTGCTGGGTTTGAGCCTGCCACTTTTGGACTCTCACTTGCTGAGGTGTTCCAGCGAGTGTCTCTGTAGACGTAAGAAAACTATTTCTTGATTTAAGTCGTTGACATGCTGGCTGATACCGAAACAGGGGATGAGCTGGGGATGTCTCTGCCTTGGTCCTTTCACTGTTGGCTGCTACTTCCCAGCAGATGTCAGGTGGTGCAATACCTGCTAAGCAGTGTAATTTCTCCAGTGGTGTAGGGCGCAGACACCCCGTGATAATGCGGCATGTCTCATTAAGAGCCACAATCACTGTTTTAGTGTGGTGAGATGTGTTCCACACTGGGCATGCATACTCAGCAGCAGAGTAGCATAGCGCAAGGGCAGATGTCTTCACTGTGTCTGGTTGTGATCCCCAGGTTGTGCCAGTCAGCTTTCATATGATATTGTTTCTAGCACCCACTTTTTGCTTGATGTTCAGGCAGTGCCTCTTGTAGGTCAGAGCACAGTCCAGAGTGACTCCCAGGTATTTGGGTGTGCTGCAATGCTCCAGTGGGATTCCTTCCCAGGTAATCCTCAGAGCTCGGGATGCTTGTCTGTTAAAAATGATCACAAGAGCACATTTAAATATGTGCATTGCAGCAGGGTGGAAGGGATTGTCAACATTTGTGAGACAAGAAAAAAATTGATAAGTACAAGTCTGCACAGTCAGCCTTTGGCGAGATTATGGTACATAGTCAATAAAGTAGATTTGTGGGCACCTTACCCATTCTAAAAATTGGTAGAACAAACATCATTTTTTGTTTATGCATGTAAACATTATGCATTGTGATATAAAGTTCCTGTATGGGTTTTATTAACCATTATTTTTTCACTTCTGGGTTCCAGTTATAATAATTAAAAGTTATCAAACTAAATAAACTCTGTATTACCTAAAACATTTTCCTTCCTTTGGCAAGGTTATGGAAGAGTCAATAAGGTAGATTTGTGGGAGCCTTACCCATTCTAAAAGTTGAATTGATTGCTCCTCTGTGCTATCCAGAAAATTAGAGGCTGTTATTTAGTGTGATGGTTGATTCTTTGATGACAAGAGGAACAATCCACCCCTTTTCATATGTGGCTGCAAAGCAGAATTAGAAAAAAAAAAGCAAGCTTAGGAATGAAAGAGAAGGTTGTACAATTAGAAAGGCATTACAACAAAACTGTCAGTGAAGGGAGTGTAGTTAATGCGTACATAAAAAAAACCTCTGGATTTTCAAGTTCTTAATTGCTGGCTGACATTCAGGAAATAGCTCATGAATGAACGGATTGCTCCACCTACCATCCAAGGATGAACTTCCACACTACTTAGCATTGTCATGTCCTTTTTCACCTAAGTTTAATTTTTTTATTCTTGAGGAGTTTGAAAGTTAAGTGTGGCAAACTGTTTCATTGTTTTCAGAAATTGCTAAACTTCGTCTGCAGTGTGCTCAGGACGCTGCACGGCAAGTTGAAGCAGAAGTAGCTGAACGTCTCTTCCAGTTGGAAAATGAATATAAAGCTAAACTTAGCGATCTTCAAACCCAGATGCGGTCTGTTTCTATTCAGCAAGAGGAAATAGAGAAGCTGAGGAAAGAAAACATTGAATTAAAGGAAAGGAATGTATTGCAAGAAATGCATTTGAAGGAAGAGTTTGAACAGGTAGTTTTCATATTTCTAAAATACCTATTTAATATTAGAATTATATTTTCAGCAGAAATAATATTTACAGCCCTGAGTTATGAAGTAAAGATAAATAGTAAGCCAAATTATATTAATTTGCATTTTTACATGTATAATAAAAATGGCCTTGTGACTTGACTTCCTGTGATTTTGGCTTGTTTCTAGCTCTTCTCCTATGGCTATAACATGATGACAGGAGTTGCCTTGTCTCAGTTCTTCAAATCAGAAGGCCTAATTTGCATATAATGATCCTAGTGGCATATTCTAATTTGATTTGTAATTGTGACAAATTCAATATATCGATTGTTGCCTTTTTCAGCTCCTGTCATATAAGAGGACTAGTATAAAACAAGACTGCACAATATGCGTCCCCAGGGTGGGATGCGGTCCTCCCAAGGCTTCAGTACAGCCTACAGAGGCTCTGAGCCTACAGCAATAGGAATTGGAACATTTCCTTCTGTATGCACCAAAGTTGCCAAACTAATGTGTGATAAAGGGGGTGCCACCAATAGAGCTGGTTAGGATGCTGGAAAAAATGCTGATCCTGTTCAGATCTTGTAATATGGTGTTCCTTTTTCCTACTTCATTCCCAGTACTGAACAACAATAATGGTTGGTTTTGTTATTATTTGTCAATTGCTGAGATTTCCAATCACGTTATTATTTATTTATTTATTTATTTATTTAAAGCATTTATATTCCGCCCTTCTCACCTCGAAGGGGACTCAGGGTGGAGCACAGCATATACACGGCAAACATTCAATGCCGAGACACAGATTCACATACAATACATAAACATTAAAAAACATTTATCAAAACATTAAAATATACCATTTAAAACCGTCCTAGCCATCTGCAGGAAGGGAGTTCCATAGCCAGGGAGCAATTACCGAGGAGGCCCTGCCTCTCGTCCCCACCAATTGTGCCTGTGACAATGGCGGGATGGAAAGCAGGGCCTCCCCGGAGGATCTTAATCACCGTGATGGTTCATAGGGGGAGATGCGTTCGGACAGGTAATTTGGGCAGGGGCCGTTATTATCAATAACAGTAGTTTTGTCCCATCGGTTCTTTAATGATGACAAAAAAATTATAGATTGCTTAAAATTCCAGAGGAAACACCCAAACGTGGCTGCCACCCCAGGAAAAAATGCAAAGGAAAGTAATAAACAATGGTAATTGCAGGAAGAAAACTGGAGGTTTGATTCCCCTTCAATAGAAATGAGATGTGCTATGGTAACTAGAGAATAGTCTAGTTCACTTTTTTCTTTTTGATTTTTTCATCACGTGTGCTAATCACCCCATTTACATTGGGATATCCGTGCTGCCATTCATTGCTGGTTAATGGCAAGCTAAGGTGATGATAAATGTTTGCACATTATAACACTTCCACACTTCCACTAATTGTGTACTCACCCATGTGAGTCAAAAACTTGACCCATGTGTGTCAAAAACTTCCAAATCAGCACACAATGCATATTCTATTGTAGGTAGTGATGTACAAAAATTTATTGTAAATGAAATTCAGTAGTCTTTAAGGTGTCACTAGGCACTTGTTTTTTGAGCAATAGATTAATATAGCAACAAAACTTTGAGTTTAAAACATTCAAACTTTGAATGGTATTTATGTAAAAAAGCTTTAGAAATGAAAATGTGGAATCCAGGCTTATCAGTCTTCCAAATAAGAACCAGGTGGTATGAATAAAATAACCTGGCCAACCAGGTAACATAGCAGTCCTGCGTAACACACAGCAAACCTTTTGGTATTTCCTTCTGAGTAAATATTTACAGGATTGTGCATGTTAACATCTTTTATCTAATATTAAAAATTATCAGTGTGGAATTAAGCAGCTTTTCATACTCTTAATTGAAACAGAGTTAAGGCTAACTGAAGTTTTAATTGATGTATTTTGTTCATACTCATAGATCAAAATTAAACTCAATGGAGATCATACAGCTGAGCTAAGAAGAAATAAAGAAAAGATCCAGGAATTGGAGCTCTTGCATAAAGCAAAAGCTGAAGAATGGAAACAGGAACGGGAGGATTTGAATATAAAAAATGAGGAGATGTTATCATTGTTACATAAAGATCTTGAAAACAAGACACAATGTGAAAAGCAAGCTTTGCAAAGGCAGTTTGAACTTGAGAAAGCTGAAATGACTTCGCTTCAAGATAAGCAGGCTGCTAGAATTGTAGAATTGGAAAAGTCTCTAAAAGAGCAGCAGAACAATGTTCAGCAACTAGCAGATAGTTTGGCAAATGCACAGAAGACTTTGTCTCAATATGACAGTGAATTAGCATCTTCAAAGGCCGTCATGACTGAAGAGTTAGAAAAAGCCAAACAAGTTTTACAAGAAGAATACAATCTTAAACTTAAAAATGCAGAGAACAGGTTTGGAATTTATTGTACTATTTGTAATGTACTGTTTTTATCTTTTGCCTGCAATTTCATATATAAAAGCTGCCGGGACCATTTAAAAATACTCCTGTTGACTGAGCTCTCAATTTGCAGAGCTCAGTCGGTGGGAAAGTAGACTTTTCTTCATACTGATCATAGTGTTTTCAGAACCCTGTGAAATTTTGGAATTATATTTAATGAAGTAAAGTTATTCCATTATAACAGGAGGAATTTAACAATCTGTTGAAAGGTTACTGACAGTAGGTGGAAGAAAAATGTGTTTCCTTTATTGTATCACTACCATGGCAAAAGCTTTCCAATGGGCTCAGGGTCTTGTTCAATCAGACTTGCTCCAGGTTTTCCAGCATTAGTTTGTCATGTTGTTTAATTGCTACCAGCTACCTCCTAACTGGCTGCTATCTTTGCTGCTCTCCATGGGAGGAGGCACTTAAGAACTATTGTGTCAGCACCCTGGCCATTTTGCTATTTCAGAGATTATGATAATGATGATGATGATGATGATTATTATTATTACTATTATTTCTTACCCACCTCTTCTCATGACTCCAAGCGAGTTACAAAACAATTAAAATACATAAGCACAGCAAAAACACTACAAATACACACACTAAAACGTACCTGCATAAAAATTACACACCAAAACGTATCTCAATAAAATACATACTAAAACACACAAAACAAAGATCAAAGGACACTTAAAATTCATGTTTAAAGACTGTCTGAGTAGGCCTGCCAGAAGAAATAGGTCTTTGCACAGTTTTTAAATTCCAGAAGTTCATTTAGCTGTTAAGAGTTCTTCCAGCATGTTGATTCACATTCGTGGGGCATCCAATAAAAAGGTGGTAGTTGCCAGTCAGGTTCTGTGTGGGATGGATTGTATGGGATAAGGTGATCCTTTAGGTAACCTGGACATAAGCCACGTAGGGCTTTAAAGGTCAAAACCAACACCTTGTACTTTGCCTGGGAACTAATTGGCAGCCAGTGGGTTGACTTTAGGATAGGGGTGATATGCTCACTAGATGTTCCCGTAACCAATCTGGCTGCTGTATCTTGAACCAGCTGGAGTTTCCAAACTTGATACAAGGGTAGCCCAATGTAAAATGTATTGCAGAAGTCCACCTTGAGGTTACCAGTGCATGCACTACCATCTTCTGGTCCTCCAAATCTAGGAAGGGGCACAGCTGGCATATCAGCCGAATGTTGCATCTTCCTGGGCTGACATTTGGAGAGACAGTGGGTTGTTGTAGGTTTTTTCGGGCCAGAATCACTGGGTTGTTGTAGGTTTTTTCGGGCTAAATAGCCATGGTCTAGAGGCATTCTCTCCTGATGTTTCGCCTGCATCTATGGCAAGCATCCTCAGAGGTAGTGAGGTTGCTTGCCATAGATGCAGGCGAAACGTCAGGAGAGAATGCCTCTAGACCATGGCCATATAGCCCGAAAAAACCTACAACAACCCAGTGATTCCGGCCATGAAAGCCTTTGACAATACTTTGAAGAGACAGATCGAGGCACACTCCCAAGCTGCAAACACAATCTTTCGGGGGAGTGTAACCCCATCCAGAATTGGTTGACACATCTTCATCCCCAGATTAGGACCCTTGATGGCAAGCACCTCTGTTTTGTTTTGATTCAGTGTCAGTTTGTTTTTCCTTATCCAGCCCATTACCTCCTCTAGGCATTCATTCAGCGGAGACACACTATTCTTAGTTGAAGCTGTTTTTGAAGGCATGGAGAAATATACTTGGATGTCATCAGCATACTGATAACACCCTGCCCCATGCCTATGGATGATCTCTCCCAGTGGTTTCATGTAAATATTAAAGAGCATTGGGAATAGAATGAATGGCACCTTGTGGGACACCACATAACAGCTCCTTTTTGGAGGAGCAGCTATCCCCAAGAACCACCATCTGGAATCTCTCTGAAAGGCACGATCAAGCAGGGCTTCTACAGCCAAGGCAACCACAAACTTTTCAGGCTTGACATTCCCATAATAAGCACATAACATGTAACTAATATTTTCAGCATCGTGTTGAAAATGTTTTAGAAATGGATGGTACCACTCTTATGAAACATGACATTGATCAGTGGCACCTAACGTTTGAGTTCTGATGTTTTGATAATGTTTGCTATTGGAAATCAACCCTATCCTGCACAGGTTTACAGTCCTCATCAAGAAAATAGATTGACAGGATTGACGTTAGTTGTAGGGAAGCCCTTCCTCCATTGCCATCTTTGTTTGCCTGCCGCCATTCTCACGATTGTCTCCTATCTCATTATGATGTAGATTGATACTCTCAGGTTTCACATACTTGTTTTAACAATTTTCCTACCTCATGGTCAGTATGTAGTAGTTTGAGTCTTCCCATTTGTTTCTTCCAGATGGAAGATGGAGATATCACGACGATTCTCCATATAGAATAATAAGAGTTGGACGATAACACATGGGCCATCTATTCTAACCCCCTGCCATGCTAGAGATAGAGAAAACTAGAGATAGGTCAATTAAGCCTAACTTTCATGTCTAGAAATGTACTTCTTTTCAGTAAACTTTTTTTGCATCTTTGAGACTTGACTTCTCCTCTGATTGCCTAAGTTCATTTTACTCTTCTATTCCTGCCTCCTGCTGTATGAGTAACCTTGCAGGCTTTATTTTTGAAATCGTTTTCCTTTTGGGAAATTTCCCCAACATTATCTTTTTTCACTTTCTAGATCTATAGAAGAGAGTAAAGCTATGACTGAAAAAATCAAATCAGAGCATGAAGTCCTTCTTCAGGAGCTGAGAGTCAAACATGTTGAAGAACTTGAACTCCAGAGTAAAGAACTGCACCATAAGCATAAGGAAGAAATGTTGTCCCTCACCTTGAAGATGCAGACAAAGCATCAAGCTGAAATTGAAGATCTTAAATCTGCATTAGAAGCAAAGCGACAGACTTGGGTAGAAACGTATGTAGCTAGTTTACAGAATGATCATGAAGCGCAGATTGCAGAGCTGGATGCTAAGCATTTATCAGAGTTGAATACCCTTGAATCAACATATCTGTCTGAAATTCAGCTTCTTCAAGATGAGCAGAAGCAGGCCCTTGAAAATTTACGGATGGATTTACAAAAACAGTTGATTCTGAAGGATAAGGGAAATCAAATGCTTCTGGATCAAGAATTAGATGGGATGAAACAGAAATATGCTAGAGACCTGAAGGTGTGCCAAGACAATCTGAAAATAGAGTTAGCTACTATTCACATAGAAAAACTGAAAACAATGGCTGAAGAACTGGAAGAAGCTCATAAAGTAAGTGGAGAGAGCTAATGAAAGTAATTGATTCTGGGTTCTTACATTAGTGCAGTTCATACAGTTGAATATTGGTCTGGTTTGAAAAGAAATATAGATTCTATTTCTTTTTCACTTGTGCATAGAAAGTTCCTCTTCTATTTTGTAAATCACAATTAGCAAATTATGACTATTATTCCCAGGTTCTCTAGGTTAATAGAACAAAAAACTAGGTTGAAGTGAGATTCCTATTTTAGTATGGAATCAAATTATGGTCAGGAGTAATCATAGTTTAATCAGCTGAAACAGAAATTGTTCAGTCATAGACTTGAGTGTCTTTGCTATTTGTCAGCTAATTCTGAGTTATTTCTGAGGTCTCTTTATCAGTTTCCTTCCAGTCATCAGAATTTCCAAATCATGATAGTGGTTACATCAGACAGGCCAGATTAACAGCACCACTCCAGTTCAACATTTTTCAGTTTAGGGATTCCTACACATTTCCATTCACTTGGAAAGGAGAGGCTATTATTGTAAGGATTTGTGTGTGTGTGTGTGTCTGTAGACACATTCCCCTTACGGATATGACACTGGCTTCTCGCTGGGACCCCTGCGAGAAGCCAGGCGGCAGCATTTTGCACTAGTTTAAGTTTCTGGATCACCGATAAAGGCAGGCCTATGTAGAGGGCATTACAGTAGTCCAACCTTGAGATGACCGTAGCCTGGATCACCGTGGCCAGGTCGTCCCTGGACAGATAGGGAGCCAGACGCCTAGCCTGACGCAGATGGAAAAATGCGACTCTGCTCTCAGCGGAGGCCTGGGCCTCCATCATCAGCAGAGGGTCTAAAAGGACTCCCAGACTCTTTACCAAAGATGATGGGCATAATGACACACCATCCAGGGTAGGCAACTGGATCACTCCTCCGTCCAGGCGACCCAATCAAAGGATCACCGTCTTCGCTGGATTCACCCCCACTTAGTGCATTCAAAAGCCCCAAATCTTATTTTTCTATTCAATGCATTAGAGGTCATTATCTAGTGATCACTGTGCCATTAAAAACCACCCACTATCTGGCACCAGGTGTCATAGAATGTACCAACTCATGGATTTATCTCCAGTCAACCTCTGTTTCTTTGTTTATATTCATCTTCAATCAAAAATTGGGCTTTTAAAATATGTTTTAGGTTTCTGGGGAATACTTGATCATTTCTAATACCATATCTTGTTTGTTTTGAGCTTTCATAGTGTTTATCACATAAAGTAATGTTCCGTGTCATTCAGACAATTTTGCCATGTTTCTATAAAACAAGACAAATGTAATCTTTTAGTGTGGATGATCCAAATACTATATCCTTTGGCTTTGCTTCTTAGGAAATGTGTAGCCTGCTGGAGGATGTCTTGACTATAGAAAGGAGTAGTAGGCTTGCTCAAAGGTGTGAAATCTATAAGCAAAGCAACAAAAATGATCTATATTAATTTAATTCTACTTGATAAGAAATGTCTTCCCGTGCTTTGACTTGGAAAGATTAACTGCCTAAATTTTTTGAATCTGTAGGAAGATTTGACAATAGCACTGGAAAACCAGAGAAGATTGTTGGAAGATGACTACCATAAATCTATGGACATACTGCAAAAAGAAGTCCTCCATATCAAGGAACAGCATAGAAATACAATAGAGGAACTTGACAGTCTCCATAAACTGGAAGTTAAGAAAGAGAAAGAAAAATGGCAGCAGCTCCAGAAAGATATGGAAGAATTAAACTCAATCAGACAACAGGTGATAATTGCTGTGGTTTCTATTTCTTTTTTTACCATTGCATTTGATTCAGCATTTTACCCACATTTGAAAACATTAATTTGAGATAGGAGGTCACCTTTGTATGCTTCTGGTCTATTTGCTTACTATAACATTTACTTAAGGCCACATTTTTATAATATTAAAAGTATTAATGCATATGATCTATCTGCTTTGTTTTTGAAGTTGCATGGTAGATGGGGTGGTGATGATCAGGATCAACCTCTGCTTATGGGAGGTGGAGGATAACTCTCATTCCTCCCCAGAAGGGAAGTCATTGAAGCCACAGACAGTTCACATGTTTAATGCAATAATAATAATAATAATAATAATAATAATAATAATAATAATAATAATAATATTTAAAAAAAAAAAACTTTATATACCACTCCATCTCCCTGAGGGGACTCAGAGCGGTTCCCAAGTAACATCACAAAACATCAGAGTAAAAACAACATAACCATAAGATTAACAAACAAAATATACGCATAAAATTGTCACCATAACACACATATACTAAAAGTAATCCTACCTGTTCAACGCAATTAAAAATTTAAAAGGCCGGGCCAAGATTTCTGCAAGCCCAAAAATTCTAGGGAGCCCGGGAATTAAGTGCAATGCTATGGCAGGCAACAATAATATTAGGTACGGGTCTGTGGCTGTTCATTCCGAGGCCAATTAGAGGAAAGAATCTGGGTAACTGGTAGGAAGAATAAGGCCGTATTAGACAATGTGTGGGGCTGAGTTAGAACTGGTCATTTTCAAAGGCTTGTTGAAACCACCAGGTCTTCAAGTTCTTACAAAAGGAGGGGAGGGATGGGGCCTGTATTTATTTCCTTTGGAAGGGCGTTCCAGAGACTGGGGGCCACCACTGAGAAGGCCCTCTCTCTCGTCCCCACCAACCGCGCTTGAGACGGTAGTGGGACCGAGAGGAGGACCTCCCCTGAAGATCTTAGAGCTTGTACCGGTTCATAGAAGGAGATGCGATCGCGGAGATAGGCAGGTCCCAAACCATTTAGGGCTATGTATTGTGTGTTGTCTCAATCACTAGGACAAAATAAGATACACAGTAGCTTTTGTAAAAAATAAATAAATAAAAAATAGTATCCCCTAACCAGAAAATCATTCAAACTTTATCATCAGTCACCAGAACTAAATTTCAGATCCAGGGAAATCAAGAAGTTAATACTTCCCATTTTTCTACCAAAGTAGTTTTGTCAGGCAGACTTTGGTACCTTGCCCTATCCTAAAACCAGGCTGAAATTAATCCAGAAAATCTGTATTTGTAAATTGTTTTTCCAAACTTTCCTGTTTGTTCTTATTTTCCTTCCTCTGTTCCCCTACCTAAGAAAATAAAAAGAGAACATAGTGCAAGGAATCACCCTTGGTCCCTTACATGACCCACTTTTAAGGATGCTAGCAATATCTTCCTTCTTGAATTCCTTACCATGGGAGGTTAAGTGTTCCTTTTCGTTGTTGTTCTTCTTTGATTAGGAAAAGACAAGGCAAGGTTTAGTCAGCGGCTCATTGCTGATTGCATTCTGTGGGATTTTACAAATAATTCTGTTTAATAATGGAATCTGCTTTTGGTTCTAATAATATTGTTTTTTTAAAATAGTATCGTTATGTGACTTTCTGGATGTCAGTTTTGGATAAATGATGGGATATTAATGCAATAAAAAGTAGAAAACAAAAGATACAGATACATTTATTGAGTATTTTTTATAATTTCTGATCTGTACGTTTTAGTATTTAAGTCCTGAAATTGACATGATTTCATACTACAATTACAGTTTCTCTGAGAGTTGTATGTAGCAGATGGTTGTAGGATATATATTTTTAAAGAGACAATTATATTTTTATCCAATACCAAATTTTCCACAGCTGGAAGAAAAAAACCTGTGCCTAAGCAAAGAGATCAAAGATGCTAGTACTGAATTGCAAAATCTTAGAAAGCAACAGAACAGAGAGAACCAGGAAGGGGAGACTCTGATAGCTTTGTTGAAATCAGATATTGAACTTTACAAGACTGAAAGGTTAGTACAAACAATTTATTTATTTATTTATTTACAGTTTTTATATTCCGCCCTTCTCACCCCGCAGGGGACTCAGGGCGGATTACAGTGTACACATATATGGCAAACATTCAATGCCAATTTTTGACATACAAACATATACAGACATACACAGAGGCTATTTAACTTTTTCTGGCCGCCAGGGGAGCTGTCGCTTTCATCGTCCATCTGCAACGCTGATGAAACACTTTGCATTCCCCACATGCTTTCCTACTGGAATGCTTTGCTGGAGTCTTCTTTATGGCCTCATAAATCAATTAATTTAGCCTCCCCATAGATAGATAGATGCAAGGAAGATAGATGCTTTTGAACTGTGGTGTTGGAGGAAAGTTCTGAGAGTGCCTTGGACTGCGAGAAGATCCAACCAGTCCATCCTCCAAGAAATAAAGCCCGGCTGCTCACTGGAGGGAAGGATACTAGAGACAAAGTTGAAGTACTTTGGACACATCATGAGGAGACAGCAAAGCCTAGAGAAGACAATTATGCTGGGGAAAGTGGAAAGCAAAAGGAAGAGGGGCCGACCAAGGGCAAGATGGATGGATGGCATCCTTGAAGTGACTGGACTGACCTTGAAGGAGCTGGGGGTGGTGATAGCCGACAGGGAGCTCTGTCATGGGCTGGTCCATGAGGTCACGAAGAGTCAGAGACGACTTAACGAATGAACAACAACAAGCCTCCCCACACTTTAAGGTGGTACCTAATTTTCCTACTTGACAGATGCAACTGTCTTTCGGGTTGCAAAGGTCGACAACAGGCTACACACAATTGGTTGGAAACCCACTCCAACCCGGGCTGGCTTCGAACTCATGACCTTTTGGTCAGAGTGGTCTTAATGCAGCTGACATTCAGCCAGCTGCGCCATAATCCCGGTGCAAATAAGAGCCAGTTAGGTACAATGCTTTGAACTAGTCAATGGACTACTGCTCTAGAAGCCAAGGATCCCACTTTGGTTTCCCACTCGATAGCCTTAGTACACAGCAACATCACCATATAAAGATAACAAGTCTTCAGATGAATGCATGGCACTGATATAAGCCAATTGTGTATGTGACAGGAGTAGGATCCAGTTTACCCAGTAATAATTAAGGAAGTGGTGTGGTTACTGCTCCAGGATTGGGTTGTTTATGGTTAAGCTTTATCACCAATCCTTGTTTCCACAACAACCGATTTTTTTCAAAATTCAGTTGTCACGAGGACAAAAAGATAAGTGAAATCCCCTGAGCAGGGACACAGAGACCAAAACAAATGTTACAATGCTGTTAACTCTTCCCTATGCTATCTAAAACTAAAAAAAATGTTTTTTGGCTGGAATGACATTAAAAAATGAACCTGCTCCAACTTACATACAAATTCACCTTAAGAACAAACTTATAGAACCTATCTTGTTTGTAACTCAGGACTGCCTGTATTGTGAATCCATCTTCTTATGGCTTTTTTCTACAAGGGTTAGTTGGTAAGAGTAAAAGGTGGAAAGCGGAAGAAAGGTTCATTTTCTTCAACCAGCATGGATTAAAATAGCTGCCGTAAGTTAGAGAAGAAGCCACTGTCTAATTAGGTGAACAGAACTGACTTCACCAAAATTTGACACAATGTGAGCAGCTTCTTTAAATTCAGTGTGCTACTTCCTAGATTTCTGCCATCCTAATGTGTTAGCTATTAAACCCTCTTTGTAGGAGATTACGTGTAGAAAGAAATTCCAAGACCTCTTAAATAATGAAGTAATGTCGTTTGGTCAAGTAAGAGACAGATAAGAAGGTGAGAATGAATGTAAATCAGTTCTTCCTTTCTCCCCAGAAATGTCTAGTTGCTTGAGAACAAGGACAATAATAAATGTTTAAAGTGGGATGAAGATGAATATGATAGGTGCAAAGAGTTGTGAAAATGGGCCAAATATGTTCGTTAAAAGTTGAAAGGGAGATGATTTGAATGAGTCAAGTGCAAACTCTGGGGAACAGATAAGAATGAAGAAAGAGGAGCACTTTTAGAAAATTTTATAAAGTTAGCAAGCTGAGGTTGATAGGGTAAGAAGGCATATTGCAAAAAAAAAAAAACCTACTGAAAAGAGTGCAGTGCTGGAAGTGATATCTGGATTAATATGTGGGAGGAGTCAGAGAGACAGTATCTCAATGTGTTATGGTTTATTTTAGGGAAAAGCTTCAAGAATCTCATCAACAAGCTTTGAAATTGCTTCTGAAAATGATGAAATCTACAAAAGATGCAGAAGATCTGATCTGCAAGAAGATTGGTCTTTGTCTTGACGACAGCTTTGCATCGGGAGATTCAGAAGAGAGTCAGAATATGAGTGAAGAAATAATTATCACAAAAAAGATGAAACCTATGGAGAAATGGAGTACAAAGAATAATATTAGAGGTGGTCAAGGTAGTTGTGTACAAGTAAAAAAAGGAATATTTATGTTTTATTATAGAACTCACTGTATTCTTGTTCATGTGAAATGTTTTTCTGCAGTTCATGGAAAATGTACAAGTTTGCCAGTATTATAAGCAAATTCACAGAATGTAAATACAGGATTTCAGTCTGGATGAATCATACTTAAATTCCCCCTCATAATATATTTCACTTTGCTATAACTTATTGAACAATTAGTGAACCCCAGGGTTCATGTAATAATAATAATAATAATACCTTTATTTATACTCCGCCACCATCTCCCAGCGGCTTACATGAGGCCAAGCCCAACAGTACATCAATAAACAAAAACAATAAATAAAATACAATTAATATAAATCACATGTAAACAATAACCAAAAAACAGTAACACAAAAAGATTTAAAACCTATGGCCGGGCCAAATGTAATAGTTTAAAAATTAACAAATAAATCCTGGGCATGAACAGGGTGGGATATAACTGGTATAGGGTTTTCAAAGAGAGATGAGAGAACGCAGTCAATCCTAAACCAGTAGTAAAGTGTAGTCTGTTTTCTTATTCCTTCCTCATCATTCATAAAATATCACTGATTAATTTTAATATATTTTATTGTTGTAGGTAGAATGATTGTAAAGTGGCATTTGTATATAGTAAGGGTGGGGAACTGCAGAGGGAGCAAGGGCTAATTTTTATTGCTTTGCCTACTAGCAGGCCGCAAAGGTCCCCCCCCCCAAATATTTTTGATGATTTTTGTGTTCCCTTGCATATCTGAAAATACTTGGAAAAAATAGAAATGGCAAGTGAGTGACATCACTTCTGTCTTTGCATTTGGTCAGGTTTTATTGGGGGCAAGGGGTGATCTTTTGTATATACTTTGGCTACATTTGAGAAGCCCAATCTTGATATATTGAAAGTTAGATTACAGCTATTTATAAGGTGTTCTTGCTATTACAAGCAAATCAGATAGCTATACTTGCATCCTACATAAAACCAAAGCAATATAACAGAATCCTTGGATGCAATATGTCCATCTTCTTTTAGGAAAGTAATTCAGAAGGATAGAAGAAAGTAAGAAAGCCAGCACTGTAGCAGTTCTAGGCTATCCTTTTAGAATTTCCACAAGATGATGTCACAGTCTAAAACAATTTCAAAGAAAATTGAAGACTCTGCACTCACATGGAAATGATGAAATAACTAAATATTATAATATTTTCATGTATGATTCACATTGAATAAGTTTCAAACTGCAGTGATATAACTCCATTACTCTCCAAATATGTTTATAAGTTATCTGGACTCCCCAAATATGTTTATAAGTCAGTCTTCAAGATCAACTTGCATACATCAGAAATCAAGCAATTTCCCCTCTAAGCTTTATAAGGGGAAATTTCATCTTGCCTCCGGTGTCATCAGTTGGGAGCTCCCCCCCCCCTCCACACCAACCGCTGCTCTGAGATCAGAGTGAAGAGAGGGGCCAGGAAGGCAGTTCCATCTTGTCTCCTGCACTGTGCTTATAATATAATATATTATATTATATTATAATGTAATGTAATGTAATACAATATAATACTACTAATAATAATATGATATTATAATTATATATTTTATATTAAATGTAATATTACTAATAATATTACAGTATAATGTTATAGTACAATGTAATATATAATATTAATATTGTGCTGTGGTAATAATATTATAATATAATATATTGTATTTACTTTTTACTTGTAAGCTACTCTGAGTCGTAAATAAATAAAGAAATAAATAAAGAGAAAAGGAATAGGGGCACAAAATGAAAACTGTTTGGTAGGAAGAACTGTCTTTAGCACATAAATATATTGCTAGTCTTGCAGTTGTTTGACTACTATAACAAATTGTTTTGTTGCTGTGTTCTAAAACCCATAAATAATTATTTTCTTTAATAGGGGAAGGTCTTGCTCTAACTCTTCTAGAAGATAGCCATGACTCCTTGAAGCCCGGTGAATTATCTGAACTCAGTGAGCATCTATGTGAAAGTATTTTCAAAAACCCAGATTTGGTGTTTGCAAATGAAGAGCGAGTTCATCAAATATGCCATTGTTTGCACATTGCTGTGGAAAAGTTACTGGACCTTGTTGCTGAGTCAACCAAACAAGTAATTTTTAATATATGTATAATGCATACTTAAAATTGTATGTTATGTATTTGGATAACAGTATAATGTTGGGCACTGTTGAAGATTAATAATATCTCAGGCATATCTTAGCCTTTGACAGTAAAGGTCCCCATTATCTCTCTATTTGGATTATTTTTAGCAGTTTCGCTGTTGGGAAAATGAGGAAGGAAGACTGAAAAAGCATAGTCTTTCAGCATCAAGTTGCAGCAACATGTTTGCATTGAATAATGTAGTTAATCTTGAGCTAGGATTCAGGTGGAGCTTAGATTACTGTGTGCCTGCCTACAACAGGCTGGATCAACAACAGCTACCTCTAGAATCTCTTATGAATTCTACTTGAACATAAACCTACCACAACAATTTCCCCAAGCATGTCAAAAAGCAAAGAGCTGTAATCTTGACCACCAAAATGGGAATAATAAAATTAGAGGCTGATGAAAGACTGAATGTATTGTCGATACTATCTTGCATAAGTTCCAAAACATTTTAACTCTATAGAGACCATTTGAAAGCTTCTTCCAAAATGCATCCCTGAATGCATTTTGGAAGAAGCTTTCAGATGGTCTCTATGGAGTTAAAATGTTTTGGAACTTATGCAAGATAGAGCCAGTGTGTCATAGTGGTTTGAGTTTTAGACTACAATTCTGAAGAATAGGCCAAGTCAGACTCTCAGCTTCAGAGGAAGACAAAGGAAAACCCTCTCTTAAATCTTCCAAACAAAATCACATTATTGGCTTGTTTGCTTTAAGGCAGAGGTGTCAAACTCATTTTAATTGACAGCTACATCAGCCTTTTAAGGGCCACTAAATCCATGGATGGAGAAGCAATGGATACAGATAGCCAGTGATATTTATTTTTACATAGTGGTCAGTGCTCTTTGGTTTTTACCCAAATTGTAGAGCCCATCATTTTTTATCATCCACAGTACAGACCAAGGATGATGGGAGTTGCAAACCAACAGCACTTGTGTCTGAGGTTGGGGAAAGGTTAATGGACATTTTAAAGTTAGACATCTTATCTACAAACCTTTGATCTAAATCAAAAGCCCACTCGCCTGACTAAACAGAACCAATTGAGCCTTCCTATATCAAACATCCATCAGCTTTAGTCATGACATCTAGTGATGAGGAATACAGGATTGTAGTCTAGCATCTGGAGGGCTGCATAAAATGACATAATAAATAAATAAATAAATAAATAAATACTATTTGTACCCCACCACCACCTCCCCACGGGACTTGGAGTGGCTTACATGAGGCCAAGCCCAACAACCACACAACAATAAAACAAGAAAGCAATAAACAAAAACAATACAATTAATATAAATCACATATAAACATTAACACACAAGGATTTAAAAACCTATGGCCGGGCCAAATGTAATAATTTAAAATTAAAAAATAAACGCTGGGCATGAACAAGGTAGGATATATCTGGTAGGAGGGTTTTTTAAAAAGTGAGGGGAGCGCAATCCAATAAATAATTAAAGTGCATTCTGAGGACATTTTTCTGGGTATTATTTCCTTATTCCGGGAAGGCACACTGGAACAGCTAAGTTTTCAGGCTCCTCCTAAAGACTGCATGCCTGATATCCCTGGGAAGTGAGTTCCAGAGTCGGGGGGCCATCACCGAGAAGGCCCTCTCCCTTGTCCCTACCAATCACGCCTGCGAGGGAGGCGGGAGCGAGAGCAGGGCCTCTCCAGATGAACAAAGACATGACAGGCCAGATTTGTCTTGCGGGCCTTGTGTTTCATACATGTGCATTCAGTTCTTTGCAAGTCAGAAATGAGTTCAAGGCACAACAAATTTATGCAAGGCTTTCTTGGCTTGGTTGTTTCAATTCACATGTGCATATTGTTGGGATTGGATAAGAAATGTGCTTAAATAAGTTGAGCTACTCTGCTTTGAAATAATATTTCAGTCATCACTATATTTACTTTTTTATTTTTTTATTTATTTACCATATTTATACCCCGCCCTTCTAACCCCATAGAGAACTTAGGGCAGCTCACATATATATTTTTATTTATTTATCTATTTCGCGCATTTCTACCCCACCCTTCTCAACCCCCGATGGGGGACTCAGGGAGGCTTACAAAAGGCACAATTCGATGCCAACAACAAACAATAAGATAAAAACATGTATCAATAGCCATTATAAACAATTAAAACAAGCAAGATATATATCACAATCAATATAGGCAGCAATTTGATGCCTTAAGACCATACATCTTTAAAATAAACATATACATTTAAACAATAATTAAAAACATACCAAACATTAAAAACCACTTACTTAAAATCACGCAATCCAATATCATAGTTTGTGGCCCATTCCAGACTGTCATCGCACTATTCTATGTTCTCTTATAATTAGTTTCTTAATAGTCAGAAAATAAGAGTCTTTGGACTATAATAAAAATGTATGTATGTATAATAGTCAGAAGACTGGATAAGCATAGCCTGTGATAAAATGTGATGCAGGATACAATGTTTAAAAACACTGCAGATACAATGCTGCTTTTTATTAAGAGTCTTATATCCTTTAATGTTTTGAAGCTGGAAGAAATGCATAACATCCATCTTCATGTGGAAGAGGAATTCATACGCAGAAACTTGGAAGCTTGTCAGGTTGCCAATGAACACCAGGAGCTAGTGGGCTGCCTCAATGAAGAGAGTAATGTAAAACATCAGCTTATGCTGGAACTTCATAAAACAAAAGGTAGGAAATTGAAATTGAAATGGTGTTAAAGATCCAGGTGGCTTGTGTCTGAAGGAGGCACGTACCAGCCATGCCTAAGAGGGATAATTATCTCAGTTGGATTTGAAAGCAGTACTGAGGGCCATACACACCCCTCTGGGAAAATTCCAGGCTTCTTTCTGTTACTGATCTTAAAAAAAAAAAACAGACTTTTAAACATTCTAATTTACGGAAAATCCTATCCTAATCAATGTAGCTCTAGCAAGCCTCCTAGAAAACCCAAACTGTTAAAAACCTGTGTACTACATGAGTTCTACTGTGAGCTATGTTGGGCTGTTTCTCCTGTATATGATTCTCTTCTGGCATCTGAGAGAACTACAAAAAGAAACAGAAATATTAGTATAATAAGATTGCAGATGAGAAATACGGATTATAAAACACTATTGTGATATTATGAATATTGAGACCATTTAAAGATTAAAATTATTTTAATTCTGTGTATGGCAAGTTTTCATTTAAGTGTTTGTGTAACTGTGAATACACATAGTGTCCCACAAGTACAGCATCGTAGAGGAGAAAAATAATTTTTTTTAATTTACGAAACCTGCTCAACTTAAATGGTTAAACCCCTGTGTCGGCAGGACTGAAGACCGACAGGTCGCAGGTTTGAATCCGTGGAGAGCACGGATGAGCTCCCTCTATCAGCTGCAGCTCCTCATGCAGGGACATGAGAGAAGCCTCCCACAAGGATGGTAAAACATCAAAACATCCAGGCGTCCCCTGGGCAACGTCCTTTCAGACGGCCAATTCTCTCACACCAGAAGCGGCTTGCAGTTTCTCAAGTCGCTCCTGACACATCCAAAATAACCCCAAAAAACTTAAATGGGCATAATGTTAGAAGCAATGATGTTACATGAATCAATAATATAATGATACAAGGTCATGGTATGTAAAAATATGAAGATAAAGGCAGTCTCCAAGTTACAAACAAGATAAGTTCTGTGATTATGTTCTTAAGTGAATTTGTATCTACAGTGGAACCTCAACTTACGAGTGTTCCAACTTAAGAGCATTTTGAGTTAAGACCCGTCTCGGCCCAGGTTTTGCATTGACATAAGAGCAGTGTTTTGTGTTAGAAACAAGCGCCAGAGGCATACAGGGTTTCAGGAGAGCAGCCTCCATGCCTCGTGCTCTTGTCTGCTTTGGGAGATTGCTGTTTTGAGGAACTTGATTTTGTCAATTGTTAATTGATTTTGTGTGGTTTTTATTATTGGTATGTTTGGCTTCATGAAGAGAGAGAGAGCAAGAGAGGGAGGGAGGCTAGAATGAGTACAGTATGAAGAAAATGATGCCCCTGCTTCTTCACTTTGGCATTGTGCTTCCTTGCCACAACTTTATGCCTCTACCATTTTAAAGTGGATCTTTCTCTCTCTTTTTTTAGTGTTCAAGTGAATGTGCAGGTTTTGCTTTGTGTCATTTCTTCCTATGCATTTATTTGTTATGTATAAAATTAATGTTCTTATTTAAAAACATTTAACCAAAAAATGGTGTGGTTTTCGGGGAATCAGAACGGATGAATTACATTTAAGTGGGAAATTTGCTTTGAGATAAGAGTGATCTCAGTTAAGTGCTCGGTCACAGAACTAATTAAACTCTTAAGTCAAGGCATCACTGTAAGTTGGAGCAGGTATATTTCTTAAGTGCAACTCTAGCCATATATATATATATACATATATATATATATATATACACACATACACACACACACACACATACACACTAGCTGTTCCCTACCATGTGTTGCTGTGACCCACATGGGGGTTCTGTGTGGGAGGTTTGGCCCAATTCTATCGTTGGTGGGGTTCAGAATGCTCGGTGATTGTAGGTGAACTATAAATCCCAACAACTACATCTTCCAAATGTCAAGATTCTATTTTCCCCACACTGCACCAGTGTTCACATTTGGGCATATTTAGTATTCGTGTAGAGGTTGGTCCAGATCCATCATTGTTTGTGTCCACGGTGATCTCTGGATGTAGGTAAACTACAACTTCAAAACCAAAGGACACTGCCCACCACACCCTTCCAGTATTTTCTGTTGGTCATGAGAAAACAGTGTGCCAAGTTAGGTCCAATTCCATTGTTGGTGGGGTTCAGAATGCTCTTTGATTGTAGGTGAACTATAAATCCCAGCAACTACAACTCCCAAATGACAAAATCGTTGTTTTGAGTGAAGGACATACATTGGGTTGTTAGGTGTCTTGTGTCCAAATTTGGTGTCAATTCGTCCAGTGGTTTTTGAGTTCTCTTAATCCCACAAATGAACATTACACTACATTACATTACATTTATTTATTTATTTATTTAGAGCGAGAGAGAGAGAGAGAGAGAGAGAGAGCTTTGGATAGCATAAGGAAAGGTTAATGTCCTATGATGTTTGTTTTGTTGTCTGTGCCCCTGTTCAGAAGATTTCACCTCACTTTCTGTCCCTGTGATCATTGGATTTTGTGAAAACAACGATTCGTGATAAAGCTTCAGTGGAGATCCCTTTTCTCCATAAGTTTCAGGGGTGAATTTCCTTTCCTAGGGGTAGATTTCTCTCACTTCCTGTTTTCTCAAGCCTGATCTCCACTATGAGTCATTTGTGAATTAAATGTTTGTAACTTGGGGACTGTCTGTACATATTAAATGTATGATACTAGATGTAGGGATATCTTATATTCATGTTCTTTAAAGTTTTGTCTGTTACTGTTTTGCATATTTCAACATAGTGCTTTCATGCACCATTTTGGTTTGTAGGCCTTATGGATGGTTATTTAGCAGAGAGACATGCCTTGCAAGAAGCCCTGAAGCTGAAAGAGGAATCTGAATGCCGTCTAGTGCTAGAATTGGAAAGTTTGAAATCGCAGATCCAAGAGTTAAAACAGAAAGTTGAAAAACCTGCAGAAGATCAGAAGTTCACAATAAGAGAAAACAAAGTTTTGACTGATGGTGTAGGGGAGCGAGAAGTTGGTAAGGAACCCAACACCAAATCACTTATTTGTATGAAATGCACACCAACCATGAAATGCTAATTGGTTTGAGCAATAGCACATAGTTTTAGATATTTTAAATGTGCTGCATATTTTAGTTTCAAACAAGAAAAGGTAATATGCTTGTGTTGGTTGAAACAGGTTGGAAGCATTTGAATCTAAACCTGATATTTCACATGACACGATTACTTCTCAACAAGAGCCCCCCCCCCCCCCCCCCCCCCCCCATGACTTACCAGGTGACAAATTGCAGGATTCTGCAGGATGTGACCGTGCCAGTTAAAGTAGAATGGATATTTTTGTTTATTGCTTGTTATTTTATTATTGCTTGTTGTTTTTGATGTGTTGTTGGGCATGGCCTCATGTAAGCCACTCCGAGTCCCTTGGGAAGATGGTGGCGGGGTATAAATAAAGTATTATTATTATTATTATTATTATTATTATTATTATTATTATTATTATGCTCTAATTCTGCAGTATGATCATGCCCCAGGAGTAACCTTTTGAACAGCCATTAAAGCAGAGCTGTTCTGAAAGTTATCTAGATAGTATCTGTGCATAGTGATTCGCATAGCAAAGAGATGGCAGTGGAAATTTTCGAAATGTTTTTCTAGTATTGGCATGTGTCTTGAGCAAAATACGCTCTCCTCTGTTGTTGCATCCAGCAGTCTGTGATAAGGGGCAGCATCTGTGGCTCTGAAGCAGAAGCAATATTTTTAAATGTGTCATGATGTATTGTTTTTAATGTTTTACTCTTATTGCTTTAATGTTTATTGGTTTATTTTATGAGTTTTATTGTTGTATTTGTTATGTTATTGTTTTATTGAGGGCCTTGGCCTTTGTAAGCCGCACCGAGTCCTTCGGGAGATGTTAGCGGGGTACAAATAAAGTTAATAAATAATAATAACAATAATAATAATAATAATAATAATAATAATGGGAGTGGGGGAGGGGGTTGTCATTTCATTTTCCCACAGTGTCCCAAAGTGATACTATATTGACATATGGTGGGAAGTTACAATTAGTGCAAAAAGAGGGGTAAAGTTGATACTGAGTCCTGACCAGTCATAGGAATCTGAGCAACTTCCCAGGGGTCTTCCACCATTCATGCCTGATTTTTCTAGTTCATAGTGATGGGGGAAGGGGTGGATAATCAACATATGCTTATTTGGGATATGCTAGAATGTGAATTTTCCGTTTAAATGCACAACATTCATATTTCTTTGTTTTTTTGAGATTTAATACAGGAAATTGAACACCTGGCAAAAGCAAAATTAGAAATGCAGTGTCAAGCAGAAAAGGACTGTTCTACTTTGAATGCTCAGATAAAAATGTTGGAAATGGAACTTGAAGAACAAATAAGCAAAAATCAGAATTTAACTGTGATGTCACTGGAGGTTACAGATCTGAGGCAACAAATGCAATCTCTTGAAAGACAGCTCAAAAATCAGCGTGATTTTATGGATGTAAGGAAAAATATTTTGCCTGTCGAGCTGGGGATTGATAGTTCTTGTCAATTAAAATTCTCAGGGATCTTAAACACTTCTTGTAAACATGAAAACAGATTTTCAAATTATTTTATTTGATACCTTTTTTTTGGCAGAAACAAGCTGTTGAACGGGAACATGAACGTGATGAATTTCAGGAAGAAATTCAGAAACTAGAAATGGAGTTAAAACTAACAGCAAAATTCCAGGCTTCTGGGCAGTCTAATTTGGTAAGCAGAATGATTCAATAGGTAACCACTGGAACTTGGGTACTCAAACAAAAGTTACTTCCATTATTATTCTGCTTTATATTCCTCTGGGCAATCTTATGAACTTAACAAGTTGACAGTTAGTTTATACTGCCATAAAATCAGTAGAAGATAATCAAGATCATTCAACTATTATCTTTCGTAAACTATTTCTTTCCCTTATTGTATTGAATGTATATGACCGATTAGAAAAAAATGTCTTTTGGCACTTTAAATTCCCTGTCAGTCGTCTTTCCATATATGAGCATTCTTGAGAAGTAGTGCTTTGGACTGCTTCTTGAGTTTGGTAGTGTACTTAAGAGTTTCTGGTTGTACATTTTCACCAAATCCCATGTTTTTAAAAATATTCTTTATGATATCTTTGCATTTGAATTGTATTTCAGACAATTTAGATAAATATGGTATGTTAGTGGCATGTTACCTATTAATTGGGCCTTTCTGTTTTTCCACCTTCATAGGTAGATACTCTCTATGGTGAAATAAAAGAAAAAACAGAAGATTTCAATAGACTCTTTTCAGAGAAAGAGCAGATCCAGAAAGATCTTGTTGCTCAAAAGGATCAAATAAAAAAACTAGAAGCACAGATTAGGGAACTGGAACTCAAAAATAAGGAAGAGACAAATCATGCCAACCAACTCACACAAGAACTGCAAAAAATGAAAAAAATGGAAGCAGAATTGAAACAAGTAACTGATTTAATTATTTTATATTTTTAATGGAAATTGAGATTGGAACATCGTGTATTGCTAGCTTCTATAATCTCTGCAAGGGATTTTGTAATTACTTGGGGTTCATTCTTGGAGCCATCCAGGAGTCTGGATGCTGGGGTGTTCACTTTATCTACTACATTTGGAAAGAATGTTTTTGATGGACTGTGAACTAGAGGGCACCTTTTATTCCCTCTTCGTATACAAGGCAGTAGTTTTTGGTGTCAGTGTGTAATGTTGAGGGAGATTGATCTTCTGTGTTTTGGATTGCTTGATCAATTTAATCCTGGTGAGATTTTCTCCTTAAACGGAGGAAAACAGCTATCTGAGGAGAAAATTGCCTTGAAAATACTGTATTTTGTGAGAGAGACAGTTCATTATTCCCCATGATTCCCAACTGACTTTCCATCACAGGAAAGAATACTATCCCACATCTTTACAGGTTAAATGCCTACCATTTTGTCTGCTGTGTACTTAAACTCTGAAAAACAATTTTACTGGGCTAGATGGATTTGCCCAATTTATCTGTGATGATGAGTAGGCATTTTTGTTTCTTAAAGGATAGGCAAGATCCTTTTTATTATCTTACTCAGTTCTAACAGCATTTCTTTTCCAAAAAGTTATTTATTTATTTATTTCCCATGCTTGTATCCTGCTTTTCTCAACCCCGAAGGGGGCTCAAAGCAGCCTTACAAAGGCAACATTTCAATGTTGCATGTATGCATACAGCAACGATAAACAAAATCATTAAAACCATCCAACGTAACATTAAAAGAAAATTAAAATCACATAGTCCAGGTCATATTCCAGGGCCGGTCCAAGTTGTCATTAAAATTATTTTACAATCTCTTATTGCTTTGTTCCCATTATTGAACAAAAGCCTGATCCCAGAGGGAGTTCCATAGATGAGGGGCCACCACTGAGAAGGCCCCAGCTCTCATCCCCAACCATTGCACTTGTGAGGGGGTGGGCTGAGAGCAGGGCCTCCCCTGATGATCTTAGCCCCTGATTGAACAATGTTTAATTTTTTGTAACTTTGCAGAATGCCTTTTTTTAAAAGTTGTGATGTCAAAAAAATATGGAATAATCTTCTAAAGAATATCATTATGTACCAAATCAGAATGAGTTGTATTTTTCCCACAAAAACAAAACAACCCGTGGGTCTTGTGTCTCTCTGTGTATGAGAGACTCCAATAACGGTTGTTTGAGCCACTTGTAACTATCTGGGCCGAATGTAATTCATAGAAGCATGGAATTGTAAAAGCTGTTTCAGTCTATTGGAGTAAGCAGAAATCGTAGGAAGGCAAGGGCAGCCCAGTCCCGGTGGTGCAGTGGATTAAACCCCTGTGCCGGCAGGACTGAAGACCGACAGGTTGCAGGTTTGAATCCAGGGAGAGCACGGATGAGCTTCCTCTGTCAGCTGCAGCTCCCCATGCGGGGACATGAGAGAAGCCTCCCACAAGGATGGTAAAACATCAAAGCATCCGGCCGTCCCCTAGGCAACCTCCTTGCAGACGGCCAATTCTCTCACACCAGAAGCGACTTGCAGTTTCTCAAGTTGCTCCTGACACGGAAAAACAAGGTCTGTGTTCCGCCATCTTGGCTGTCCAGATTTTGCCCCCTCCTTTCTGTTTGCCTGGTTCTGTGTCCCTCCCGTTGTGGGGATGGTGGGGCGGGTTCCTCAGTGGCAGGAATTTGGGTGAGCTGGCCTCACACATCATCCCTTCTCACTGATGCTGGTGGTGACTGGCTATTTATGTGATAGAGGAGAACTCAACATTCTTCATCCTTAATCAGTTTAGATGTTTCTAATTAATAAACATATTCTGAATATGTGGTGTGCATATATGATTTTATATTAATGTTCTGCAGGATAAAGAAGCCTTACAGCAGCAAAATCACAATAATTTGATTCAGATTTCTGCTCTGCATTCCAAACTGGATGAAGTAAAACACAAATTGTTTACAGAATGGAACTCAGATCATATACTAAATGAACAATTAAAAGTCCAAGAAGAACTTTTAGTAAGAAAAAGAGAAGTAAGTGTAAAGCAAAATTATGGAGGGGTTGATGGAGGGAAAGAAACTATTTCCTGTTTGAGGGTATTATTACTCCTATACTACTTAAAAGATATTGCTTACAAATGTCTACTGTGAAATTGGATGGGGTTTTTTTTTTGTAAAATCTTGTTTCTACAATATTGGTTTTCTGTAAAATCTTCACAGGTTAAGATATTAAGAGTTTTATATCATGTTTGAGTGAGATCTACAAGACATGTTGCGGACTCTTGCTTGTATGACGTTTTCTTACTGCATTGATAGAAATATTTAACTTTTTGAAAAATCAGATTGTACAATAAAAGTATTTCCTTTTGCTTTTTTGTTTGTTTCAGATTACAAGTTTGTTAGAACAACTTGAACAATATAAAGTGAATTTATTGAATAAAAATGAAGAAGTCTTACAGCTGAGTTCAAAGTTGGAAATGGAAAGGAATGCTAATTGCACTCAAATAATCCAAGTCAAAGAAGAAAATGCACACTTGAAAGTAAATTTAAAAGTTAATTTTAAGGAAAAAATAATTTGTTGAGAGATTTTGCTTCCAGTGATCTAGGGCAGGGGTCCTCAAACTAAGGCCCAGGGGCAGGATGCGGTCCTCCAAGGTCATTTACGCGGTCCTTGCTCAGAGTCAACCTAAGTCTGAAATGACTTGAAAGCACACAACAACAACAACAATCCTATCTCATCAGCCAAAAGGAGGCCTGCACTTCCCATTGAAATACTAATAAGCTTGTATTTATTAAAATTGTTCTTCATTTTAATTGTATTGTTTTAAAGTGTTTTTTGCACTACAAATAAGATATGTGCAGTGTGCATAGGAATTCATTCATTTTTTTTTTCAAATTATAATCCGGCCCTCCAACAGTTTGAGGGACTGTGACCTGGCCCTCTGTTTAAAAAGTTTGTGGACCCCTGATCTAGGGAATGGCTTCTGGCATTACTAATGAAGTATCATGCAGCTATTCCAGTTTATATTTCTGAATGTGCGGGGTTGTTCTAGCTAAACCAGGTCTAAAATGTCCACTGCATGCAGAGAAGGGGGAGGAGGAAGTAAGCAAATTCTTTAAACTTGAATGACATTGTAATAAATTTAGTTCAAAAAGGGTGCTATGGTGAAATATCAGGGCAGTCATAGGAGTGTTGATATTTCAGAAATAACCTTTTTTTTTTTAATCTAGTCCAGATCAAATATACGGTATGAGGTATTATACTACTTTAGACATGATATGTCACTATGTTTATAACTGAAACATTTTTGGTAGAATATAAAATACTGTGCTCCACAAAATTTGGGATGTTTGTGATCTAGCAGTATGTGTTTTTCTTACTCTAAGCCAATTTAGAAAAAGAACAGTTATAGATCTCTCTGTCTAACAATACAACCTTTTCCATTAGGAAAACATTGCAAAACTTTTAAAAAGTCAAAATCCAGTTGGCAGTGAATTTGTTGTCCTGCAGTTCTTGAAGTCTCTGCTTGAAGAAAAGAATCAAGAAACTGATCATTTGAATGAACAAATTATGAGGCTGCAGTGTGAAATAAAAAAGAGCAAGGAGAATGAGGTAACAACAATGGTGTTGCATTTGTTATTTGATAATGTTCGTTTTAAAAATAGATAATCAAGAGATTCTTTCAAGCTAAACAAACCATATCATTTTATGCAGCCACTCTGTTTTCTTTTATTCCCGCTTCCTTTGCATATAAAGAAAATAATGTATACTGTTTCTAATAGTGGTACTGAAAGCTGCCATGTAGTTTTCTAAATATCTGTAATGAACTGATCATGGAGTTTTCTCAGCTGAGAAAGATGACAGGCCCAAAGTAACCCCATGAGTTTCAAGTATAGAACCCGCACTGAAACTACTATGCCCTGCTGACCCTTGTTTATTCCTAGTGAAAGGTAGAAATATGTGCTTGAAAGAAACAAAAAAAAACCTGAGACTTGATATTTTGAGAAATTGAATTGGTTCAGTTATTGAAAGGAAACCTTTACTTCCCAAACTGAAAAACAGAGAACTCAGAAACAATACACGAGCTGTATATATATGTAAGCATTTCTAGATTGTTGGTGTTGTTATGATAATGGTGATGATGATTATTCCTTCTACAATTGGGTCTCAAAGCTGCTCGCTATTTTAAAAACAAGACAATTAAACACATACAAAAAGTACATTTTAAAATAGAACTAGCCGTCCCCTGCCACGTGTTGCTGTGGCCCAATCTGTGTAAATGTGTTTTGCATGTTTATGTATGTGTGTGTATATATCTGTGTATATGTGTAAATATGTTGTTTTGCACATTTATTGCAATGCATTTTTTTTAATTTTTTGGCTTTCAAAGTCTTTTCCTCTGTGTTTTTCAGTGTATTTATGAGTAATGATCACTCGTTGGCCTGATAGGTGTATTGTGTCCAAATTTGGTTTGCCCAGTGGTTTTTGAGTTATGTTAATCCCACAAACGAACATTACATTTTTATTTATATAGATGAATCTAATTACAATATTAAGACAATTAATTGAAAATACTTTTTTAAAGCTCTGAAAAACAATTAAGCTAAAACAACATGTTTGTTAAATCAACAGGTTTTATCAGTTGATTGAAGGGTAATAAGGAGAGGGGCCATTGTGTCCTCTCAAGGAGGGAGTTCCAAAACCTAGGGGCAGCCAACCAAGAGACCCTCTTTTATGTCCCTATGAACTGTGTTTGTGAAGGTGATGTGCCTCTCCAAGCAAGGTCATACAGGGAAATACGTTTTGCCAAATAGCCTGGATCTAGGCCATATTTGTCCTTTGGTCCAGAAGAGCACTCCCCTCCCCAAGTATCCTGTATACTTATGTATACGTCTAGAAATTTTAGATAAAATATGAACTGCAGAAAACTGATTCATCTGATCCATGGGTCAATGTGAATATTTAACTCTTACCAAAAAGAAACCATTCTCTTCTCTAAGGCCCCTTCTACACTGCCACATAAAATCCAGATTATCTGCTCTGAACCGGATTATATGGCAATGTAGACTCATATAATACAGTTCAAAGCCTTGTGCCAGCAGGACTGAAGACCAACAGGTCACATGTTCTAATCTGGGGAGAGCACAGATGAGCTCCCTCCGTAAGCTCCGGCTTCCCATGTGGGGACATGAAAGAAGCCTCCCACAAGGATGGTAAAATATCAAAACATGTGGGCGTCCCCTGGACAACGTCCTTGCAGACAGCCAGTTCTCTCACACCAGAAGTGACTTACAGTTTCTCAAGTCGCTCCTGACACACACACACACAAAATCTGTTCTGTTAATCTGGCAGTGTGGAAGGGGCCTATGTAGATTGGTGAAAGGTGAGAACTTAAGGCCCTTCCAGACAGGCCCTATATCCCAGGATCTGATCCCAACAGGCCCGTAGCCAGGATTTTGATTTGGGGGGTACTGAGTTTGATTTTGGGGGAGGGGGCGGCTGAGGATCTACCCTAGCAAACCTTTTGTATCATTATCCCAGTACTCCCCATGCATATGGGATATATTGAGTATGGTGGTCAGATCATAATATGAATAAACATAACAGTTCAAATAATGTACAAGTAAGGCCTTCTCGTGGACCATCCTGATAATTGGGGGGGGGGGCTGAAGCCCCTCAAGCCCCCCCCCCCCCCAAGGCTACATGCCTGGATCCCAAGTTTTCTGTTTACCCCAGATTATCCGGCAGTGGGGACTCATATAATCCAGCTGAATGCACAAAACCTGAGATCAGATTCTGGGATATAGGGTTTGTCTGGAAGGTCCCTAAATCCACCTTGGGAGAATCTAAGAGAAGCACCAGCCTCCTATACTTTCTCTACTGTAGTATAACTTCTGGCCTTTTTGAATCCTGGGTGAGGAAAGTGTGGCAGTGGCCCCAGAGAATGACTGTCGACTTGTCTGAGAATTTTGCTTATATACCGCTGTTCTCAGCCCAGGGGCAACTCGCAGCGGACTTGGACATGGGTATCCATGGAAATCATAAAATATGAATATAGTTATTTGTTTTTGTTCTAAGCTAAGCTACATGGCTGAACCAATTGTTATTATTATTATTATTATTATTATTATTTTGCGCATTTCTACCCCGCCCTTCTCAACCCCCAAGCGGGGACTCAGGGCGGCTTACAAAAGGCAGAATTCGATGCCAACACAAACAATAAGATAAAAACATATATCAACAGCAATTATAAAACAATTAAAACAATCAATTATACATCACAATCCATAAAACCAGTCTAATGTTCAACGTTTACCAGCTCAGAGTCCGTAAATTCATTCCACATTGTCTAATCCTATCAGTTCAAGTCGTCAATTGTCCTTTGTCTATCTGCCAGAGTACCCAAAGGCCTGGTCCCATATCCATGTTTTCAGTTTTCTTCTAAAAGAGAGGAGGGATGTCAATGACCTAATTTCCCTGGGAAGTGAATTCCACAGGCAAGGGGCCACCACCGAGAAGGCCCTGCTCCTCAGCCCCACCAATCTCACTTGTGATAGAGGTGGGGCCGAGAGCAGGGCCTCCCCACAAGATCTTAAATTCCGAGGCGGGGCGTAGAAGGAGATGCATTCGGACAGGTATGGCTGGAACCGTATAGGATTTTGTAGGTCAAAACCAGCACTTTGAATTGTGCTCGGAACTAGATCGGCAGCCAGTGGAGCTGACATAACAGAGGGGTGGTATGCTCCCTGTATGACGCTCCGGTGAGTAATCTGGCTGGACTAATTGAAGTTTCCAAACAGTCTTCAAAGGCAACCCCACGTAGAGTGCGTTGCACTAATCTATTCGGGATGTAACAAGAGCGTGGACCATTAATGCACAAAATAGAAAATATATTCTGTATCAGAACTCAGTCTTATATATTTTGATGTTTTAGATCCTGGAAAGCCAAGCACTTGAAATTCAGAATTTGAAGTCAATTGTAGAATGTCTTCACAATGACAAGGAACAATTGCTAAAGGATAAAACAGAAGAAACAGAGCAGCTGAGGGAAATAATTGAGACACTACAAAAGGAATTAGAAGTTCTTATACCCACGTGTCAAGAGGCTAATAACAGCCAAAACAGTATTAATAACTTTGCAGTAGTGGAGCAAAACGATATTAAAAATAAAATGAAAGAAGGCTCACTAAGTCATCAAGTGAACAGGGGCGAAGATGTCCACTGTATACCATTCAGTTATAACCAAAACCAGCTACAAGGTCAACTAGAAGCAGTTTTAGCTGACAGAGAAGCTTTACAGCAGTTGCTTGAAGAAAAGAAATCTCAGTTTAAAGCAGAAACTGAAATCCTCAAACAAAATCTTCAAGAAGTTCTGGAGTCTTCTAGACAACACTTTACCAGACTAACAGCTTTGCAGCTACAACATGAAGAACTGGATGAAGAGCACAAGCTCCTACAGGTGTCATTAACACAAAAAGATGTGGAAATGACTAAGGTTACCATTTGTATTCAGGAACTTGAAGATAAGCTGAGAGCGAAAGAGACAGACCTGTTACAGAAAGGGCTACAGCTTCAAAGTATGTTACAACAGAATTCAGAGCAGGCAGTTGAAGCACAGCAGATGAAAGCAAAAGTTGTGCAGCTTGAAAATGAGCAGCATGCCTTGCTCCAAGCCCTGCATGACAAAGAGGATGCTTACCAGAGAGAGGTAGGAAAACTTCACGCTGTTCTTGCAGAACTCAAGCCTCCAATTGACAAAAAGAGGGAAGAACTGGAAATACTGAGAACTGAAAGAGATCATTTTAACCCACAGTTGAAAACCAGTATGGAGAAGGATCAAAATAATGATAACATTATAGTTCATCTTAATGAGCTGGCTCCAGACTTTGGCCGTTTTGTCTCTCACAAAGAAGTAAGAAAAGAGGAAGACAGAGAACCAAATGAAAAGCTGTCTGCATCACCTAAATTCTCTTGTAGAGACAATTCGGTATGTATTTTTAATGCTCAAATTCTGGTCAAAACTATCAGGATGTGAAGTGATTATAGAGCTACTCCCTATTAGCTATACACTGATGCCATTTATAGCTGCCCAGTAGGCCTGGGCAATTTAGTTCGTTATTTCGTTATTTCGTTATTAATTCGTTATTTTTGCATTTTTGAAGCAATATCAAAACACATTTTCAAACCCGGAAGGGTTTAAAAATATCGAACCGGCAGCCCCCATAAATTTAACGAGCTTCCGCTCGTTTCGTTAATGGGATGGAGGCTGCTGGAGTGCTGGTGCCATTCCCCTCTTTCTCGGCCTGGGCTGCTCTCCCCACCCTCTTTCCCCTCTCCCCGTTTTCCAACACTCCTCCTCCTCCACATGCGGCTGCATAGTGAGTGAAGTACTGTATTATAATAGCGCTGCATCAGGGGCGGCTGAAGCAACTTACGTGCCAAATCCCTGGCTGTGGGCTGCTTGCCTTGCTTGCTCGCTTCTCCAAGCGGGCGAAAGGAGAGGGAGAGAGAAAAACAGTGTGCTGCTGCCTGTCTCTTTAAGGAAGGAGCACATGGAGCCCTCAGCTGCCGGTTTGGCGGAGGGAGGGAGGCAGGCGCGCGCTTGGTTGCTCTTGCGCGCCTGCCTCCCTCCCTCCGCCAAACCGGCAGCCGAGGGCTCCATGTGCTCCTTCCTTAAAGAGACAGGCAGCAGCACACTGTTTTTCTCTCTCCCTCTCCTTTCGCCCGCTTGGCGAAGCGAGCAAGCAAGACAAGCAGCCCACAGCCAGGGATTTGGCACGTAAGTTGCTTCAGCCGCCCCTGATGCAGCGCTATTATACAGTACTTCACTCACTATGCAGCCGCATGTGGAGGAGGATTCAGGAGCATTCTCTCCTGACGTTTCTCTCATATCTTATAGCAGGCATCCTCAGAGGTTTGTTGGAAACTAGGCAAGTAGGGTTTATATCCCTGTGAAATAACGTCCAGGGTGGGAGAAAGAACCCTTGTCTGTTGGAGGCAATTGTGAATGCTGCCATTGGCCACCTTGATTAGCATTGAATGGCCTCGCAGCTTCAAAGCCTGGCTGTAGAAGGTCCAGGGTGGGAGAAAGAACTCTTGTCTGTTGGAGGCAAGTGTGAATGTTGCCATTGGACAGCTTGATTGGGATTAAATGGCCTTGTAGCTTCAAAGTCTGGCTCCTTCCTGCTCAGGGGAATCCTTTGTTGGGAGGTGTTAGCTGGGTCTGACTCAAACCCGCTATGTCTGTATAGTAGGCCTGTGCGGTTTCGTTTTCCATTTTAAAATATTTTTTAATATTATTTTTAATATTATTTTTAATATTATTCTTAAAAAATAAAAAAAATATTCTAAAAATTCGTTAATATTTACAAAATTTTGTAAATACCAAAACTTTTTTTGGGAAAGTTTTGTAATTATTTTAAATAACGAAACAAAAAAACACCCCAATTACAAAACGATTACAAAACCAAATTTTTGCGTTGTTACCCAGGCCTACTGCCCAGCATTCTGGTTTTTTTTTTCCCCTGTGGACAGGATTGACAAGTTTCACCCAATAGTACTCCCAATCTTTCAGCTGGCCTTAGAAATCAAGGTATGCTTGATGAGTTCATACTATAGGCCGTCCTTAGAGTAAGAGTAATTTCCATGTCCCAAGTATCTCTCAAAAACCCAGCTAGTACTTAGTAATGCCAAATATGCAAGGTAAATTCTTCTGAAAGGAATGCCACTTATGCAGATTTGCTGTATAAGTAGCATGGTTTTGGCTTTCCATTCTTCACCACAAGTACATGAGACTTTCCAGCCAAACCAAAAATTGTGTCCAGCAGGTTGCTGCTGCTACCCATGCCCTCTCTATCTGTAATTTCTACAATTTTTTGTGTTTGAGAGAACGTGCCCAGCCAGTGATAAGGTTAGAAGACTTGGATTGTGACAACTGTAATCAGCTGAATTCACAGAATTAATTGTCATAGAATAACCAATATAACAATGCCAAATCATTGCAACTCTATAACCAATAATGTATTTTTATTTTTGACTAGCTGTACCTGCCACGTGTTGCTGTGGCCAACCTTCCCTCCCTCTTTCTCTCCTTCTTTCCGTCTTTCCTTTGCTCCCTCTTTCCTTCTTCCCTTTTTTCTTTCCTTCTCTCCTTCCTTCCTTCCCTCCCTTTCTCTCCTTCCTTCTCTCCCTCTTTCTTTCCTTCCTTCCCTTTTTTCTTTCTTTCTCTTCTTCCTTCCTCTTCTATCTCTTTCCTTCCTCCCCGCTTTTTCTTTTCCTACTTCTTTCTCTCCTTCCTTCCTTCCTTCCTTCCTTTGCTCTTTGCTTTCATTCTTCCTTCTCTCTTTGCTTCTTTCTTGCCGTCCCTCTTTCTCTCCTTTCTTTCTTTCTTTCTTTCTTTCTTTCTTTCTCTCCTTTCTTCCTTCTTTACCTCTTTCCTTATTTATTTATTTATTTACATTATTTCTATCCCACCTATTTCAGGCCGAAGGCAACTCAGTCGGCACAATTCGATGCCAAAACAAAATACATTCATTGATAAAGCAAAAACATTAAGTGCAATTAAACATAAACAACAGTGCATAATAACAATTTAAAAAGAAACTATGTCCTCTGTTCAAATCTTCACATTTCCTTCCTTCCTTTGCTCTTTACTTCCATCCTTCCTTCTCTCTTTCCTTCTTTCCCTCTTTCTTTCTTTCTTTCTCTCTCTCTTCCTTCTCTACCTCTTTCCTTCCTTCCTTTGCTCTTTGCTTCCATCCTTCTCTCTTTCCTTCCTTCCTTCTTTCTTTCTTTCTTTCTTTCTTTCTTTCTCTCCTTTCTTTCTTCTCCACATCTTTCCTTCCTTCCTTTGCTCTTTGCTTTCATCTTTCTTTCTTTCCCCCCTCTTTCTCTCTTTCTTCCTTCCTTTCTTCCTTCCTTCCTTCCTTCCTTCCTTCCTTCCTTACTTACTTACTTACTTACCTCTTTCCTTCCTTTCTTTGCTCTTTGCTTCCATCCTTCCTTCTCTCTTCCCCTCTTTCTTTCTTTCTCTCTCTCTCTCCTTCCTTCTCTACATCTTTTCTTCCTTCCTTTTCTCTTTGCTTCCATCTTTCTTTCTTACTTACATTCTTTCTTTCTCCCCTTCTTTTCCTCCCTCTTCCTTTCCTTTTTTCTGCATTGTCATTTAGCTTTTCGTCATTTAGCTTTTTGGGGGGTTTTAAGTCCTTTCTGCTATTTTGGGGTTTTTTTATGAGTGATGGTCACTTGTTGGTCTGTTAGGGGTATAGTGTCCAAATTTGGTGTCAGTTCGTCCAGTGGTTTTTGAGTTATGTTAATCCCACAAACGAACATTACATTTTTATTTATATAGATGCTTATATTAGCATCCATTATCAGAAACATATTTGAGGGTACCACTCAAACCCTTTAACATTTCAAGGTAAGGGAAGATACCAGTTTCCCTCCGATGATTTTTCTTTTAGAAATAATGACAATCTATAGATTGACCAAGGGCACAATGATTCTTATTTTAACAACCTACTTTACAATTAGAGCAAACATTAAACATGATCTGTTGTATCATAATAGAATTTATTACATTTTATAAATGGAAACAACTCCATACCTGCTTTACAGGCTCCTTCTTTGGAAGCTTTTAAACAGAGGCTGGATGGCCATCTGTCAGGGGTGATTTGAATGCAATATTCCTGCTTCTTGGCAGGGGGTTGGACTGGATGGCCCATGAGGTCTCTTCCAATTCTTTGATTCTATGATTCTACAAACAACTCTGTGGCTTCATACAGGGTCTCAGGGGTCCCTGTGTCGCAGTCTAATTTGGGAAGAAAGGCGGGGAACCTCAGTTTTCTTCCCTTTGAATGAATGAGGACAGAAAGCTCCTGTCACTGGGAAAAGTAAAGCATGGAGGATATCCAGTTTCCTATCCTTAGCACAAGGAGAAAGTGATGATAATCCTGGTGAAGGAAACTATTTTGTGTTTATAAAAGTGCAGTCTTAACTTGTGTCATCTTTCAGATTAATTGGGGGAAAAGCAATGTGTGTACTCCTTGAATAGTGGAGTCACACACTTTCACTAGGTTTGATGGCTTAGTATGTGAAAAAATTCTTTTTATTACTTTTTATGGTCTACAGTTCCATAAATTACTAAGCCAGTCTTTAAAATAGATAGCAAAAGCCAGCTTGCTTTCTCTCATTTCCCCCCACATTTGAATGCCTCCTCCCAAATACCTGAAGAGAATGACTTTTCCTGGGAGATGGTGTTGGCTCAAAGCATCCTCTCCCTATTTTGTGTCACCAGAATATTAAAAAATGCCATGACAAGTAAACAAATGTTTATCTATTTTTTTCAGGAGAAAGAGATTGCTGCAAGCAATTTGAATGCATTCAATCAATATCTTAACCAACAAGATAAACATCTACAGAGTGTGTTTTGTGTTGAGGAAGGCAAAATAATAAATGATGACAAAGAGGAGCAAGATCCACACTCAACTTTTCAGCAGAGGTCTCAACTTAGTGATCTTTCCAAAAATACACAACTCATGCAGAAGATACCAAATAACTTCCAAAGTATGGTCATGGATGAAACTTCATGGGACTCACCTGAGATTTTAAGAAAGGAAAATAGCTTGGAGCTCCATCCAGGTCCCTTCTCAGATCTTGACAGTAGCACCCTAGGCTCTGAGGGCCTTTGCTCAGAGAATTCGGTCATCCAGGGAATTACCCAAGGAGGGCTGGAATGGCCTGTTTCCTATTCTTATGGCAATGAAGAAATAGGAAATAATCTTTTACTCCGGACTATAACGTTTCCAGAATCTACTTTCTCCATTACCGAATATGATGATATTCAAGAAAATATTTCTGTAAGTGATATTTTAACTAATTCATATTGTATTATTGCTGAGTCATGTCCTCCATTGTTTCCATGGAGACTCAATGAGTGAAGAATAATAGCTTCTGTGTCATAGTAGCTTATTGCTTCATCATGAACTCCAGTCAGTAAAGTAAAGGTAAATTCTAAGATGCATTGTGATGTTCTTTTAACAACCAGTTACATGTAAGTGAGTAGATTTCTTAAAAGTAAACAGGTTGCTTTAAAATAAGCATGGGATTTGATGGAATGTCCCTTGGAAAGATCTAATCTGAGAAATGTTGTATTCTAATACTGGTATTGTAGGATCACTCTGTTGGGAAAATAACATTTCCATAGAGGATGGGGTAGCAGTATTATGAGTTATGAAAGCATCCCATGGAATCCAGTCACCTCTTGTGGAAAGATAAATCTCAGGGAGGAAAAAAAAGCACTTTGGCTTTAAGATCTAGATGTTTATCTCTGTCCCACCACATCTTCTGTTCTTTTGGTGGAAATGATTGAGAGAGCCTTCTCAGTGGGTGCTCCCAGACTTTGGAACTATAATAATAATAATAACACTTTATTTTTATCACGCTACCATCTCCCCAAGGGACTCGGTGTGGCTTATATGAGGCCGAGCCCAAACACAACAATGCAAGCAATAATAACAACAATGTAAGCAATTAAAAACACATAGACAATAAGATACACAACATTATCAATAAAACAACACATAATTAAAAACAGTGGGAAGGCCAAATGTAGAGTTAAAATTGGAAATAATGCTGGGACATGAACGGAAGGTGATACTGGTGTTTGTGGAAGGGCATACGAGCAGACTTAAAGAAATGTAAAGTGCTTTGGAGGACAAAGTGCTATGGGGTCATTATTCCGGGAAGACACACTGGAACAGCCACGTCTTCAAGTTCCTTCTGAAGACTGCCAGGGTTGGGGCCTGCCTGATGTCTATAGGGAGTGAGTTCCAGAGTTGAGGGGCCACCACCAAAAAGGCCCTCTCTCTCGTCCCCACCAATCGCGCCTGCGATGGTGGTGGGATCGAGAGCAGGGCCTCTCCGGATGATCGAAGGGATCGTGTGGGTTCGTATACAGAGATGCGGTCACGCAGGTAGGCGGCTCCCAAACCGTTCAGGGCTTTGTAGGTAAGAGCCTGCACCTTGAATTGGGTCCAGTAGGTGAATGGCAGCCAGTGGAGCTCCTTGAACAGGAGGGATGACCGCTCCCTGTAAGGAGCCCCAGTTAACAACCTGGCTGCTGCCCGTTGGATCATCTGAAATTTCCGGGCTGTTTTCAAGGGCAGCCTCACGTAGAGTGCATTGCAGTAATCCATTCTAGAGATGACTAAGGCATGGACCACCTTGGCCAGATCCGCCTTCCCGAGGTACGGTCGCAGTTGGCACATGAGTCTTAATTGTGCAAAGGCCCTCCCGGCCACCACCGACGCCTGAGCCTCAAACGTAAGTGAAGAATCCAGGAGGACCCCCAAACTGCGGACCTGTGACTTCAGGGGGGAGTGCAACCCCGTCTAGCACAGGTTGCCACCCTATGCCCTGGTCTGGTTTACGATCGACCAGGAGGACCTCTGTCTATCACTATCACCTCAGGGAAGCCAGGGTGGCTCTGTCCCTGTTTTTTTTTTCTCTCTCTCTCTCTCTGGAAAGTTAGAACATTCTTATAAACTGAGTGGGATGTGCTTTTCATTATGTGCTGTGCTGTTTTATGGTGTTCATAGTTTTTTAATGGGTTTAATGTTTGAATTTCATAAACCGTTCAATTGTCTTTTAAATAACTTTTATATTTATACTTCTATTGATATTTTTGTATAGCTTTTAATTCACATTGTGTCAAAATAAGCCACTCATTATACAAGAAAAAACGGATCCATGTGCATGAATAAAATCAAATAATTTGATGGGTTTCTAAGAGTTGATTTCTGGTGAGGTCCAATTTGCTTGTGCACCATTATTGCATGTGCTTTCCTGCTCCCTTATCATGTTATTAGAATTACCTCCTTTGGTGGTGTGCTTGAGTACAGTATTTGAAAGTGTGTGTAAATAAGAGAAGTTTCCTTAGAAATAATTAATATTAGGGCCTGATGTCCTAGATTGTCATTTGAATTTTGAGCGTTGCAATATTCATAACTGATACAAGAAATGAACATGTATTGTAAGTCTCAATGGCTTACATTTATTTCTGTGAAAAAAGGCAAAGCATCAGTTTGCTCAGGTCCTTACTGCTTTGAAACATTTTTAATAAAACTGATAATCTATTTTCATGTGTTTATTTCTGAATAGGTAAGCAATGCTGAAGGTTTCAATCTGATGCCACCTGACTTGCAAGATGATCTAAGAATTACCATGTCCAGACTTGAAGATGCAAGCACTGAATATCTCAGCAGTGAGTTAATGGGCCTATGCTTTCCTTATTTCAGTGGGCATTCCTCTATGTGACTTTTTGTTAGTACCGTACATTCCAGGATACTGGACGACTGGGGCTATAAGACAACCCCCCAACTAGAGAGTTGAGGATATACTCGCCATTTAAGACGACTCCCAAAACCAGCCAGGTGGTTTCTGTCCTCGGGCCTCTGGGCTGCTTCCTGCGGCGCCTCCAGAAGGGCCTCCCGCGCTGCTCAAGCCGCTCTCCTTCTTCCTGCCACCACTCTGCTGCCATTGCATCTCTGCCTGCCAGCCCCAGGAGAAGAGGCGCTTTGCGCGTGACCTGGCCAGGAAGAAGGAGAGCAGCCTGAGCAGCACCGGAGGCCCTTCTGATCAGGCAGCTCTCCTTCTTCCTGGCCAGGCCTCGCGAGAAGCGCCTCTTCTCCCGCGAGACAACATTGGCCAGGAAGAAGGAGAGCGGCCTGAGCAGCGCCTGTTTTTTTTCTCTCTGATCAAGCCACTCTCCTTCTTCCTGGCCAGGTCACGCGCAAAGCGCCTCTTCTCCTGGGGCTGTTGTCTTGCTGGAGAAGAGGCGCTTCTTGCGAGGCCTGGCCAGGAAGGAGAGTGGCCAGAGCAGCACGGGAAGCAGACCAGGGGCCCGGCCACCAACAAAGGAGAGACATGGGCCTGAGCAAGGAAAGCAGCCAGGAAGAGAGGAAGGACAGGGAGCCTGCCCGGGAGGCCACCATGAGCCAAGGCAGAGGAGGAGGGGAGCCCGAGGCCAAGGCAGCCATAGTATGTAATTTTATTATTGTTTTAATTTTATACACGGCGTACTAGATGACCCCCAAATTTTTATAAGATTTTACATGCCTAAAAAGTCGTCTAGTACCCCGGAATATACAGTAATTCTTTTAGAACATATTTTGGGTGGCATCCACATAATCAAACAGCATTGGAAAAAAAAAAAAACATTTCTGCTCACAGCCTTCTATAAGGCATGTGTGAGAAAAGGCTGTGATCATGTTGATCTTGTCAGTTTCTGTTTGCCTGTCCCAAGGCAAGTAGCTTGGAATAATGGAGGATGGAGACAGGCATATCCAAGCCTTAGCAGAGCCTTTGCTGGATGGAGGCTACAGAGTCACTTTTTTCTCATATCATCATTCTCATCAGAAAGTAAGCCCCCAGTGGCGCAGTGGGTTAAACCCCTGTGCTGGCAGGACTGAAGACCAACAGGTCGCAGGTTCGAATCCGGGGAGAGGCGGGTGAGCTCCCTCTATCAGCTCCAGCTCCTCGTGCGGGGACATGAGAGAAGTCTCCCACAAAGATGATAAAACATCAAATCATCCGGGCATCCCCTGGGCAACGTCCTTGCAGACGGCCAATTCTCTCACACCAGAAGTGACTTGCAGTTTCTCAAGTTTCTCCTGACACGACAAAAAAAATAAATCAGAAAGTACAAGTTGGCCCAAAACCTATGATGAGAAAAGTGTTTCACACAAATAATTGTTGCAACATGTCCACTTCAACCTTACCTGATCTCAGGCATGGGCAAACTTCAGCCTTCCAGGTGTTTTGGACTTCAATTCCTACAATTCCTAACAGCCTATAAGTGAGGCAGAGGTAGGTATGCCTGGGTCCTACCAACAACAGCAGTTGTTTGCAGAGATGTATTTTAAACAAGGATCATGCAGTATTCAACTATCATTCTTCACCTCTGCCTATTCTGGCTAGGCCTGATGGAAGTTGCAATCTAATACCTAAGGAGCGTCATTATTCCAGTCATGAATTAAAACAAACATTTGACTCTCCTAAGGGAAAAAAAGTGTGTTTGAGCATTCCTTGTTATCTATCTAAGCTAATCCGGTATTTGTTTAAAATGTTTCTCACTGTCTTGATTCCTTTTGATATCCCATTGAGTCCTGAAAACGCTGAATGAATTAACATATAAGATCAAAAATCATGTACTATGTTTCAGTATTGACAACCAACTTAGTACCAATATTGGTCTTATTCCAAGATCAAAAGAATACTCTTGGAATATAACGATATCATCCAGTTCTTATTCAGACATGGTTTTATATTGTTTAATACAGAAGCCCTTCAACTATGACTTTTATCATTTGTGTTTCAAATTATTCTAGTGATTTTGTAAGCTACCCAAAGATGGTTATTATCATTTATTTATATAGCTCCGTCATGATACATGGCACTTTGCAAGTAAAAGACTAATTAAACTGTTTCATTCCCTTAGGCTGACAGTCTGGCATGATGGGTAGGAGAGAAATTGTGTAAATAACATAATAAATGAATAAAATAAATACAGACAGCTAATTCAGGAAATATGAGCCAGTAGTTCCCCTCATATTTTCTAACATATCTCAAATTCTAAGTCTCTAACTCAGGGGTTCTCAAACTAAGGCCTAGGGACCAGATACCGCCCTCCAAGGTCATTTACCCAGCCCTCGCTCAGGGTCAACTCAAGTCTGAAATGACTTGAAAACACACAACAACAACAACAACAACAACAACAATCCTATCTCATCAGCCAAAAGTAGGCCCTCACTTTCCACTGAAATACTAATAAGTTTATATTTGTTAAAATTGTATTTCATTTTAATTATTGTACTGCATTAAAGTGTTTTTTTCACTATAAATAAAATATGTGCAGTGTGCACAGGAATTCATTCATGTTTTTTTCAAATTATAATCTGGCCCTCCAACAGTTTGAGGGATTGTGACCTGGCCCTCTGTTTAAAAAGTTTGTGGACCCCTGCTCTAACTCTCTCTATGGAAAGATTATGGAAAGTAATCTTCATAGAGTATAGTGAACCCCTAATCAGAGAGCCCACGTTTCACCCTAGTTCTTTCAAACAGTTATAATCTATACTTACATAAATAACACTTTGTATGGAAGTGTTGGCTTGAGATTCTTTTTATTCCCTTTTGTGTAACATGCTTGCTGTTGTTGTTTTTTAGACACTTGTTCAGATTTAGTGCTTCAACTTAATCAGGAAGAAAGCAAAACTAGAGTCCAGCAAGACAGCAGTGTCATGACTTATCTGCAATGTTTTGGAATTGTTCCAGACATCACTGAGCCAGCAATAAAAGAAAAAGACATTTTTTCGCAACAGTTGAAGGTAAGACACGATGGAATAAATGCTAAACATCATACATATGTGTCCTGTTCCTTTGACGGGGTACATAACCTGTGAGTCCAATTTTCTTTCCCTTGGACACTTCAGGGTTCTCAGGGTCTTCCATAAATGCCTAATAATAGAAGAGACAAAGTTAGCAGTGCCCAAAAATCCATTAATGGATTCAAAAACAGATTTTATTTTTTTTTACATTCGACTGCATAGGAGGGACCCTGCTACCTTTTAAAATTGTGTATCTCTACTAGAAGATTCCAGATACAGTTCAGGTCATTCTACTTATTTGTGCTAAAGATAAGAGCATTTCCAGAAATTTTAAAGTAAAGCCATTACAATTGGATTTTCTTTTCCAAAAATAACAAATTTAAGAGAAAGTGAAAAAGCACAACATGAGTCCCCTTCAAATAAATATCATTGTTACTTTTGCAATTAAAATGTGTTATATTTAAATCAGTTTGGTGAACAATTGCCATTATTTGAAATATGAAAACTATGGTTTATTCAAACAATAACGGTCCTTGATGACCTTCCACTACATGTCTTCAGCACTGGTTTTGCCGTCTGTAAACATTGCATCCATCTTTCTGAACCTTTTGACAACAGCAGTACATCCTTCTTTGGTGAAGAACTCCATGACTCCCCGCATTTGCCTATTGGACTGCATCCATGATTACTGTTTGTCTTGCTCCTGCCTTGGCTCTGTTGTACACTTTTGACTTTGTCTTGTATTCATCGTTACTCCGGCCGTGTGCAGCAATTCTGTTGTTTTGGCCAGACTTCGGAAGATTCAAGGCTTTAGTTTTCTTATTAGTAAAAATGGTTTTGGCTTCTTTTGTGTTTGTTCGAATAAGCCATAGCCCTTGATACCAGGAGAGCACCGGCACATGACAGATGGCTAGCTCAGTGACTTGCAATGGATTGGTTTCTCCTCCCTCCAACAGCAGAAATGTCACGTGAACAGAACTTTGATTAATTCTCTGCAATTGTCCTCAGAAGCATTTACTACCCGCTGGGTTGGTCTCCCTACATTATCTTTTAAAATCCCCCTGCATAGATACATCCTACCTCTGTTCACGCCCAGTGTTTATTTTAAAATTTTTAATTTATTACATCTGGCCTGGCCATAAGGTTTTAAATTCTCTGTGTTATTGTTTATATGTGAGTTATATTAATTGTACTGTTTTATTTGCTTGCTGTTTTGTTTTTATTGATGTGTTCTTGGGCTTGGCCTCATGTAAGCCGCCCCGAGTCCCCTTAGGGAGATAGTGGGAGGGTATAAATAAAATTATTATTATTATTATTATTATTATTATTATTATTATTATTATTATTATTTGCTGATAGGGTGCTTTTCGTTATAAAACAATAAAAAGGATATAAGCCACTGCAGGACAGTAGAACAGATGGCACATGTCTTGCTGAAATCTGGGATTACTTTTGTCATTTGCTACCATGGTGTTGTTCTTTTTCAGAATGTGCTCAAAATGGTGTATGAAGAAAGTTACAAAATACTGGTGTTGTCAGAAAAATCTAGACCTGGTTATGACAAAGATCATATTCAAAAGGCTCCATCAGTGGAAAGATGGCAAAGAGAGAGACTAGGTTTGCTTGATACCGTAGAATCACTCAAGGATTATTTGAGCAAAGTACCAGATAAAGAAAACAAGGTAAGCAGAGTTTAATTTTCCTTTATATAAAACCTATTTACACTTCTTCATCATAGATTTACATAAATTCAGTGTTTGTCTCTCAGGCACTGGAGAAGGAACTGTTCAATTAAAATGAAGATAGACAGATAGGAGTTAAATGGTTGTCTTGGAATATCCCACCAGTTAGTGAAGGTGACAAACAACAGAAAGACAGTAAAAAGAGGAAATGGGGATACCAAAATGAAGCTAGACCTCACGGAGACCTCTAAATCAGAGAAAAATCTTGCAGGAGCAATGAAAACGCAGCAGGTCAAAGTGCCATGTTTAAAAATGCAATTCTAAGGTGATGGGAGAGGCTGCTTTGAAGCAGTCTGAACGTGCCCAGTGTTTCCAGGGTCAAAATTGAATGCCTCAAGCTGTAAAGACGTCTTAAAGACTCGGGTAGTACAATAATATCTAAAGAACATATAATGGTAGAATTTATGAACTATTTAAAAAGAGTATTTCAAGAAGTCTCAGCACCAACAAGTGAAACAAATGTTATAAGGTAGTCAGAATCGAGCCTGGTTGCAAGGAACAGTACATTAGAAGAACAGATTAGCACAATGAAAGATATATTTTGTTACTTCTAAAATAAATTGGAGACCAAGGAATGGACCATGTGATTTACGAAATGTTATTAGGGAAGCTATATCAAATAATATAAAATCTCTAATTTTATTTACCAACCTGGACACAGCATTTTATTTGAGAACACAGAAATGCTGGACCACTCTCACAACCACCATGTCAGATGACACAGAGAAGCCATTGAAATACACAAGCATGTGGACAATTTCAACAGAAAGGAGGAAACCATGAAAATGAACAAAATCTGGCTACCAGTATTAAAAAAAAACTCTAAAATTGCAACAACACAACAACAGAGAGGAAGCAGGCAGGGACATCTAATTACCTCTCAACAAAAGTTTGCCCCAGGCACAGTCATGCCATTGTATGCTAATCAAGGTGGTCAGTTGAAACATTCACACCTAGCTCCAGCAGACATGAGTCCTTTGTCCCACCCTGGTCATTCCACAGATACATAAACCCTTTTGCCTAGTTCCAACAGACCTCACTACCTCTGAGGATGCTTGCCATAGATGCAGGCGAAACGTCAGGAGAGAATACCTCTAGAACATGGCCATATAGCCCGAAAAAACCTACAACAACCCAGTGATTCCAGCCATGAAAACCTTCGACAATACAAATGTCTAATACTTTTTAATGATTGGGAAATTGGATTCTGTGAATTATAACTCAGTGGGAAGTGAATTATAATATAATGCAATGAATTCTGAGAATATCAATTAGAAATAGGTGGTGCATTTGAAGGAAAAACAGCAGAAGACAGTATAACTAAGAAGAGATGATGAACTGATATAGTCAGCAATTTAATAACAAGAAAATCAATCGTGTAGGAAAAGGAAGATTAGTGCCAAGGTGGATTTTAGAGAAACAAGGAAATAAAATGCATTAGGAAAGAAGATATGAATTGAAACTGAATAGATCCTTTCAATCCGAACCATAATGAAACCATAATCCGAACCATCATGAAACAGAATTAATATTGTTTGGGAAGTGATACAGCCTTTAGGAGTTTTGCCCTCTATCCTATTGCAAATAGAGTTATGCTAACTTGTCTGTATGTTGTATATCTCCCTTCCATGTTGGTTAGAGGGGTAAAAATATACTTGCTTTGATGGCACAAGTATGTATGAATGGAACACAGCATAATGGAGTAGAAGATCCTCATTTCTTAGATAGGAAGCAGCAGCAGTCACATCTTTATAGATTTGGGGATTTGTTTTGTTTTGTTTTTGTAGGAAAATGCATCATCTTTTTTTGATTGGAGGGGAGAATTACTTCAAGCAATCCAGTGTGTTTTGGAAAAGGAACGACTCATGTTTCAGAGCTATCTGCAATCACATTTCCACAATCCTGGTTCTGGAAATGAAGGAACATTAGTGGAAAAACTGGAACGTATAATGGAACAACAAGTATGAAAATGTTCAAATGTTTACAACAAAATATCTAGCATGTCTAAAAAGCTCTTTGAATTACTCCTTATTTTCAGATTTTTTTTAAAAAAAAGGTAGCTTGATCTAGATTTTAGAACAAAGTTAACAAATTGAGAAGAAAAGTTTCCTTTTGTCTTTGGCTCCACTACCTTTATGCTTAATTATGTGACCTTCAGTAGGCATGGTTAGGCCCAGTCGGAACTCTCTGAATTCGGAATTAATTCGGATTGAATACCTTTTTGAAGTGATTTTGAATTTTTTTTCTGAAACAGGAAGTATCCTTGCCCTTCTGAAGCCAGTGTCGCCATTTGGAAGTGAGTCAGAAATGACTCATCATTTGGAGGCAAGCAGCAGCTTACATGCTGGGATGCTTGCCTCCAGCCAATAAGGGGAGAGCATGTGGGGAGGGGCACAGTTTCGGCACGGCAGCCATTGCACTATAAAAAGGGCTGCGCATGCCTCAGGGGCTCATTGCGAGCTGGGGGAAGTGAATGTGAAGGGAGCTTGGGTGGGAAGGGTGTTTGGGAAGGGAACAACAGGCAAGGGAAAAACTGGTAGCAGGCCTGTTGCCTGCAAACCTTGCAGTCTTTCCGCTTGTGTGTTGCAGCTGACTGTTGGGGGGGGGGGGGGGGAGAGAGAGAGAAGGGCAGGGCACAAGACAACATCACAGGGACAAGTGTTCTCTTGCCTGCCAGTGCCTATTTCCCTTTCAGTAGCTCTGAAATCTACTTTTAAAAACGCCTCATTCCCATTTTGCTTTAAGTTTGTACTTAGGTATACCAGAAATCCCCTTTTCTCCAAGTACTTCCCTTGCAGAATCAGTGAATTAAACTTTCAAGACCCCTCATTCCCATTTTGCTCTGAGTTTGTACTGAGTTATACTACAAATCCCATATTCTCCAAGTATTTTCCCTTGCAGAAGCAGTGAATTCAACTTTCTAAACCCCTCATTCTCATTTTGCTCAGAGCTTGTACTGAGTTATACAACAAATCCCATATTCTCCAACCTTATTACTGAAATTACTTAAAAAATTGTCTAAAACCCATGGATCGTCTGAACATGTTTAAATTTAGTATGCTGACAGAGGAGGATGTTTTCTACCACAATGGCGAGTTTTGTCAGTGGTCTGAAAATGAGGGAGAGGGAATCCCCAGAAGTCTGCCCTGTTCCGTTTGCAGTTTTTCATGTATTGCGCAATTGCAATTTTCCGATTTTTTCCATAAAAATTTTGCTTTTTCCGAAATTTCCGGATCACTTTGTTAATGGCGAGCGTGATTACGCTCGGCATTAACAAAGTGATCCGGAAATTTCGGAAAATTCAAACTTTTTATGGAAAAAATCGGAAATCAATTCCGAACCTACTCATCAACACCCCCCTACATCAGAAACGAGTTTTGAACCATTTTTTCCTTGATCAAACAAGCCTAACCTTCAGTGGCCACATATGATTAGCTGCATAGGTTCTGTACCTGAAATCCAAAATGTGTAATAAGACCAGATTCTTAATTTTTAATATCCCTTATTCAAATGTCTTGCTTCTGATTAAACTAAAAGCTTTGTCATGTAGCTCTATAGTAGCCATTTTCCCCAATGAGGGAGGCAGAATCATGCTATTCTCGCCCTATGCTAGAGATTCTCCCCCTTTTAAAATGTTGTGGGCAAGTAATAACTGTAAATATACATTATTTTAAAATGTACAGTATGCTTTTGTAAAATGTGAAAGGATTTTGATTTCATTTTAGGAACAGCAGCAAAAAGCAGTTCTGGAGCATCTTCTGTCTTCAGACAGGAACAGCTTGCTTACTGAAATACAGGACCTTGAGGCTCAGTTGCGACTTATGCATCTTCAAAGTCAGGAGAAGCTGCAGCAACTCCAAGAAATGCTTATTAATACAGAAAACCACGGGAGTAACCAAGAACATCAGCTTCGAAGACAAGGTAATATTTTGTAGAATGTATTATGTGATTGATTGATTGATTGTTTGTTTGATTGATTGATTGTTTCATGGGATTTATAGGAGGTAATTGGACTAATCTAACAGTAGAAATGGTTAATAGGCAAAATGAGAGGTTCTTGTTTAGATAAAATTAGAGAAAGAGTAATGCTAAAAGTTTGCTAATGAAGATTATACACGCACGTATATATTCCATTGAGATTTTGAATGGTGTGTCTATATATGTGTGTGTGAATTTTGATTTTTATTAATAAAAATACTTTATAGAAAAGAGGCTGGTGCTTTAATATATGAGAAAAGTATTGAAACTTCTTATAGATTAATGTAGCTTGATCACTGCTGAAGAAAAGATTGGAAGTCACTTTGATCTTTGCTTTCTCTTTTTCTTCTTCTTTTATATCTATCATTTTTCTTTCCTTGTAATTTTTCTCTGATTTTTATTGTTTTATATATTGGTATTTTACCTTATATATTTGAAAATATGTAATAAAATAATTATTTTAAAAAGGGGTCATACTAAGATACAAAGAAACTAGTGCCTGAGACAGTTTGTTGGATAATGCATTAAAGAAAACACACAATCTGCATCAAATATATACACAAAATTTGCTGCATTGTCGGAATCACTGGATTGTTGTAGGTTTTTTCAGGCTATATGGCCATGTTCTAGAGGCATTATCTCCTGATGTTTCGCCTGCATCTATGACAAGCATCCGCAGAGTTTGTGAGGTCTGTTGGAACTAGGAAAAGGGGTTTATATATCTATGGAATGACCGGGAGGGACAAAAGGCTCTTGTCTGTTGGAGCTAGGTGTGAATGTTTCAACTGACTACCTTGATTAGCCTTTGATGGCCTGGCAGTGCCTGGGGTAATCTTTTGTTGAGAGGTAATTAGATGTGCCTGAATGTTTCCTCTCTGTTGTTTTGCTGTTGTAATTTTAGAGTTTTTTAATACTGATTTTGTTCATTTTCATGCTTTCCTCTTTTCTGTTGAAATTGTCCACATGTTGTGAATTTCAATCTGTAGTCTGACATGGTGGTTGTGTGAGTGGTCCAGCATTTCTGTGTTCTCAAATAATATGCTATGTCCAGGTTGGTTCATCAGGTGCTCTGCTATGGCTGACTTCTCTGGTTGAAGTTGTCTGCAGTGCCTTTCATGTTCCTTGATTTGTGTTTGGGCAATGCTGCGTTTGGTGGTCCCTATGTAGATTTGTCCACAACTGCATGGTATACAGTAGACTCCTGCAGAAGTGAGAGGATCCCTCTTGTCCTTTGCTGAACGTAGCATTTGTTGGATTTTCTTGGTGGGTCTGTAGGTGGTTTGTATGTTGTGTTTCCTCATCAGCTTCCCTTGATATATGGCAAGAACACTTTTCCTCTGGGTGGATCTTTGTCTTGACTCTCGTGGCTTGTTCTCAGTCTTGCAGCTCTTCTGATGTCTGACAAGAGTCCTTTGTCCCACCCTGATCATTCCACAAACCCTTTTTCCTACTTCCAACAGACCTCACTACCTTTGAGGATGCTTGCCATAGATGCAGGCAAAACGTCAGGAGAGAATGCCTCTAGAACATGGCTACATAGCCAAAAAAAAAAAAATCCACTAATTTTGCTGTTGCAACGTCAATTGCAATAGCAGTTTCACATTTTTAATCTAGTTCGATTCTGTGCTGCTTTTCTTTATTGTGCCATCATTTATATTAATATAAATCATGCCATTTAGCACACTCTGGTCTTTGAAAGGTCTAAAAGAGCAATAAATAAACAATAACAAATATGTTTCTAGATTTAGTATGCATTTTTGATAATAATTTACTCGTTCTCAGTTGAATTACTAGAATATAAACTCCAGCAGGAGAAATCCATTGCAAGTGACTTACAAGCTTCTCTAAAAAGTGAGCAAGAGAAGGCTTCTGAGATACATACACTACTGAAACAACAGCACACAGCAATTTTTGACTTGAAGTCAGATCTCTGCGAAAGCAAACAAGCAAATGAGAAACTACAAAAATCATTGCAAGAACTTCAAAAGGAAGTGGTTAAATACAGGTAAGGATATTGAAGTGAAAGATGCAAAAATGACTATTATCTCACTTGAACAATCTACTAAATCGGCAAAGAAATCCCTCAGTTAGCATAACAGCTTTGTAGTGTAAACATTTATAAGGGTAGGTAGAGAATACTTTGGGCCCAAATGTACCTGTTCTACTAGATGTTCAGATACATGCACCGGGATTGTGGCGCAACTGGTTGAGTGTCAGCTGCATTAATATCACTCTGACCAAAAGGTCATGAGTTCGAAGCCAGCCCGGATTGGAGTGGGTTTACAACCAATTATGTGTAGCCTGTTGTCAACCTTTGCAACCCGAAAGACAGTTGCATCTGTCAAGTAGGAAAATTAGGTACCACGTTGTGTGGGGAGGCTAAATTAACTAATTTATGAGGCCATAAAAAAAGACTCCAGCAAAAAGCACTCCAGCAAAAAGCATGCGGGGAATGCGGAAGTGCTTCATCAGTGTCGCAGATGGACGATAAAAGTGACAGCTCCCCTGGCAGCCAGAAAAAGTTAAATAGCCTCTGTGTATGTCTGTATATGTTGTATGTCAATTGGCATTGAATGTTTGCCATATATGTGTACACTGTAATCCGCCCTGAGTCCCCTGCGGGGTGAGAAGGGCGAAATATAAATACTGTAAATAAATAAATATCCTTTAACTTTTAAATTAGATCAAAAATTAATGGAAAAAGCATTAATGAAGTAACATTTGCTTTCATTGGATTCTGCCTGCAGAAAAAGCAGAATAATGTGAAGCAGCACATGATTTCTTTAAGATAACACTTAAAACATTTCTGTTTTTGTAGTTCTGATCTTGAAAGTAAGGAGAACACCATAACAGCTATACTTCAAGACTTGCAGAATGAAAAACTTAAAGAAAAAGAACTGCAGAATATGTTGGATGATCATCAGCAGCAAAATACGTTAAGAGAAGATGAGAAGTCAAAAGCAATTGAGGTAAGATATTCCATAAAACCACGAACATTTGTAGGCATGCAAGTTTATGTATTCTGCCCTACTGTACCTCCAATCCTGCTCCAAGGAAACACTATTTTTATTTATTTATATACTCTATTTGTACCCCGCCTTTCTCTACCCTGAAGGATACTCAAGGCGACTTTACATATGGCAACTATTCCATGCCTTTGGACAACAAACAGTTAGAATACACTTAAGTTAAAAATTAAAATTATTTATTTATTTGTCTTGTGAGGGCAACCAGTCATTTATATTACATTTCTAACAGAACAAAGCAAACAGACAAAATACAAAATTTGTGAGTTTGGTAGCTGATTAAATGTCCTTTGACCAGTATCTGGCCACTTGGAGTGCTTCTGGTGTTGCTGCAAAAAGGTCCTCCATTGTGCATGTGGCAGAGCTCAGGTTGCATTACAGCAGGCGGTCAGTGGTTTGCTCTTCTCCACACTCGCATGTCGTGGATTCCACTTTGTAGCCCCATTTCTTGAGGTTGGCTCTGCATTTCATGGTGCCAGAGCACAGTCTGTTCAGCGCCTTCCAAGTCGCCCAGTCTTCTGTGTGCCCAGGGGGGAGTCTCTCATTTGGTATCAGCCACTGGTTGAGGTTCTGGGTTTGAGCCTGCCACTTTTGGACTCTCGCTTGCTGAGGTGTTCCAGTGAGTGTCTCTGTAGATCTTAAAATTAAAATTAATTTTTTAAAAAAAATTAATTAAAAATTAAAATTAAATGCACATTAAAACATATAAAACATTGCATTCACTATTAAAATCACGCCATCCTCAATCATAATCCAGGGCTATTATTGCACTATAGATTAATCTCCAAACATTTGAGCCAAGTTTTCACTTTCCTTCTGAAGGCCAGGAGGGAAGAAGATGCTCTAATATTTGTGATTCTTTTGGACAAACTGATTTTTACTGTAATTTGTATGAATTGTATTTTAATGTATTTTATATTGATGACCTATAATGTTTTTCTTATTGTATTGAATTTTATGTTGTTAGTCGTCCTGAGTCTGAGTCTGAGTCTGAGTGAGAAGACCGGGGTATAAAAACTCTAAATTAGGGGTCCTCAAACTAAGGCCCTAGGGCCGAATACGGCCCTTCAAGGTCATTTACCCGGCCCTTGCTCGGGGTCAACCTAAGTCTTGAAAGCACACAACAACAATCCTATCTCATTAGCCAAAAGCAGACCCACACTTCCCATTGAAATACTAATAAGCTTAAATTCGTTAGAATTGTTCTTCATTTTAATTATTGTATTGTTTTTAAGTGTTTTTGCACTACAAATAAGATATGTGCAGAGTGTATAGGAATTCATTCATTTTTTAAAAATTATAATCCGGTTCTCCCAACAGTTTGGAGGACTGTGACCTGGCCCTCTGTTTGAAAAGTTTGAGGACCCCTGCTCTAAATAAATAAATAAATAAATAAATAATATCGCTTGGGGGGGAGTTCCACAGCCAAGGGGCCATCACTGAGAAGGCCCTGTCTCTCGTTCCCACCAGACGTGCTTGCAACAAAGGCGGGACCAAGAGCAGGGCCTCCCCAGACGATCTTAATCTTAATCTCTTAAGGAGCATAACTAACTAATTAGTTATGCTCAGTAAATGATTAGAATAAGTGACCATGAACCACAGTGGTTAAGATTTTCATAAGAAGAATGAGATTTTCTTTTTGTATCTTGTGGAGGACATTCTAATACTTTGAATTGTTCCTGCCTTGCAAGTGACGGAAGACAAGATTCAGTCAGAGTGAACCCTTCTTGAGAAGGAGAACTATACAATCCTCACAGAGCAGCCTTGCCTATACAAGGGGGTATTGCTATGTTCTTGTGCTTTCAGCAATTTTTATTGTTTTTAGATTTCCTTCCTCCTTCACTTTTTGCTTTTTTACTTTTTTACTGGCTTGCTGAACCTCTTCATGCATCCAGTGTTCCAGGCAAGTTGAATACAGCAGATATGATAAAAGGCTTGGAGACATCTGTCTTGCTAGAGAAAGGCTCTTCATAGAATCATAGAGTCGTAGAGTTGGAAGAGACCTCATGGGCCATCCAGTCCAATCCCCTGCCAAGAAGCAGGAATATTGCATTCAAAGCACCCCTGACAGATGGCCATCCAGCCTCTGTTTAAAAGCTTCCAAAGAAGGAGCCTCCACCACACTCCGGGGCAGAGAGTTCCACTGCTGAACGGCTCTCACAGTCAGGAAGTTCTTCCTCATGTTCAGATGGAATCTCCTCTCTTGTAGTTTGAAGCCATTGTTCCGCGTCCTAGTCTCCAGGGAAGCAGGAAACAAGCTTGCTCCCTGTGACTTCCTCTCATATATTTATACATGGCTATCATATCTCCTCTCAGCCTTCTCTTCTTCAGGCTAAACATGCCCAGCTCTTCTGAGATAACTTTTCAGTCAGCTGTAGAAAACTTACAGTGATCCCTACTGCCTGACAAGTGTAAGAAACTGAAGTGATAAGAAGGTGGAGAGAGTCATATTGCATACTACAGATGTGTCACAATGGGTCTGATTTTTGTTAACCTGGTTAGAATTTGCGAAAGGATGGAAATCTGTTCCTTAAATGTAATATATGCAGGGATTGCTGGAAGTGCTCTCAAGCAGTTTTCTTAATATACTCATCTGTACATTTTCCTTCTCTTGAACAGGAGTTGCAAGCTGCCTTGGAACTACAGTGCATTCAGAACAACCAGTTATCTGTGGCCTTAGAGCATGAACAGTCTGCAAATAGTAATCTCCGCAAAGAACTTCAAATTGAGCATTCTCGCTGTGAAGCTTTACTGTCCCAAGAGCAGAATAAACTGTTAGAACTGCAGAAGACTATAGAGGTGGAGAAGAACCGCAACTTAGAACTTTTAGGCGCTTTGAACCATGAACGCCTTTTGACCGAACAACTGAGCATGAAAATAAATGAATGTGGGTCTTGCAAGCATAAAGGTTCATTGCGGGAACTGCAAGCCCAGCTGTCTTTAGAAAGGTCCCATACTAGAGAACTTTTAAGTGTAATTGAAAAGACACGACAGCATCTTGATTCTAAAAAAGAAATGGATAACAGCATGCAAATGTACCATGAAGAACCTGAAAAAGAACAAGACCTCCGACCACTGAGAAGTCCCGAGAACAGGACAGAACAAGCAGTAAGAAGTCGAAGCCAAGAAATACGAACAGAATGTTACAAAGTAAAAGAACTGCAGAAAGCTCAAGAAAACCAGGTATTTATTTATTTTATTTATTTATTTACAGTATTTCTATACCGCTTTTCTCACCCCCTCGGGGGACTCAAAGCGGTTTACACATACAAAACTTCAATGCCATACATTGGACACTGACACGATGCCAAACCATAACAACCACAATAATAAAACCACAATTAAACATAAATCATAATTAGACAGTACATAAGCAATCATTAAAACAATAAATAATAAAAACTCTCGCCAGTCGTATTGTCATTCTAGTCCATGTCCTTTAAACTCTATAAACATCTACTGTCCAAAGGCCTGATCCCAAAGCCATGATTTTAATTTCTTTCTAAAAGCCAGGAGGGAGGGAGCAGATCTTACTTCATTTTGGAGCGTGTTCCGTAGGCAAGGGGCCACCGCCGAGAAGGCCCTGTCTTTCATCCCCGACAGACACATTTGCGCAATTGATGGAAGCGAGAGCAGGGCCTCCCCCAGATGATCTTAGATTACGAGATGGAATGTAGGGGCAGATGCGTAAGGGCAGAATTTTTATTTATTTATTTATTTATTTACAGCTTTTATATTCCGCCCTTCTCACCCCGCAGGGGACTCAGGGCGGATTACAGTGTACACATATATGGCAAACATTCCATGCCAATTTTGACATACAAACATATATAGACATACACAGAGGCTATTTAACTTTTTTCTGGCCGCCAGGGGAGCTGTCGCTTTCATCGTCCATTTGCAACGCTGATGAAGCACTTCCGCATTCCCCACATGATTCCCTGCTGGAATGCTTTGCTGGAGTCTTCTTTATGGCCTCATAAATCAGTTAATTTAGCCTCCCCACACTTTAAGGTGGTACCTTATTATCCTACTTGACAGATGCAACTCTTTCGGGTTGCAAAGGTTGACAACAGGCTACACATAATTGGTTGGAAACCCACTCCAACCCGGGCTGGCTTCGAACTCATGACCTTTTGATCAGAGTGATCTTAATGCAGCTGACACTCAGCCAGCTGCACCACAATCCCGGTGCTATCTTTCTGTGGTGTGAGCTGTGGGATAATACATTTTATAGGACTTCTTTCATTTATTTATATATAAAAAATTTATTTACCCAAAACTCTGTCCTAAGAATCAAGAAAAAATACTTGTTGGGTTGTTGCAGGTTTTTCGGGCTATATGACCATGTTCTAGAACATGGCCATATAGCCTGAAAAACCTACAACAACCCAGTGATTCCAGCCATAAAAGCCTTCGACAATACAAAAAACTTGTTGTGGTTATTACATTATATTATATTTCCCCAAAATTGGGACTTCTTCATTGTGGTGTCTGTGAAATCACATACATTGTATTTCCTGCGCAGTCAGTTTGGAATCTTATAGAGCAGTTGTTCTCAACCTGGGGTCCCCAGATGTTTTTGGCCTACAACTCCCAGAAATCCCAGCCAGTTTACCACCTGTTAGGATTTCTGGGAGTTGAAGGCCAAAAACATCTGGGGACCCCAGGTTGAGAACCAATGTTCTAGAGCTCTAGGAGTACCTCTTTCTTGTCTGGATTAAATTTTAGTTTGCTTGCCCTCTTCCAGTCCATTCCTGGTTTAGGACCAAAACAACCTCCTTGGATTTGGTGTTATCCAGATATTGGTGGCACTGCACCATAAAACTCCACATTACATCTCCTAGCAGTATATGTTAAACAGTGTGGGGGACAAAACAGCCTTGAGGGATCCCAGAGGGCAATAGCCAGAGGCTTAAACAGGACTCCTGACACACACACTCCCCAGCATTACCTTCTGGATTCTCCTCAAAAGGCAGCCTCAAAAGTTACTGTGGTTGATGTCATCGAAAGCACCCATGAAGCCTAGCAGGACCAACAGGGACACACTCCCCCTGTTCCGTTCTCTATATAGGACATCTACCAAAGGGGCCCAAGCTATCTTTGTCCTGTTAACGGTCCTGACGCCAGATTGAAATTAACTCACAATTTGATTTACTAACCTGGCTTTTTCGTTTTATTTTAGTCTTTTTTATAGAGTGACTATGTAAATGTATTAAAGGCTGGACCGAGTTAAGGAATTCTACTCTCAGAATAGTTTTATCAGCAAAATACACATTATTAGTTTATTTTAGTTAATTTGCTATACTTGAAACAAAAGACTTTGTAGTATTTGGAGAGAGGAAATATTAACTTATTTAGAATTTATGTGTATTATCATATTGGATATATTGTAAATTGTTATCTTTTTCCTCATTAGCATGAATTTGATGTGCACCAATGCCAAAATGTTGGAAGAATCAAAGAATTGCAACAGATGCTCAAAGACTTGAAAAAACAGGGGCAACACTTTAATTGTCACAAAAATCAACATAAACCCGCTGCTTCTCCTTTAGACAATAATTACCCAGCTGATTCCATAATGCTGTATGTGGAACAACAGAAATTAGAGAACATCAGAGAGCAGTTGCTTTGTGCTGCTACTTATCTTTCTGAGTTCCTATCTAAAACTATAGATAAGTAAGTATCTTACAACATTCTTCTTAATGGAAACCAATTTTTTTTTGTATTCCTTATTTGAAAATGACTTGAAATGGGGCAACATATTTTATTATAACTCACTAACTCTTTATTCATTAGAGCTTTTGGATTAAGTAGGAATGTGAACTAGATCTGTGTGGAAATTGTTAAGTGTAATTAGATAGTTAGGCCTGTATAGCTGCAATGTAGAAAGTTGTCTTGCACCAACCTTTCCATTAATTGCCTCCATTAACTGACATCTACTTCAAAGTTTTCAGAGGATTATTTGTGGAAAAGGAGACATTTAGGATGGGTTAGCTCCACCATTGCTGGAGGTAAAAGGGTTGGGTTCCTTTCAAAAGTCCTTCAGCACTAGATTTTTTTCCCAGAAATATATGAGTTCACAGCTGATCTCTTGGAGCCCCCGGTGGCGCAGTGGGTTCAACCCCTGTGCCGGTAGGACTGAAGACCTACAGGTCGCAGGTTCGAATCCGGGGAGAGGCGGATGAGCTCCCTCTATCAGCTCCAGCTCCTCATGCTGAGCTGATACAACAACTCAGTGATTCCGGCTGAGAGGAGATATGATAGCCATGTATAAGTATGTGGGAGGAAGCCACAGGGAGGAGGGAGCAAGCTTGTTTTCTGCTTCCCTGGAGACTAGGACACGAAACAATGGCTACAAACTACAAGAAAGGAGATTCCATCTGAACATGAGGAAGAACTTCCTGACTGTGAGAGCCGTTCAGCAGTGGAACTCACTGCCCCGGAGTGTGGTGGAGGCTCTTTCTTTGGAAGCTTTTAAACAGAGGCTGGATGGCCATCTGTCAGGGGTGATGTGAATGCAATATTCCTGCTTCTTGGCAGGGGGTTGGACTGGATGGCCCATGAGGTCTCTTCCAACTCTAGGATTCTATGATGATTCTATGCGGGGACATGAAAGAAGCCTCCCACAAGAATGATAAAAACATCAAATCATCCGGGTGTCCCCTGGGCAACGTCCTTGCAGACGGCCAATTCTCTCACACCAGAAGCGACTTGCAGTTTCTCAAGTTACTCCTGAAATGGCAAAAAAAAACTGATCTCTTGAAAAAATACATTTGCAGCCATACAACTTCTCCCTTTCATGGACACTGTAAAATATAAATGGAGAGGTTGCATGCCTGTAAATCCCTCACAAAATTTTTCATTGGTATTTTTATTCTAGGCGGCTCATAGTTCAAATATAAAACCAGGGATATGTTTTCTGTTCTTGTACTTGATAGAACTGTTAACTGGCCTGCCTCAAACAATGAAGCGGTTGCTGCATTGTTACATATCCTTGAACTGAAAGCGGAATTATTGGCTTCTTCTAAACCTATGGTAAGAATGTGCATTTGTTTTTCACAAACCATTGCTCATACTTCAGTTTATGCTTGGAAACAATTACATGGTGTAATTTTAAAGGAGAAAAAGTATTTGATCGATTCAACTTTAAGAGGAAGTAACATGCTAAATAACATCTTCAATCACCCAAATCTACTTAGAACAACTGCTGTGAATTTCTTTATTAGACATCTTAGAAATACAATTCAGAAGAATTTGCAGAAGATTACTATGCAAACAGGTGTCATATCCAAAGGTTTTGTGTAGTTAATCCCCTAAATCTCCAAACATTTATAAAAAAATAACATGTTCAGTAGTCTTTAGTAGTTACGTTTTATGATTTAATTGATAGCTTTATGTTGTTGTTTTACAAGGGGTATTTTTTAAGTAAGGTCCGTTTGAACATAAGTACACAACGAAAGTTTATTTCAAAAAAGTAAATTTATTTTCAGAAAGTACATACTTCACTCTATTTTTCGACATAGTTGCCAAGTTTGTTCAAACACTTATCATACCTCTGAACCAATTTTAAAATACCCTCTTCATAAAAACTTGCCGCCTGCTCCGGTAACCAAGAGTTCACTGTAATCAAAGAAGGGCGACCGGATCGGTCCTCATCATGGATGTTGTCACGGCCATCTTTGAATGGTCGTACCCACTTATGCACATTGCTTTCACTCATAACAGTATCACCGTACACTTCACAAATCTGCAGCAGGCAGGTTCCTTGCTGACAAAAACCGTATCACTGAGCGAACCTCACATGCGGCGGGTGAGTTGATAGTCTTAAACATTTTTAAAGCACAGAACAGAACCATACAGGTTAGCTACAGAGCGGAAACTGAGCACAGTTGTTCCCGAGGCATGCCGGTACACGACGCACGCGCTCGTTGCGGTATGCGCATGAACTACTAGTGTCTACAACAAACGGACCTTACTTAAAAAATACCCCTCGTATACTAGGTTTTCATGTTTTGTAAGGCATTGAATTTTTCCATGACTATGTTGGAAACGACTTTGAGTTCCCCCCAGGGGTGAGAAATTCATTGCAAAGGCAAGACTTCAGAAACTATAAGTAATCAGATTTCCAAATTCTGTGTAGCATTATTTACCGCTTTTCCAAACATGTTCGAATCATTTAAATTCATTTTGTAGCAAGTTGACTATGTATACAATAGGTTTTCATTTTTTAATATGAACATTGAATGTTGTTGAATAAAAATGAAATGTCAAGTCATGAAGAGCTTAACCATCTATTGTTTAAATGTCTTGTCTAGGTCATCTCTACATGTGTTACAAACTTGATAAAAGAATCAGAGGAGCTAGCTTGTCAGGAGGGTAAACATGTTTTCCAGAAGGTTTTGAAATCAACAGATTACGAAGCAAAAACTCCAAATTTTGTGATGGAAACCAAGTCAACCATAGTATCATCCAATCTGAAGGTAAAATTTATCAGCTGTTTCTGTCCATATCAGCAGTAGCATATGAAGTAATATTTGGCTGAAAATAGGAAGAGAGAATAGATGAAAGGTGGAGTGCTATGAGCAAAGAGGAGTTCTGAAGAAGAGAGAGTCTGGAGCCACAGAATAATCTATTAGGTAGTACTCAACAGCTAGGAAGCGAAATCCATACCAAAAAATCCAAAGCCAGTCTCTCTCATTCACAGGAAAAAATGTCCTCAAATCCAGAACGCCATGCACTCTTCAACTTTTTATATCAGTCCCGTTTCCTCATCAAATTCCATGTTTTTGAATAATACTTTTCTAATTTTTTTCCAATACAAGTGCAGACTCCCTTATCCAGAAATCTGAAACCCTCCAAAATCTGGAACTTTTTGCTTTTAGCTTTTGTAATTGATTTCTTAATACCTTCCTTTTAAGCAAAATGCTCTATCCTTTTTTTCATTTTTTTCCTTTTACTCAGATGCAGAAGCTATATAAGAAGTATCTGAGAGCTGAGAGTTTTCGGAAAGCTCTGGTTTATCAAAAAAAATACCTTCTGCTGCTCTTGGGTGGATTCCAAGAATGCGAGCAAGCAACACTGTCTTTGATCGCTCGTATGGGCATTTATCCTTCCCTTCCTGATATAAATGCTTCAGAATCACGCAGTCGCTTATTCATCAAGTTCAGATCTACAGTCAGAGTAGCCATTGCAATATCAAGGTAAGAATCCTGTAGTGCATTTTCCCGAGGGATATTTTAACTTTTTTCCCCCTCTTCATAAGAGCTGTAGATTTTTTTTAACATGGAGGTATAAAAATAAATGGTTAAAATAATTAAAACCTTTATTGGGTTGCTGTGAATTTTCGGGCTGTATGGCCATTTTCCAGAAGCATTCCCTCCTGACGTTTCATCCACATCTATGGCAGGCGTCCTCGGAGTCTATATTGTTTTGCTTATTAAAGTGTATATTTCCCTCTCTCAGATTAAAGTTTCTGGTGAAAAAATGGCATAAAGTAAGCAGGAAAGACCAGCCATCCACAGCCATTTCTCCTAGTACTGGATACAACTCATGTAAGTTGATCTGAGGAATCCTGTGACCCCTTTGTTAATAACTTATCTTTATGCACAAGCAAATCAACTGAGGTAGTAAAGTAACGAGATAAATTGTTGTCTTGTAGCTGCTATTCCTTCCAAGTCGCCATATCATCAATAGCTTTGCTCAGGTCTTGCAGACTCAGGGCATGGGTTTTTTGATTGAGTTTATACATCTACTAGCTGTACCCGCCATATGTTGCTGTGGCCAATCTTCCTTCTCTCTTTCTCTCCTCCTTTCTTTCTCTCCTTCCTTCCTTCTCTACCTCTTCCCTCCCCCTTCCCTTTTCTTTCCCTTCTGCTTTCTCTCTTTTCCTCCTTCTCTACCTATTCTTGGACTGCAACTTCCAGTAGTCCTCCTGATCAATCGATCTGTCTGTTTCTATCTATCTGGAGGATTACTGGGAGTTGCAGTCCAGGAATAGGAAACTGGAAATATGCAGGGATTGGGATGCTCTCAAAGAAATCCAAGGAGAAGAAAGTTTGCAGCTTGGAAGCAGTGCATTTGGATCATCCTCTCCTCCTAAAGGGCCTGGTCTAGGGGATTCTGGGAGTTGTAGTCCAGAAGATAGTGTAGATATGCTATTGTGTGTTCTGTTTGAGAGGGAGAGTCATTTTTGCACATACGCTGTAGCATCTTTTTGCTTTTTTGGCCTTTTAAGTCCCTTCTGTTGTGTTTTTCAGTGTTTTTTGAGTGATGGTCACTCGTTGGCTTGATAGGTGTATTGTGTCCAAATTTCATGTCAATTCGTCCAGTGGTTTTTGAGTTATGTTAATCCCCCAAACAAACATTACATTTTTATTTACATAGATAGTGTGCCCTTTCTCTTTTCCCTGATACCCACCTTGCCAAGTATTAGGGTCATTTCTAGTGAGCCATGTTTTTTCATAATATAGCTAAAGTACAACAATCTCAGTTCAGCCATCCTGGCTTTTAGGAAGAATTCAGCCTTGTTTTCTTCTGTTTATAGCCTTTTGTATTCTATATTTTGTTAAATAGACAAATATTTATTAAAATCTTTACACATTATGCTATCTATTTTCCTACCTTAAATGTGGTTATATTGGCATAATGTGGTTATTAGAAGACAGTCTTCCAAGGTCCCATGAGGATCCAGTGTGACCTTCCAGCAATTCCCCATCATGTTGTGAATATTTAACAGTGGAATTACTCTTTATGCTAAAAAAAAAACCACATATTCCTTTCATTCAATTATTAAGAAAATAAGATATAAGAATGTCTATGCTGTGAATTTCAAAGGAGAAACTTTCTCTTAATAATAATAATCTTTATTTATACCCCGCCACCATCTCCCCAACGGGGACTCGGAGCGGCTTACATGAGGCCAAGCCCAAACAACAAATTTACAATAAAATAAAACCGAAAACGCAAACAATAAACAACAACATAATTACATAAATCATGTGAATACATAGCAATATAAAATTACAAAAGGCACAATCACAATTACAATGGGTGGGCTACATGTAATGATTAAAAGAAAAACTGATTAAGACTAATTAAAAACTCGGGCGAGATAAAAGAGAGACAGATTATTTGTGGAGGAGGACTCATTATAGTGGGGGTAGTGGAATCAGGCTTTCCCCGGGGGGGGGGGGGGCATATACTCCAATGGCAAAAAACGTTGAGGTTAAGCAATAGTATGAGATTGTATACCTACTCATCAAAGGTGCAGCGGAAGAGCCAGGTTTTAAGGTTCTTTTTAAAGGTTTCTAGGGTAGGGGCTTTCCTAATTTCTCCAGGTAGTGAGTTATAATGTTTAAATGGTTGACTACTTCCTGAGGGAGTACTAATGGCATGGCTTTTGTATTCAGTTTTTTTTTGTTCTAGACTATATTGGGGTTTTTTCTATCATATACCTATTTGCATAATAATTTTTCCTTACTTGGCCGCAGTTGAGGATGGTTTCTGCCTTTATGCAGAATTCAAATACAAATGAAACACTATGTATTGTCCATTTCAGATCATCAAGTGAGACCAGAGGCAATAAAGCTACAACAGCCTTTCTCAGGTGATGCAACTCAAGAAGATGGATATGACAGCAGAAAGAACCTCGTGAGACTTACAAACTCTTCACCTAAATCACCACAACACCTACATGACAGGTTAGTGTAGAACTTGCTTTCATGCCTGTGTTTTTCACACATGTTCTTTTCCTAACAATTCTCTGGATCTCTGGAGGAGCAATCTACAAGTTATTTCAGAGAGAAGACTTGATGGGTTTTTTTTCCAGTTGTATCCACTGACTCTCCCCCTCAATTTACATTTTATTTCCTTCCCAGCTAGCAGAATTTAACTATTCTCCATACTTTTTCATGTTCTTGTCACTTTGATGTATATTTGCTTTTCCCCCTTTTCTATCTACTGCAATATCTGCCACACACTCTCTTTAAGACTGTCTATATTTTCCTGTTTTCTAATAACTCAATTCATTCTAGATCAGTGATGGGCAATCTTTTGAGCTTGGTGTGTCAAAATTCGCCCAAAAACTGAGCATAACTTGGGTAGTGTGTCACTTTGAAAAAAACCCCATAATTTCACAATATTTAAAGTTTAAATAACAAAAATGTATAATTGCAATATATAGTATAACTTTAGGCAATTAGGGGATAACTAGCCTAACTGACCACAAGATAGCACATGTAACTGTCTTTTAGGAAAGGGCAGGGTTAATAAGCAGAAATAGGGGTTCATAAATATGCACAACAGTAATAGTGGTGAAACGGAGTCTGTACTATGCTGCAAGATGGCATTGTTTATGTAAATTAAGATGGTGGAAAATGGCACCCATAGCACAGGCCCTTGCCTCTTCCAGCTTCCCCCTCACTTATCTCAGTAATGATGGTCAATGAGAAATCCACRACACCCCAGAACAGTAGATTGGGTGATGGTTGCTGTGGTTATGTGGTTGCTGGTAATGGCGATCACAGGACCCCCAGAGATGCATCCCCGTGGCACTGCGCTGCTCCCTGCTCCATCAGCCAAAAGTGAGGTCAAAGATTCTCTAACAGCCTAACTGGAAGTCCCAGAACTAGATGCTCTGTGCCGGAGTTCTGTTGTATTGGCCTACAGACSTCCGGTACAGAGTGACTACAATASATTACAGCAAATGTTTCATCCTCGGCTACTGCACCTGRCATGCAACTCCATACTTCTCTGTATGCGGCTGCATGCTGCCGCGTGTCATTGAAAATGGCTACGTGTGTCAGTGCTGACACACGTGTCATAGGTTCGCCATCAGGGTTCTAGATCAATCTATAAATCAATTTTACAATTTTATAGCTCTCTCTGTAAAGCAGCATACATTTCTACATTATTCAAATACCGTATATTCTGGCGTATAAGACTACTTTTTAACCCAAGAAAAATCTTCTTAAAAGTCAGGGGTCGTCTTATATGCCGGGAGTCGTCTTATAGAGCGAGTGCTGAAACTTCCAATCTGGATTGGAGAATCTGGTTGCTGCATATTGTGGGGGGAGCTCAAAAATGGCAGTGGTCGCGTCCCTGCTGTATGCAGTGACTGTATGAAAGCATTAAGGGTGACGCTGTACAAGTACGGTAGAAGAAAATCCATTCATCAGGATTCGTGGACTTAATGCGGTCCCGATGTTGAGGTGAAGGGGCACCTCACCAGGAAGGTGTAAGTGAAGGGCAGAGCAAGCTGCAGGTGTCCGGGGCACCCGGGGTGTGGAAAAAAGAGATAGAGTGGCTCTGGGCCCAGAAAAACACACCTCTTTTACCTGTCTGGCCCGCCCTTGTATCCTATTACCGTACCGCCTCCTCTGCGTCTCAGATCTCGCTCCTGAAGACTCCAGTGAAGCGGTGCAGGTGCGCATGTGCGAGATCTAAGAGGCAGAGAAGGAGGTCCAGTAATAGGAAAATTACCATATTGAAATCAAATCTGATGCTTTTAAAAAATTTATTTGGTGTGCGTTGGAAAAGGGGTAGTCTTATACGGCGAGTAAATCCCAAACTGGAAAAGTTGGGAGTCATCTTATACGCCCAGTCGTCTTATATGCTGGAATATACAGAACTTCTTTGTGTTTGTCTACACCAGCCATTTTTGTGTAATCTCTATAAATGTGCACTGCAGAGAACTTGTAAAATCTGTACTTGTTTTTTAATTGTTGTTGCACTTCTTGTTTTTAGATTAGTCAACTGAAGTATTTGTACAAATGTTTCTTATTCACAATGTACTTACATTCATATTATTGAGATATTTTCTGAGGAGTCTTATAGATTTTCTGCTGTGAAGGAGAGCTCTTCTGTTGAAGCCCTAGTGAAATAAAAAGAGGATTTATGCAGTTTGCTGACTGAAGAGCAGGTTAGAATAGATTCGCAGTCTCACTACAGTAGCTACAGTTCTTGAAACAGCCACTAGAGGGCATTAAGAAAGCTTTTGATGTTGCCAAATTCTTTGTGACCCCAGTGTTGAGCTAAGGGGAAACATTTTGGGTCAGAACCCACAATTTCAGAAGCCATGGCTTAAGACACATTTTTTCCTTCATGCTTATATCACTATGTTTGGTTAACTGACTGTTTTAAGTATTGACTAGGAAGATTTTAATATTTTAAATTAAAAATATTCAAGCTTCATCTGATGATTTTAATTTTTCTGCATCAAAAAGGTTCAGTACTTCTCAAGCTTCATCTAAAGATCCTGATAAGTCATTGACTGAATACATTGCTCATCTGGAGGTCATTCAACAGAGGCTAGGAATTCTTATGCCAGGTAAGAGATGCTGAATTTGAAGGCAGGCGTTTTGTTCTCTTTCTTAAATTATACCTTTTTACAAGGTTGTATTTCTTTCCTTCACTAGTTGGTGGCTAGTCAAAGAAATATTTTCAAAAGAAATAAGAAAATGATCACTTTTGAAATTAATTCTTTTACAACTAAAATTGATTATATGTAGAATTGTCTTCCAGGACTAGAGGTGATGGCATTTAAAAACCATTGAAGTTAAGGGGTATTTATTTCAGAATATATGTATGTTGTGTTGTGTTTGCTGAATTTGTTTCTAGATAAGGCTAGACAGCCAGTATTATTGTACTTTTATCATTGTACTTTCTAGTTTTAAACAAATTTTAAACTAATTAAATGTATTATTCATAGATAATCGCTGTATGTATTATTTGTTATGTAGTGGCATTGAATTGTTCCGGCTGTAAGCCGCCCTGAGTCCTGCCTCTGGGGGTTGAGAAGGGCAGGGTGCAAATGATTGAAATAAATAAATAAATATGCGTATATACACACACACACACACACACACACACACACACAATGGGCTCTTAATTCCTACTAGATTTTGATTCCATTACCCTTTTCTCCATGGATACCAAAATCCATGGAATCGCTGGTGTATGAGCTACCAGCTACCACCTTGCAAGACACCTTGTTCTCCCTTCGGTCTTCATTTCTTCCAAAACAGGAGGAGGAGGTGGTGGTACCTTCCCTAAACATTTATTATTATTATTATTATTATTATTATTATTATTATTATTAACTTTATTTGTACCCCGCTAGCATCTCCTGAAGGACTCAATGCGGCTTACAAAGGCCAAGGCCACAATAAAACAACAATATAACTATTACATATAAACCAAAAGCAAATCAAAAACATTAAAGCAATAAAGTAAACAATAAAACAACACACCTTGATACAATAAAACCTAGGATGGGCAAATGTAATGGGTACAGATTTAAAAATCCTGAGTATGCTGAGTGATATATAAGGATTTTTGGATAGGTGCAATGTGCAGACAATCTTAATCTCTAATAAAGTGCTTTTGGGACATGATGCTGGGGTTTTCCTATTCTGGAAAGGCACACTAGAATAGCCAGGTCTTCAAGCTCTTCGTAAAGACTGCCAACATAGGGGCTTGTCTGATGTCCTTGGGGAGGGAGTTCCAGAGTCGGGGGGCTACCACAGAGAAGGCCCTGTCCCTCGTCCCCACCAGCCGCGCTTGCGACGCAGGTGGGATCATGAGCAGGGTCTCTTCGGATGAACGAAGAGAGCGTGCGGGTTCATAGACAGAGATGCGGTCACACAAGTAGGCAGGTCCCAAACCGTTAAGGGCTTTGTAGGTGAGCACCTGCACCTTGAATTGGGACCGGAAAATGAACTTAATGAATTAATTTGCCTTGGACAAGGCAAAGCTTTTCCCATCCCATCCTTCCTCAGCCTGTTCTTCAGTTCCCAAAAGGACCACACAGCAATGACTCCACCATGGTTGTAAAGTCCTTGAAGAGCCACTGCTGCAGCTACTTTGCCACTCGGGCATTCAGAAGGCTGCCAGAAATAGTAGGGAGATGTGTTGTCAAAGGCTTTTCACATCCGTAGGTGACTACAGGGAATACCATGGCTTTGACTAGGCGGATCTTTGTTGCCAGTCTGATGTCTCTACTCTTCACTATTTTATCGAGACTGGACATTGCTCTCCTCCCAAGAAGTAAGCGTCTTCTGATTTCCTGGCTACAGTCTGCATCTGCAGTAATCTTTGCACCTAGAAATACAAAGTCTGTCACGGCCTCCACGGTTTCTCCTTCTATTTTCCAGTTGTCAATCATTCTTGTTGCCATAATCTTGGTTTTTTTGACGTTTAGCTGCAACCCGGCTTTTGCGCTTTCTTCTTTCACCTTGATTAGAAGGCTCCTCAGCTCCTCCTCGCTTTCGGCCATCAGGGTGGTGTCATCTGCATATCTGAGGGTGTTAATGTTTCTTCCAGCAATTTTCACCCCAGCCTTGCATTCATCAAGCCCCGCACATCGCATGATGTGTTCTGCATACAAGTTAAAAAGGTTGGGTGAGAGGATGCAGCCTTGCCGTACGCCTTTCCCAATCTTGAACCAGTCTGTTGTTCCATGGTCAGTTCTGACTGTTGCTACTTGCTCTTTATTAATCTTGAACCAGTCTGTTGTTCCGTGGTCAGTTCTTACTGTTGCTACTTGGTCCTTGTACAGATTCCTCAGGAGAGAGACAAGGTGGCTTGGGATGCCCATCCCACTAAGAACTTGCCACAATTTATTATGATCCACACAGTCAAAGGCTTTAGAATAGTCAATGAAGCAGAAGTAGATGTATTTCTGAAACTCCCTGCCTTTCTCCATTATCCAGCGGATATTGGCAATCTGGTCTCTCGTTCCTCTGCCTTTTCTAAACCCAGCTTGAACATCTGGCAACTCTCGCTCCATGTATTGCTGGAGTCTTCCTTGCAGGATCTTGAGCATTACCTTACTGGCATGAGAAATAAGGGGCACTGTACGGAAGTTGGAGCAGTCTTTCGCATTTCCCTTTTTTGGTATGGGGATATAAGTTGATTTTTTCCAGTCTGATGGCCATTCTTGTGTTTTCCATATTTGCTGGCAATGGCATGCATCACCTTGACAGCATCATCTTTTAAGATTTTAAACAGTTCAGCTGGGATCCCGTCGTCTCCTGCTGCCTTGTTGTTAGCAATGCTTCTTAAGGCCCATTCAACCCCACTCCTCAGGATGTCTGGTTCTAATTCATTCACCACACCGTCAAAACTATCCTCAATATTATTATCCTTCCTATACAGATCTTCTGTATAGTCTCGCCACCTTCTCTTGATCTCTTCAGCTTCTGTTAGGTCCCTGCCATCTTTGTTTCTTATCATACCAATTTTTGCCTGAAATTTCCTTTAGTTTCTCCTAAAAAGGAGAGCATTCATCCCCTTTATTCTCTGGTAACGTTTTGGAATGACCAGATACGAAGAGGGTGGAGGCAGCCAGGAGCAGGTGGCTTCCTGAGACAGTATTTATTTATTTATTTATTTACACCATTTCTACCCCTCCCTTCTCACCCCCGAGGGGGGACTCGGGGCAGCTAACACAGGCAGCAATTCAATGCGGACAATATCAATAACAACAATATAAAATTCTAGTACATAGCAAATTAAAACAGTAATATTAACTAAAATTACATAATCACATAGAACAAATCACATAATCACAAGTCATATAGCCATTTCCAATTGTCATAACAATCCTATTGTCCGGGTTCAGTGTCTAAAGTGCTGCTGTGCTCACTAGCCAAAGGCTTGACTCCAAAACCACGACTTTAGTTTTTTTCCTAAAAGAGAGGAAGGAGGACGCCGATCTAATTTCACTGGGGAGCAAATTCCACAAGCGGGGGGTCACCACTGAGAAGGCCCTGTCCCTAGTCCCCACCAGACCGAGAGCAGGGCCTCCCCAGTGGGACCGAGAGCAGGGCCTCCCCAGTAGATCTTAAATCATGAGGTAGAACATAGAGAGATATATGTTTGGATAAGTAGGCTGGGCCAGTACTGGCTCTTCCACTTCTCTGTGGAATGGAACCAAGTATCTTCATACAGAGCCTCAAAATTTTGCCCTCATCCTAGCCAAAGGTCATATCAAAACATACAATTTTGACCCCCAAACCTGTCTTCAACTTATTCACGAGGTTGGCTTATGCATGGCTATATACCACTCATGGGCAAACTACCGACTGTTAGGAATTGTGGGAGTTGAAGTCCAAAACACCTGGAGGGCCAAAGTTTGCCCATGCCTGCTATATACAATAAACACCGCATTTATTCCCAGTCTTCTGAAGTATGATTTGGTATCTAAATGCCTCCATTTAAAATATCAATTTTCTGTTTAGGACTATATAACGCCAATAGTTCGTCGTAATAATAAACTACATGACCTGCTGCATAATATTATTTAAATCTGATGTTTTACACAGAAAATTGTGCCAGGTGTTTCAGGTTAGCATTTGTAATGAAGTCATTTTAAACCATGCAATTTTAAAACCAAAGACCATATAACTGATTTTTGAAACGATATCAACTTTTTATCTTGCCTGCACTCCATGAAGCCTGTGTCATTAATAAAGTAAAATCTTAGCTTCTTAATTTCTCTTTCTATGAACTTAGGGCAGTCTCCACAAAAAGAAGCACTTTAGATGGGCTGAGAGCAGCTTCCATCCCCACTTGATTCTCCAACGAACGCCTTCAACAGACCCCGTGCCTGCATGGACAGCATCGCTAGACACCAGTGTTCAGTTGAATAATAAAAGAGTCAGTGTACATGATAGTTTGAGCATCAGATATTTATGTAGAACGGTTTGCATATTTTAGTATGATTGTAGTTTTAGCTTTTCCATGTGAAAATAATTGATCAGAGTTTTATATTTGAATTACCAGGAAGCATAACTTTTTGACAGGTCTGCATAAATGTATTATTCATGTTAAGTGCCATCATGCCTCCGTCAGTGTTTCTTCTTGGATTTCAAAAATAATTATTAAATGCATACGGCATTTACATTCTTATTTAAAACTGCTATAATTGTGTTTTAATAACTTAGATTTTGCCTATCTTTCAAAGGGGGATGGCATTATTTTGAGGACATTTTCTACCTTGCTATACTTATGTCAAGAACATGTATTTCAGTGAATTTGGAAATAACGTAGCTCCCTCAGCTCCTGTCTTGTATTGGTCCACCCAGCGACATCTTGCTGAATTCCAGTTTAGCAAGACATGAGAATGAACTTAGTCTCTCTATGGGCTTGTCTGCTTCTCCGCTCTCTATCCTTCTGCCCTTGTGATTAACCACAATTTGTTGTTCCATTTGGTTACTCTGTTCAAAAAAGCCAGTTGCAGTCTCTGGCTACTGAAACTAGCTCATTTAAATTTAACTATAAATATTGTATTGACAATGATGCTTGGGAAAATGGAAGGAAAAGGTTTATTTATTTATTTACGGCATTTATATGCCGCCCTTCTTACCCCGGAGGGGACTCAGAGTGGCTTACAAGGTATATTTATTTGTTTATTATTTATTTACAGCATTTATATTCCGCCCTTCTCACCCCGCAGGGGACTCAGGGAGGATTACAGTGTACACATATATGGCAAACATTCAATGCCAATTTTAACATACAACGTATACAGACATACACAGAGGCTATTTAACTTTTTCTGGCCGCCAGGGGAGCTGTCGCTTTCATCGTCCATCTGCGACACTGAGGAAGCACTTCCGCATTCCCCGCATGCTTCCCTGCTGGAGTGATTTGCTGGAGTCTTCTTTATGGCATCATAAATTAGTTAATTTAACCTCCCCACACTTTAAGGTGGTACCTAATTTTCCTACTTGACAGATGCAACTGTCTTTCGGGTTGCGAAGGTCGACAACAGGCTACACAATTAGTTGGAAACCCACTCCAACCCGGGCTGGCTTCGAACTCATGACCTTTTGGTCAGAGTGATCTTAATGCAGCTGACACTCAGCCAGCTGCGCCACAATAATATAATACAATATATTATATTATTAGCATAGTACAATATCAGCATTAAACATTGCTATTTTGTACCATACCACTATATCGTAATATTATTAGTAATATTACATGTAATATAAATATATAATTATAACATATTGTGATTGTTATTGTTATTATTATTATTATTATTATATTGCACTAGCTGTACCCGCCATGCGTTGCTGTGGCCAACCTTCACTCTTTCTATCCTTCTTTCCCTCCTTCCTTCTCTTCTTCCTTCCTTCTCTATCTCTTTCCTTCTTTCTCCCCTTTTCTTTCTCTTCTGCTCTCTCTCTCTTTTCTTCCTTCCCTCCCTTTCTCTACATCTTCCCCCCTTCCTTCTCTCCCTCTTTTCTTCTCTAACTTTCCTTCCCCCTTTTTCTTTCCCTCCCTCTTTCTCTCTTTTCTTCCTTCTCTACCTCTTTCCTTCCTTCTATCTTTGCTTCCATGCTTCATTCTCCCTTTCTTTCTTTCTTTCTTTCTTTCCCACCCTCTTTCTTTTCTTTTCTTTTCTTTTCTTTTCTTTCTTTCTTTCTTTCTTTCTTTTCTCCCCTTCCCTCCCTCTTTCTTCCCTTTTTTCTGTATTGTCATTTAGTGTTTGGGGGCTTTTAAAGTCTCTTCTGCTGTTTTTTTTTCAGTGGTTTTTTTGAGTGAAGGACATACATTGGGTTGTTAGGTGTATTGTGTCCAAATTTGGTGTCAATTCCCCGAGTGGTTTCTGAGTTATGCTAATCCCACAAACGAACATTACATTTTTATTTTTATATATTACATTATAATATTATAAATATTATATGTATATACAATATACTATATCATATTATATTATATTATTACAATAGCACAGGAGACAAGGTGAAATTGTCCCCTGGCCTCTCCTCTCTTCGCTCTGGCCCAGAGGAAAATAAATAAAAAGGAAGAGGGGCCAACCAAGGGCAAGATGGATAGATGGTATCCTTGAAGTGGCTGGCTTGACTCTGAAGGAGCTGGGAGTGGTGACAGCCAACAGGGAGCTCTGGTGTGGGCTGGTCCATGAGGTCACAGGAGTCGGAAGCGACTGAACGAATAAACAGCAACAACATTGTATTGAAGGATCTGCTTTCACACACATAAAGATGCTCAGAATTTACCATTGTAAATCTAACATGAATATAAAAGAGATGGAACCGCTCCCTCCCAGAGGATATTTGGTGATATGTGCTTTTCCTGCATAGCAGGGGGTTGGACTAGATGACCTGTGTGGTCTCTTCCAACTCTATTATTCCATTATTCTATGTGGTCCTACCAAAGTTGTTAGATTTTGATCTAAAATAAGAGCTTCTAGGCTTTTAATTCTGGGCACCACAATTGAAGAGACAAGCTGGAATGTGTCCAGAGGAGGGCGACTAAAATGATCAAGGGTCTGGAGAACAAGCCCTATGAGGAGCAGCTTAAAGAGCTGGGCATGTTTAGCCTGAAGAAGAGAAGCCTGAGAGGAGATATGATAGCCATGTATAAATATGTGAGCGGAAGTCACAGGGAGGAGGGAGCAAGCTTGTTTTCTGCTTCTCTGGAGACTAGGACACGGAAGAATGGTTTCAATCTACAAGAAAGGAGATTCCATCTGAACATGAGGAAAAACTTCCTGACTGTGAGAGCTGTTCAACAGTGGAACTCTTTACCCCAGAGTGTGGTGGAGGCTCCTTCTTTGGAAGCTTTTAAACAGAGGCTGGATGGCCATCTGTCAGGGGTGATTTGAAAGCAATATTCCTGCTTCTTGGCAGGGGGTTGGACTGGATAGCCCATGAGGTCTCTTCCAACTCTTTGATTCTATGATTCTATGATATGTGTGCTCCAACAACTTCCACTGTACTCATTTATTAAGAAGGTTTGACCCAAATACGACTCCCTACATTTGTTAAGATTTCAACACTCTTACAAAGTGATTGCACTTACTTATCGGGAGAGGCAGCTGGCAGGCATAATTTTGTTATCTCTTCTTGCAGCTGGCTAAATAATTAACACTTCCCTTTCTAATTGTTAGACCTTCTGCTTTACATGAGCTTTTGCAGACACACACATTTCAACTGGTCCTTCTAAGCACAATGACAGACAACCCTTTCACCTCTGTACTTTTTCCATCAGCTGTTTTAAGGGACATCTGAGAAAACCATTCTGGATCAGGCTTCAGAAAAGGTAAGAATGGTTTTGGTGTGAATTGTAATAGGAATTGTGAAAGTTGCTGAAAAGCCAGTCTGGGCCAAAATATTTTTTTTTCCTTTGAAATATGGAGCTCATGCTGTTACTGTTGTTTAATATACTATTAATGTTTTCTTACATTCCACATAGTATGCCTTGTTTGGGAAAGCCAAACAAAGAATGAGACTAGAGTGTGTTGCAGCCATTATTACAAATGAGTACACACTGTAACACAGAAATACATGCTCCAGTATTGTTGTTTTACTAGCCGTCCCCTGCCATGCGTCGCTGTGGCCAAGTCTGGTGATCTGGAAAATAAAGTAATGAGAAAATGTTGGGGTTGTAATATATGTACAGTATATTCTGGCGTATAAGACTACTTTTTAACCCAAGAAAATCTTCTCAAAAGTCAGGGGTCGTCTTATACGCGGGTGTAGTCTTATGCATGGGAGTCGTCTTAACTCTATATTTTAACTGGAAAAGTTGGGGGTCGTCTTATACGCCCAGTCGTCTTATATGCCGGAATATACGGTAATTTCTTTATGCTTGTGGGTAAACAGTATTTCTTGATGTTTCTTTGTCAGTGTTGATGTGGAGTTTGTCTGGTTTGCCTACTCTGGAACATGCAACACATAATTGTCTTTCTTTAGGGGACCCTTTCAAATCTATCATACTATAGCTCTCTGTGTGTGAATCATATATATCTACCTATATGGAGCCCCCGATGGGGCAGTGGGTTAAACCCCTGTGCCGGACGGACTGAAGGTCGCACGTTCGAATCTGGGGAGAGGCAGATGAGCTCCCTCTATCAGCTCCAGCTCCTCATATGGAGACATGAGAGAAGCCTCCCACAAGGATGATAAAAACATCAAATCATCCAGGCGTCCCCTGGGCAAAGTCCTTGCAGACGACCAATTCTCTCACACCAGAAGCGACTTGCAGTTTCTCACGTCGCTCCTGACATGACAAAAAAAATCTACCTATATCTATGGCTGGATGGCTCTTTGTCAGGAGGGTTTTGATTACGTTTTCTTGTCCTGGTGAAGAGAGTGGGACTGGATGGCCTTAAGTATGGGGGTTCTGTGTGGGAAGTTTGCCCCAATTCTGTCGTTGGTGGGGTTCAGCATGTTCTTTGATTGTAGGTGAATCCCAGTAACTACAACTCCCAAATGTCAAGGTCTATTCCCCCCCTCCCCCAAACTCTATCTGTGTTCATATTTGGGCATATGGAATATTTGTGCCAAGTTTGGTCCAGATCCATCATAGTTTGAGTCCAAAGTGCTCTCTGGATGTAGCTGAACTACAACTCCCAAACTAAGGTCAGTGCCCAGCAAACCCTTCTAGTGTTGTATGTTGATCATGGGAGTCCTGTGTACCATGTTTGGTTCAATTCCCTCATTGGTGGAGTTCAGAATGCTCTTTGATTGTAGGTGAACTATAAATCTCAGCAACTGCAACTCCCAAATGACAAAATTATTTTTTGAGTGATGGTCACTCCTTGGGTTAAGAGGTGTTTTGTGGCCAAATTTGGCAGCAATTCATCCAGTGGTTTTTGAGTTATGTTAATCCCACAAACAAACATTACATTTTTATTTATATAGATTCTGCTCACTTGTAGAGACTTACAACACAAGTGTGAGGTTCGTAACCAGAGGGAGATTTACTATTTTAAATATGAGAGCAGATTCAAAATACTACTCCTTGTATTTTACTGTGTAAAATTATGGGCAATAAAAACAGAAAATTTTAAACAAAATGTTATAGTTGCAAACTGAATTGTATGGTCATGGATGCATAGCCTGTGATCACATTTTGCTTTAGAATATAATCTGTGTTGGAAATACAGGACAATAGTCAATGGTGATTCCCTGCTGGTGGAACAACAGGAGTCAACAGAACTGAGGGGGGCATCATTTTTCTTCTTGGCAGCCCATTGTGAACCCCTAAAACCAGACCTAAGAGGCTGGAATATGATATGAAGCTGGTTTACAGGTGATATGGAGGGCTCCAACAGACTGGAAATTTCTGTTTCAAGCATTGGCTGATTTGAGCACTTGGTTATTGTTGATAACTTGGTGTATCGTATTATATGGACAACTGCCATAATTAGCCAGGAGAAAGTATGCCCACTGTCAGTTTCAAAATGTACATCTCCAACTAGAAGTGATGCCCTTTACAATCTCCTTATTTGAAAATAAATTAAAAATATCTTCTTTAACTTTTCAATATATTATTAAAAAATTCTGTATCACTATGTGATAAACCACAATCTTCTGCCTCCTTCTGTGCCCTCATTAAAATTAGCCTTCTGTTCCAATACAAAAGGATTGGCATACTTATTGAATCTTCTTTTTGTAAACATTTATGGTGAAATAAAACTGGTATCACTTTTTCTTTGTCAGTGAGATAACTCACCCTGGAAATGTTATTTTTTTCTAGTTTGTTGGGCAAATTCAGATATATACATATACACACACACACACACACACACACACATATATATATATACATACACACACACACACACACACACACATATATATAACCCAACATAGAGCTGATGCATCGTGATAAAGTCGTAAGTTAGGAAGTGCTAATCCACCCCTACTTTTGTTGTCACATAAGTTAGTGAAGCTTACTCTATGTTTTCCCCCTTTCCATATAAACTTTAGGATATCTCTGTGCCAAATATCAAACGTTTTTCTTGTTTTGATGATGGGTATGGYCTGGAACAGATAGAGCAGATYTGGGAGGACGTTCATTTGTATTGCCRCTATCCTCCCYARCAGGGAGAGTTTTAGCGGCTCCCATCTCCTCAGTTTTTCTTTTATCGACTGCCATTTTTTCTCATAATTATTCTTGTAGAGTTGCGTATTTTTGGCTGTTAATATGACTCCCAGGTATTTAACCTTCTCCACTATTYTRATTTCAATTTTTTTTGAAGCTCCTCTACTTTCTTTTTARTRATGTTCTTTGTTAGCATTTGCGTTTTTWCTTTRTTTATTCTCAGTCCCGCCACTGMCCCATATGATTCYAATTCTGACCACCACTTCTCTATGGTATTGMTRGGATCTTCCAGCACACAAACGATRTCATCGGCGTACGCYCGAATTTTAAATTTATATTTTCCTATCGTTAGCCCCTTTAGATCTTCGTTTCTCCTTATGTTGTTCATTAGTAGTTCTAAGGTCATTATAAAGATAAGGGGAGACAATGGACAACCCTGTCTGGTTCCTTTCTCAATATTAAATCTGGATGATTTCTGACCATTAATTATTATATTTGCGTGTTGTTGCGAATACAAAGCTTCAATGGCTTTATTGAAATGGTAACCTGTGTCCATCTCTTTTAATGTTTCTTTTATGAGGAACCAGTTGACGTTGTTGAACGCCTTTTCGGCGTCCACGAATAGGAAGGCCACTTCTTTATTAATGTTTTTATCGTAATATTCTATTGCGTCAACTATTATACGTATATTTTCCTTTATCTGACGTCTTGGTAAGAACCCTTTTTGATCTTCCTCTATCCTCTCCATAAGTATTTCTTTTAATCTGTTAGCTAGGATGCCTGTAAATATTTTATAGTCATTATTGAGGAGGGAAATGGGTCTGTAGTTTTTGGTTTTAGTGTTATCTGTGTTTTCTTTATATATCAGCGTTATAAACGCTGGCTTCCACGTGTCAGGAATTACACCACCTTCTAGTGCCTTGTTCATCACTTTTAACAGAGGGATTGCCAAAGGTTCTAGGAGAGTTTTATAGTACATTGCTGGGAGCCCATCTGGGCCAGGTGCCTTGCGTGTAGGTATGTTCTTTATCATTTTCTGTAGTTCTTCTATCGAGATTCTTTTATTTAATTTTTCTCTTTGGGCCTCCGTTATTTTTGTTATGTTTTGCCGGCCTAAAAATTGCATCACCTCTTCTTTGGGTATCCTATCGTCTTCATATAACTTCTTGTAATATTTAACAAATTGTTCTAGTATATCTGGGGTTTTATGGAAAGTTTTCTCATCCTCTCTTATCTGTATTATTCTACGGGATTGTTTTTTTAGAGCCAGCTTCCTGGCTAACCATCTGCTCACTCCGTTTGCATTTTCGAAGTATTCCTGCTTTACGTATTTGAGTTTTTTTCCCATCTCATCCAAGTTTAGAGTGTTTAACTTCTTTCTTATTATGTCTGTCTGATATCGTAATTTTGAGTTCAATGGGTTTAGTTTAGTTAGCTTTTCTTTTTCCTCTAGCTCTTTTCTTAGTTTCTCGTCATCTTGTTTTTTTTCCCTCTTTTCTCTGATTGTGTGTTCTATAAAATGACCCCTTATATAGGCTTTGGAGGCGTCCCAGATGGTTTCTATGTCAGTATCTTTCTCCGTGTTGAAGGTAAAAAATTCTTTTAGCAATTCCTTGTATCTATTTAGGTTATATTCTCCTTTGATTAGGTACTCGTTTAATCTCCAATTAAAGGTTGGTTTTCCCTGTTCATTTTCTCGTATTACTAATAGGGTCGGAGCATGATCTGATGTTAGTATTGACAATATTTTGGATTTCTCCACCTTATTTACTATGGATTTCGAACACCAAATCATGTCAATGCGTGACCATGTTTGGTGACGATTGGAATAAAAAGTGTAGTCGATCTCCCTTTTGTTTTGCAATCTCCATATATCTACCACATCAAGCTCTTCCAATAATTGAGTACAGGATCTGGGGAGTACCCCTGTTGTGCCCCGGGATCCTTTTCCTTTTTTAACAGATTTATCCTTGTGGGTATCAACAACCCCGTTAATCACTTCACTTTATTTCTTAATTAGTCGCTCTCCACCAAGGTGCTCCGAGCGACTTACAGTCTAAAATAGCATTTACACAATATAAAAACATTCAACATAAAAACATTAAACAGTGACTATTTGGCAAATTAGATCTGATTACTTAAATGCACAACCAAACAGCCAAGTCTTGAGTGCCTTTACAAAAGGTCGCAACAACAACATTGCTCTAATGTATGGAGGCAATGAGTTCCACAGAATTGGAGCATAGGTCGAAAAAGCTCTACGCCTTGTAGCTTCCAGGTGTACCTCCCTAGGGCCCGGTATGTATAGGAGATTTTCCTGGGTGGATCGAGGTGACCACTGATGGAGAAAAGGAATGAGGTGGTCCCTAAGATATAAAGGTCCTTGGCCATTTTGAGCTCTAAATGTCAGGATCAGTATCTTGTAAGAGATCCGATTTATAGCTGAACATGGGGGTTCTGTGTGGGAGGTTTGGCCCAATTCTATCATTGGGGGGTTCAGAATGTTCTGTGATTGTAGGTGAACTATAAATCCCAGCAAGTACAACTTGCAAATGTCAAGATTCTATTTTCCCCAAATTCCACCAGTGTTCACATTTGGGCATATTGAATATTTATATAGAATTTGGTCCAGATCCATCATTGTTTGAGTCCACAGTGATCTCTGGATGTAGGTGAACTACAACTCCCAAACCACCAAACCCTTCCCGTATTTTCTATTGGTCATGGGAGAACTGTGTGCCAAGTTTAGTTCAATTCTATTGTTGGTGGGGTTCAGAATGCTCTTTGATTGTAGGTGAACTATAAATCCCAGCAACTACAACTCCCAAATGACAAAATCAATTTTTTGAGTGAAGGACATACATTGGGTGTCTTGTGTCCAAATTTGGTGTCAATTTGTCCAGTGGTTTTTGAGTTCTGTTAATCCCACAAACAAACATTACATTTTTATTTATATAGATAGGTATTTGGTAACAGTCTTAATGGTAGAATAGACTAAATGCAAATATGAATTGTGCTGCTTTTTCTCAATTATATTTTGTGTTGTCTCACAGGAATCAACGAAGTACAGGAGGAAGCAGAAGATGTATTTCCATTACGTCATCTGTCTCTGGATTCCTCTTTCTCTCGGTGACTACAAAATACATTATGCTTGTCAAAAAAACTGCTTTTGTAAAGATGGGGCAAGGTTTGTGAACTGTTCAGGAGTCAATGTAAGTTATAATGTCATGTTCCCTTCCGAGGCTGAGCACTTGGACCTGTCAAATAGCAATTTGCATTCTGTTCCATGGAAAGGTCTAAGACACCTATGGAAACTACAAATTCTTCTCTTGAGCGGAAACTACATCTGCAACATTGAAGACGGGGCATTCGTCTCCCTGGAAAGACTCCATAGGCTTGATATTTGTAGGAATGAGATTTCATTCCTTGGAAACGGTTTCTCAGTGGGGCTCATGTCTCTCCACGAACTCATTTTAGCCTATAATAGGCTGCAGGACTTGCAGTACAAGAGCTTCCAGCACTTTGAAAATCTCCAGAAGCTCAATCTGCAAAATAATAATATATCTTCAATCGAAACAGGTGCTTTCCGCAGTCTCACTCGCCTGAGACACCTTTTTCTTCAGAACAATCGCCTTCATGCCTTGCACAACGGTGTTTTTTCCATGCTTCAACACTTGGAAGTTTTGAATTTGGAGGGCAACGTTATCAAAACCATTGCTCCTGGTGTGTTTACTTCTTTAAGCAGCCTCACTGTACTTAACTTGGTCCACAATAAAATCGAGCATATTCGATTCAAAACATTGTTATCTCTGCAGACACCTGGGACTCACATCTTGCTGTCAAACAATCCGTGGTTCTGTGACTGTGACCTTCAAAGAGTTTTTGCAAAACTGCACAGTGTCAGGAGGCTGATCTTGGACGACTACCACAATGTGACATGCAAGGAGCCCCATATTCTGAGCAACCTCCCTCTTTCCTCTGTGGATACACAGTTGTGTATTGCTGAGACTGTCACCGTCCTTGTAATAACTTTTACGGTTTTTGTTACTGTGGTAGCTGCCATTGTCATGGCCGAAAGAAACAGGAAGAAAAGGACAGGCAAACACTGGAGTGAAGACAGTGAGATCTCCTATGATGCTCATAACTAACCTAATTCTAGATGTGTGGTTGAAGGCACTCTTAGGTTAGGGTAAGAGTTTTTCCCTGACATTAAGTCCAGTCATGTCCGACTCTGGGGTGTGGTGGTCATCTCCATTTCTAAGCCGAAGAGCCAGCGTTGTCCATAAACACCTCCAAGGTCATGTGGCTGGCATGACTGCATGGAACGCCGTTACCTTCCCATTGGAGCGGTACCTATTGATCTACTCACATTTGGATGTTTTCGAACTGCTAGGTTGGTAAAAGCTGGAGCTGACAGCGGAAGCACACACTGCTCCCCGGAATCGAACCTGCAACCTTTCAGTCAACAAGCTCAGTGCTTTAACCCACTGTGCCACCGGGGTGCCCTTATCTGTTTACACTCTTATCTGTTTACTATTATCATTAGTAATTTAGTTTCAATTTTTCATCAATTAGAAATAAATAATTCCAAAGTTTATGCCATTATCTTCACTTCACTTCACTTTATTTCTTAGTTAGTTGCTCTCCACCAAGGTGCTCCGAGCGACTTACAATTTAAAATAGCATTTACACAATATAAAAACATTCAACATAAAACCATACAACAGTGACTATTTGGCAAATTAGATCTGATCACTTTACTTAAATGCACAACCAAAGAGCCAAGCCTTGAGTGCCTTTACAAAAGGTTCCAACTCTGACATTGCTCTAATGTATGGAGGCAATGAGTTCCACAGCATAGATCGAAAAAGCTCTACGCCTTGTAGCTTCCAGGTGTACCTCCCTAGGGCCCGGTATGTATAGGAGATTTTCCTGGGTGGATCAAAGTGACCACTGATGGGAAAAAGGAATGAGGCGGTCCCTAAGATATAAAGGTCCTTGTCCATTTTGAGCTCTAAATGTCAGGATCAGTATCTTGTAAGAGATCCGATGTTCTATTGGTAGCCAATGCAGTTGTAGAATCGGTGTGATATGGGATCTTATAGATGATCCCGCTAGCAGCCTGGCCGCTGCATTTTGGACCATCCGAATCTTCTGGGTTGTTGACTTCGGAAGGCCAGCATATAAGGCATTGCAATAGTCCAACCTCGTGGTGACTGTTGCGTGGATTACTGTTGCCAATGCTTCTACCGAAAGGTAGGATGCCAATTTCCTTGCCTGGCGAAGATGAAAAAAGGCCTGCTTACTTATGGCAGTGATCTGGGCCTCCATCGTCAGCGATGAGTCCAACACAACCCCAAGGCTTTTAACAGTGGCAGACGGAACCAGAGCTTCCCCATCGAAATCAGGCAGAGACTGGGTTAATTCTGGCGGCTGGCCAGGCCAGAGTATCTCAGTTTTAGCAGGATTCACTTTTAGTCTGCTCGCTCGCAGCCAACTCATCGCTGCTTCCAAACACAGCCTAAAGTTCTCAGGAATCATGGTTGTCCCAGGTTCGAGACGCAAGAGTAGCTGGGTATCATCTGCATACTGGTAGCACTCTATGCCAAAGCTCCGCACCAGTCGTCTAGCTAGTGGTCGGACGTAGATGTTAAATAACAGGGGCGAGAGGATAGCACCCTGGGGATCTCCACAGCAAAGGCAGGAGCTCTCAGAGCTTTGGCCTAACCACTCCACCCTCTGTCTCCGGTCCCGGAGGAACGAATCGAACCATTTCAGGGCTAAACCTCGTACACCAGACATAGCCAATTGATGAATCAGCGATGAATCATGGTCCACAGTGTCGAATGCAGCTGTGAGGTCCAAGAGTACCAATAGCGCTGATCTACCTTGGTCTAACGGACGACGAATTTCATCAGTAATAGCTACCAAGACAGTCTCTGTCCCATGACCTGAACGAAAACCTGATTGAAAGGGGTCCAAACCTGCAGTCTCATCTAAGAATTGCTGTAGGTAAAACAGACAATGCTCAAAGAGTTTAAAATTACATGAGAAAAAGAAAGTTAACAGCTATGACAGCATTGTTAAATCCACAGCACGCATACCAGGGAGATATATTCTCAATATACTCTCAACAGCAATCTTAGAAGTCACTTAGGGCCCATCCAGACAGGGCCCAAAATGTGCAAGCTCTCATGCTTTTACCAGAGGTGTCCAAACAACACCTCTGTAAAGGAGGAATTATTTAGATACTGCATTAGAACCAGGGCTTCCTGAAAGACCTGAGTCTAATGGTGTATGGGTCTGGAGAAGCGAAGAAGGAACCCACCCTCTCCCCACACCCCCACCCCCAAACACACACCTTAAAATAAAATAAAAACTTCATGGGCCACCATTATCCTCTCTGGAGACTTCCCGGTGCATATCCATGTTGTGCTATGAGGCAGGCCAAATCGTTCATGCCCCCCCCCTTTCCTGGCACAATATCGGTAAGTGGCAGGAAGCCTCCTCCAGAGAGGCATAATTAGAATAGCTTTATTTGTCATTGTACTACTACACGATGAAATTACATGCCTTCTCCCGCACACACCACAAAACAACACACCCATCCCTTCACACCCCAACTACCACCACTGCACAGCCCCAATGCCATATCCGTGCAAAACCACAGAGTTCAACATAGCTACAGCTCTAGGAAAAAACTATCCTTCAGTCGGCTTGTCCTTGTCTTTGTCACCCTGTACCATTTGCCTTAGGGGCCATGGTGACGCAGCAGGTTAAACTGCTGAGCTGTGGAACTTGCTGACCAAAAGATCGGTGGTTTGAATCTGTGGACGGGGTGAACTCCCATAGTTAGGCCCAGCTTTTGTCAACCTAGCAGTTCGAAAACATGCAAATGTGAGATCAATAGGTACCCCTTCTGTGGGAAGGTAATGGCATTCCATGTGGTCTTGCCAGCTACATGACCTAGGAGGCGTCTACGGACAACACTGGCTCTTTGGCTTAGAAATTGAGATGAGCATCACACACACACCCCTCCAAGTCGGACTCAATTAGACATAATGTCAAGGGGAAACCTTTACCTTTACTTTACAGTCTACCTTATGGCAATATTTTTTTAAAAGCCAGGTGAGATGGATCCCCAAGAATTCTTTGAGCTTTCTGAAAGCTGTGGGGCCTATAAAGTTCTTCCAAATAGGGGAAAGGGCAACCAACGATTCACTGTGCAGAAGTGGTGATCCTTTGGAGTGCCTTCCTATCTGTCATTGTACAGCTACCAAACCGTGTGCACATGCAGTAGGTTAGGACACTCTCTATAGCACAGTGATAGAAAGTCACCAGCAGTTTTTCTTTCAGTTGTTGGTTCTTTAACAGTCTCAGGTAGTACTCTGCTGGGCCCTCTTCACCAACATTTCCGTATGGGTGCCCCAAGTCAGATCTCCCTTCACAGTGACACCCAGGAACTTAAAACTGGCCACCTGCTCCACTTGGTCTCCATTTATGACAAAGGGCTGAATTTCTGGTCTGTTCTTCCTATAATCCACTATAAGCTCCTGGGTCTTGTTGATGTTAAAAACTAGATTATTGTCCCTGCACCATGAGCGCAATAAATCCATCTCATCCCAATAGGCAATTCAGAGAAAAGAACTGGCAAAACCATCTCTTGATTATTTTTTGCCTAAGAAAATCCCACAAGATTTAGGTTATCATTAAGTCAACAGGACACACAAAGTCATGGACCCAATGCACTTACATTGATTGTCATCATCAAACATGACCATTTCACTTCCAACCATATCTCCAGGTATTAAATCAGGAGAGTGTGTTAATTTCTGCATATTATAATATTGTAAGAATTGCTACATTAATATTATGGAAATGTAGGTATCTGAGATGTTACAGACAGATCTTCCTTTTTTTTTTTCTTTTGCTTGACAACTGTACTTATTAGTGTTTTTATGTACCAACTTTTTAATTTATGCAATTTATTATTTTGTCATTGTAATAGTCGGATTCCAGTGCACATGCTATGCTCCTGTGATTGGCTGGGTGGACTTTAAAAGAGGACAGGATAGGTGTTTAGGATTGGAGATGATCTGCTTACCTTCATTGGAATCAAAACCTCTCCTGGGCTGAATACCCACCAACTACCAAAGGAACTGGAAACATCAATTTGTCCTCTATCAGCCTCTGGTGGCAATTTGGAAAATTACATCGAATGTGCACAGATTGAACAGAGATGGCAGGGCCTGATATTTTGTCAGAGAAACTTTCCCTACAATTTGCTTTTGTATCTCATAGCCGTCTCCAGTTTCTCTCTCTCTACGTAATAAACAGTAACTATATTGCAGACTGGATTTGTGAAATGAGGTGAGAGGAAACAAGCACGGCATTGCACCACTTTCTAGTTTTCCTATTGGGAAGTCTAGATGCTATACATTTTTCCTTCCACAGGATGGCAGAAAGGGATTGCACTGGATGGTTACTGTTGCACCTCAGAGTAGAATCACCTTGCTGAAGAACACCAAACTGCACACAGCCAAAAGTCTTTATGGTTTATTGAAAATAAAAGGTAAAAAGTTCTTAAAAACAAAAGTAATGTTTCAAAAAACCAGGATAACATAGCACCTGAAGCACAATCCAATAGGCACCAGGAAAGCAAGACCCAAGAGAACATGACAAAGTCCTGGAACCTTGAACACAAAGACTCCAAGGTAAATCCAGCCTACCTTAGGCAAACTCCTTAGGTAAACGCGAAAGTTGCTTTGACAAAGATCTGGTCTCAAACCCCCTGTTTAATACCCTTTGCAAAACATGAAGGCGTTTCTTTAGCCTCTGGCCTCCCTTTTGTTAGCTATCCTTTCACTCCTTCGAACACAGAATTCTAACTGGGCGGCCCTATCTAAAGTTCATCAAGGTCAATCTGCTTGTTAGCAGCCTGTTTTTCTGCTTACGTGTCATTATCAGGCTGAAAACCAGGCAAAGAGCTATCTTCTCTTTTAGAGTCAATCTGCACCTGGCTGCTATCTTCAGTATCATGCCTTGCTGTGGGAAACTGCACTTAATAATAATAATAATAATAACAACAACAGCAACACTTTATTTGTACCCTGCTACCATCTCCCCAAGGGACTCGGTGTGGCTTACATGAGGCCGAGCCCGAATACAACAATACAAGCAAAACAACAACAGTACAAGCAATTTAAATAAAAACGTAGACAATAAAATATACAACATTATCAATAAGACAACACGCAATTAAAAACAGCGGGAAGGCCAAATGTAAAGTTAAAATGGAAATAATGCTGGGACATGGACGAAAGGTGATAGCGGTGTTTGTGGAAGGGCATATGAGCAGATCTAAAAAGTGTAAAGTGCTTTGGAGGACAACGTGCTATGGGATCATTATTCCGGGAAGGCACACTGGAACAACCATGTCTTCAAGCTCCTCCTAAAGACTGCCAAGGTTGGGGCCTGCCTAATGTCTTTAGGGAGTGAGTTCCAGAGTCGAGGGTCCACCACCAAAAAGGCCCTCTCTCTTGTCCCCACCAATCGCGCCTGCGATGCTGGTGGGATCGAGAGCAGGGCCTCCCCGGATGATCGAAGGGATCATGTGGGTTCGTATACAGAGATGCAGTCACACAGGTAGGCGGGTCCTAAACCATTCAGGGCTTTGTAGGTAGGAACCTGCACCTTGAATTGGGTCCGGTAAATGAATGGCAGCCAGTGGAGCTCCTTGAACAGGAAGGTTGACCGCTCCCTGTAAGGCACCCCAGTTAGCAACCTGGCTGCCGCCTGTTGGACCAATTGAAATTTCCGGGCCGTTTTCAAGGGCAGCCCCACGTAGAGTGCATTGCAGTAATCCAGTCTAGAGGGTGACTAAGGCTTCTTCACTGTCTATAGCAGGGACATCTTGAACCAAACTGTGAATCTGAGTCCCATCATTCTCATCAGAAACACTCTCTGATTCCAACTATGTCACAACAGCTCCTGGGGTTGCTATTTATTTATTTTTTGTTCAATAGCATTTAACGCCCCGCTCAAAAATATAAAAAAATGAATATAGGAGCAAATAATAAATGTTGAAATGGGCAGAGATTAGATGGACAACAGACCAATTTCATTACTTACCAACAATGATAAAAGCGATGCTCCTCCGCCATAAACTCCGCTGGACTGGCCACATTGTCCAAATGCCTGATCAACATCTCCCAAAGCAGTTACTCTACTCCCAAATCAAGAACGAGACATGGAATATTGGTGGACAAGAAAAGAGATTTAAAGATGGGCTTAAAGCCAACCTTAAAATCTGTGGCATAGATACCAAGAACTGGGAAGGCCTAGCCCTTGAGCGCTCTAACTGGAGGTCAGGTGTGACCAGCAGCACTGCAGAATTCAAAGAGGCACGAACGGAGTGTGAATGGGAGAAACGTGCCAAGAGGAAGGCGCGTCAAGCCAACCCTGACTGTCTTTCATCTGGAAACCGACGTTCTCACTGCAGGAGAACATGCAGATCAAGGACAGCTACCAACAAGAAACATACATGCCTTCTACACTAAAAACAAACCAGACAAAAATGACAAGTGTCCTAGCTCTGAACATTTTGTTGACTCACTTCCCCTAGCTGTTTTTTTTTTATTTTATTTTAAAATTCTTTACCTTGACCTAATATGGCAGTAAAAGAGGACAGGAATTTGGGTTGTTTCTGGTTCACACACACAGAGGTATACAGTGCAGCGTATTAAAAACCTTGTGCAGTGGTATCTAATTAATTTTTTAATTAATAAAGCCCAAGCTAAATTAAAAATAGGCTATTATGATAGTTTATCTGAGGTCTCTGTGCCCTGCCTTTGCATTCATTGTTGTGCATGTGTGTCTGCATACCCCTCCCTCTTTAATGGTAAAACGATCACCTTGACATTTGTGGAAGATTTGGAAGAGCCCAAGAACAAAGTGCTTTCCAATTTGATCAGAGGTGTCCTCACATTGTTTGAATGTGAGAGGTCAGCTTGCCAAGAAACAGATTTGTACTTTATAAGCTCCTTTTCTCATTCAACCATTTCTCTGTGAGAAGCAGCTATTGCAGCTTGAAACCTGCTACAAAACAGGAGCTTTTTTGTTGAGTTCCAGTGCCAGAGAAACAGATGGCGGAAACAGAAGAACGGCCTGCCTCAGGGGAGCATGCTTGCTCCATCCATGTTCAACATTTACACAAACGGCCAGCCACTGCCAGAAGGGACAGAGAGTTTCATCTATGCTGGTGATCGTGCCATTACCGCTCAAGCAGGGAGCTTTGAGATGGTTGAGCAGAAACTCTCCGAAGCCCTAGGTGTTCTTATTGCCTATTACAGGGAAAACCAGCTGATCCCTAATACATCTAAAGCACAGACATGTGCCTTTCACCTTAAGAACAGACAAGCATCCCAAGCTCTGAGGATTACCTGGGAAGGAATCCCACTGGAGCATTGCATCACACCCAAATACCTGGGAGTCACTCTGGACTGTGCCCTGACTACAAGAAGCACTGCTTGAACATCAAGCAAAAAGTGGGCGCTAGAAACAATATCATACGAAAGCTGACTGGCACAACCTGGCGATCACAACCAGACACAGTGAAGACATCTGCCCTTGCGCTATGCTACTCTGCTGCTGAGTATGCATGCCCAGTGTGGAACACATCTCACCATGCTAAAACAGTGGATGTGGCTCTTAATGAGACATGCCGCATTACCACAGGGTGTCTGTGCCCTACACCACTGGAGAAATTACACTGCTTAGCCGGTATTGCACCGCCTGACATCTGCCAGGAAGTAGCAGCCAATAGTGAAAGGACCAAGGCAGTGACATCTCCAGCTCATCCCTTGTTTGGGTATCAGCCAGCACATCAACGACTTAAATCAAGAAATAGTTTTCTTAGATCTACAGAGACACTCGCTGGAACACCTCAGCAAGCGAGAGTCCAAAAGTGGCAGGCTCAAACCCAGCACCTCAATCCGTGAGTGATACCAGATGAGAGACTCCCCCCTGGGCACACAGAGGACTGGGCGACTTGGAGGGCTCTGAACAGACTGCGCTCTGGCACCACGAGATGCAGAGCCAATCTTAAGAAATGGGGCTACAAAGTGGAACCCACGACATGCGAGTGTGTAGAAGAGCAAACCACTGACCACCTGCTGCAATGCAACCTGAGCCCTGCCACATGCACACTGGAGGACCTTCTTGCGGCAACACCAGAGGCACTCCAAGTGGCCAGATACTGGTCAAAGGACATTTCATCAACTACCAAGTTTGCAAAATCTGTGCTTTTTTATCTGTTTGTTTGTTTTGTTCTGTTAGAAATGTACTGCAATGGTATGGTTGCTGATGACACGATAAATAAATAAGCTTGAAACACATTAGGTTTCAATATAAACATTTTCTACATTCATGTGACCAATTCCCTATCATATTTCAATTTTTTAAAAATAACTTGGGCGTATGTATTGGATCATCCCCAGACCTCTACCAATCTCTGTGATCGGCTCAGACTGGCCAGAGATGAGCTCTTGTTCAGTGTTCGGTCTCCCCAGAAATGAAAATGGAAAATTATTAAGAATTCGAATTATCATCTTAGGACTTCGTATGGGATGTTTTTGTTCAGATATGATGCTTGCAGAGTTTCCCCTTCCTTGTAACAAGTTTAGTATTGTTTTCCTGAGTGCTGTTGCCATGAAACAACCATAAGGTTTTGGAACATTTGAAAGGCTGGCATTTGTTTCCACATTCCCCACCCATGTTCATACTGGTTTCCTGAGCTTCTGAAACTCGCAGCTATTACTCAAAGAGGGTGGAGAAGAAACTCCTCAGTAAAGTTCCATTACTTATAGGCTTTGATGAAAGCGAATAGAGCTTATGCAATTTAACCTCAGAACGGCTAGTGTTCAAACCATTAAGGGAAAGTAGCCTGGGCTACATTTCCCCCTTCCCCCATGAAACATTCCCCTTTTAAACCTAGGTTGTATTATTTACCTGAATACTTTAAACCCAGGTATAGCAAATTCTGAATTATCACAGAGTTTTGATAGAAAAACACATTGAGAAGTGGTTTACCACTGCTTTCTTCCACGGCACTGAGATGGCTTTGGTCGCCTTGGTGGATGACCTCCGCAGGGAGCTGGACAGGGGGAGTGTGACCCTGTTGGTTCTCTTGGACATCTCAGTGGCGTTCGATACCATCGATCATGGTATCCTTCTGGGACGACTCTCTGGGATGGGTCTCGGGGGCACGGTTATGTCGTGGCTCCGGTCCTTCCTGGAGGGTTGATCCCAGATGGTGAAGCTGGGAGACACCTGCTCGGACCCCTGGCCTTTGACCTGTGAGGTCCCGCAAGGCTCCATTCTGTCTCCCATGCTTTTTAACATCTACATGAAACCGCTGGGAGAAGTCATCCAGAGTTTTGGAGTTGGGTGCCATCTCTATGCAGATGCCGCGCAATTCTACTACTCCTTTCAACCTAATTCCAAGGAAGCCCCTCGGGTGCTGGATGAGTGCCTGGCCGCTGTGGCTGTCTGGATGAGGATAAACAAGCTGAAGATTAATCCCAACAAGACAGAGGTCCTTCTGGTCGATCGTAAACTGGATCAGGGTATAGGGTGGCAACCTGTGCTGGACGGGGTTACACTCCCCCTGAAGTCACAGGTCCGCAGTCTGGGTGTCCTCTTGGACTCATCACTTACGCTTGAAGCTCAGGTGTCGGCGGTGGCCGGGAGGGCTTTTGCACAATTGAGACTCGTGCGCCAACTGCAACCATACCTTGTGAAGGTGGATCTGGCCAGGGTGGTCCATGCCTTAGTCACCTCCAGATTGGACTACTGTAATGCGCTCTACGTGGGGCTGCCCTTGAAAACGTCCCGGAAATTCCAACTGGTCCAATGGGCGGCGGCCAGGTTGTTAACTGGTGTTCCTTACAGGGAGAGGTCAACTTTCCTGTTCAAGGAGCTCCACTGGCTGCTGTTCATTTTCCGGTCCCAATTCAAGGTGCAGGTGCTTACCTACAAAGCCCTAAACGGTTTTTAACCCGCCTACCTACGTGACCGCATCTCCATATATGAACCCACACGATCTCTTCGATCATCTGGAGAGGCCCTGCTCATGATCCCACCTGCGTCGCAAGCACGATTGGTGGGGACGAGGGACAGGGCCTTCTCCGTGGTGGCCCCCGACTCTGGAACTCTCTCCCCACGGACATCAGACAAACCCCAACGCTGGCAGTCTTTAGGAAGAGCTTGAAGATGTGGTTGTTCCAGTGTGCCTTCCCAGAATAGGAAACTCCAAGCATCATGTCCAAAATGCACTTTACTAGAGATTTAAGATTGTCTGCACACCGCATCTATCTCCAAAAACCTATTTCACCTGTCATTTCCAGCATTTTTAAATTTTTTAATCATTACATTTGGCCCGGTCTTAGTTTTAAATGCGTCATGGTGTTATTGTCTAATGTTTATTGCTATTGTTTTAATGTTTATTGCTTGTTTTATGAGTTTTATTGTTGTATTTGTTATGCTGTTGTTTTATTGATGTGTTGGGCCTTGGCCTCTTGTAAGCCGCACCGAGTCCTTCGGGAGATGTTAGCGGGGTATAAATAAAGGATTATTATTATTATTATTATTATTATTATTATTATTGCACTACTAACCAAAATTATATAAAATGCCTCTGCTTCTGGGACAGTGCCCCCCCCCCCCATGAGTGTTGTTGTAATACAGATTCATGAACTCAATCAAGGAAGCCACAGTCATGAGTTTGAAGATCTGAGCAGGGCTGCTGGGATGACAAGGTGACTTAGAGGTCTCTCATTCGTAGGGTTGTCATAAATTGAAGTCAGCTTTATGGCAATTAACAACAATAACAACTGCAAACTATACCTAATCTTTTGAAATCCCATATTACATACCAACATTATTTGCAAGGGAGGCGTCCAAAGCCTTAAAAACAAGGTGTTGGCAATGCCATTTCCTTGTGAACTAGCTGTATTTGTTTTGTACACAAGATTGGTTTGGGCCTGATTCTCATTGAGGTGGAGCATCAATAAGTGGGCTGTAACAGGAGGACATGGAGCTGGTTACTGAACTAAGATGCCTTACTCACTATACCAGCACTCAGGTTAAGGGGGTTCTGGGCCCAGAGCAGCCCTGCATCCAGAACGTATTCCCAGAATCCAGTCTCAGTGCCCAAACAAGCTGGGATCAACTCAGCCCCACTGGATTGTCACTTCGCCCTTTGTGTCATTGCTGCTACTCCTAGCTAGTAACTAGAAATCTCTGTTCATCATGAAGACTGCCAGCAGTGCATTCAAAGTGAGTACTGTCTCTTAGCATTCAGGACCGAAGACAGGAAAGAGAGAGAGAGAGAGAGAGAGAGAAAGAAAGAGAGAAAGAAAGAAAGAAAGAAAGAAAAGAAAAGAAAGAAAGTAAAGGAAGGAAGGAAGGAAAGGAAGGAAGGAGAGAAAGGAAAAAAGAAAGGGAAAAAAGAAAGGAAGGGAGGAAAGAAAGAAAGACAGGAAAGAGAGAAAGGAAGGAAGGAAGGAAGGAAGGAAGGAAAGAAGGAAGGAAAGGAAGAAAAGAAAGGAAGGAAGGAAGGAAAGGAAGGAAGAAATGAAAGAAAAGGAAGGAAGGAGGAAAGGAAGGAAGGAAGGGAGGGAGGAAAGAAAGAAAGACAGGAAAGAGAGAAAGGAAAGAAAGAAAGTAAAGAAAGGAAGGAAGGAAGGGAAGGAGGAAAGGAAAAGAAAGGGAAAAAAGAAAGGAAGGGAGGAAGAAAGAAAGAAGGAAAGAGGAAAAGAAAGACAGGAAAGAGAGAAAGGAAGGAAGGAAGGAAGGAAGGAAGGAAAGAAGGAAGGAAAGGAAGAAAAGAAAGGAAGGAAGGAAGGAAAGGAAGGAAGAAATGAAAGAAAAGGAAGGAAGGAGGAAAGGAAGGAAGGAAGGGAGGGAGGAAAGAAAGAAAGACAGGAAAGAGAGAAAGGAAAGAAAGAAAGTAAAGAAAGGAAGGAAGGAAGGAAAGAAGGAAGGAAAGAAGGAAAGAGAGAAAGGAAAGAAAGAAGGAAAGGAAGGAAGGAAGGAAAGAAAAGAAAGGAAGGAAGAAATGAAAGGAAGGAAGGAAGGAAGGAAGGAAGGGAAGGAGGAAAGGAAGGAAAGAAAAGGAAGGAAGAAATGAAAGGAAGGAAGGAAGGAAGGGAAGGAGGAAAGGAAGGAAAGAAAGGAAGGAAAGAAAGAAAGAAAGAAAAGAAAGGAAGGAAAGGAAGGAAGAAATGAAAGAAAAGAAAGGAAGGAATGAAAGGAAGGAAGGGAAGGAAGAAATGAAGGAAAGAAGAGAAAGGAAGGAAGGAAAGAAAGAAAAGAAAAGAAGGAAGGAAAGGAAGGAAGAAATGAAAGAAAAGGAAGGAAGAAATGAAAGGAAGGAAGGGAAGGAGGAAAGGAAGGGAGGGAGGGAAGAAAGAAAGACAGGAAAGAGAGAAAGGAAAGAAAGAAGGAAAGGAAGGAAAGAAAGGAAGGATGGAAGGAAGGAAGGAAAGAAAGAAAGAAAAGAAAGGAAGGTAAGAAGGAAGGAAGGAAAGGGAATGAAGGAAGGAAAGGAAGGAAGGAAGGAAAGAAAGAAAAGGAAGGAGGAAAGGAAAGGAAAGGAGGAAGGAAAGAAAGAAAAGAAAGGAAAGCCAGATAAGGAAGGGAGGGAAGTTTTCCGAGACGCCCCCTATTTTATATTATTATTATTATTATTATTATTATTATTATTATTATTATTATTATTATTATTATTATATTTATTATTGCTATTGCTATTCTTCTGAGCGTTGGGGCTTGCGAATGCCCAGCATGAAGGCATTCCAGGCGGCGGTTGGGCGTTGGGGTTCTTGATCGTTGGGGCGTTCGGGTGTGTGTCCGTCGGTGGATGGAGGAGAGCCCGTCGTAGTCCTTGCGTCGTCCCGGGTTCACTCTCGCGGAGTTCAGGATGGGCTGCACGGGGAGCAAGTTGGACTTCTTCTCCTGTTGCTGCTGCTGCTTTCCCAGGAGAAAGGTCAAAGGCACCCCGAGAGGAGGAGGAGGAGGGAGGGAGGCGGGCGGGCGGGCGGGCGGGCGCGCGTCCGATTGGTGGGACCTTGGTGGGGGGGAGGAGATGAGTGTCTCAGGCAGACCCGCCCCCTTCCCAGGCAAAGAGGTGGGAGGAGGAGGGAGGGAGGCGGGCGGGCGGGCGGGCGGGCGCGCGTCCGATTGGTGGGACCTTGGTGGGGGGGAGGAGATGAGTGTCTCAGGCAGACCCGCCCCCTTCCCAGGCAAAGAGGTGCCTCTCAAACCCTGATCCCAGAGTTGAGTGGCTTGCAGAGACCTCTTCCTCTGCAGCCGGCTCGAGATGATGTGCCTGTAGGTTGAGCTCCCTGCCCTGGGTTTGGCTGGTGCTGCTGCCCAATAGGACTAGGGAAAAGGGGTGTGTGCGTTCACACTGGGGAATGAATGCAGTTTGACGCCGCTGGAACTGCCTCAAGTGTTATGAAATCACAGAATGCTGCTGTCGGGAGGCCCCAGTCACTCATGGTCCCCCTGCGAAGGTTCTCCCTTTGGAAAATAATCCCGAGGGATAGTCTAGAACAGTGGTTCTCAACCCTCCTAATGCTGTGACCCCTTAATACAGTTCCTTATGTGGTGATGCCCCCCCCCCCCCCCAACCATAACATTATGTTCATTGCTACTCCATAACTGAAAGTTTGCTACTGTTATGAATTGTAATGTAAATATCTGATATGCAGGATGTGTTTTCATTCACTGGAACAATTTTGGCACAAATACCCGAAATTTGAATAATGATGGGCTGAAAGAAGGGATTGATTTTGTCATTTGGGAGTTGTAGTTGCTAGGATTTATAGTTCACCTACAATCACAGAGCATTCTGAAGTTGACCAATGATGGAATTGGACCAAACTTGGCACACAGAACTCCCATAACCAACCGAAAATACTGGAAGGGTTTGGTGGGCATTGACTTTGAGTTCTGGACTTCTAGTTCACAAAATCCAGAGAGCACAGTAGACTCAAACCATGATAGACCTGGCCCACACTTGGCATGAATACTCAATATGTCTGAATGTGAACACTGGTAGAGTTTGGGGAAAATAGACCTGACATTTGGGAGTTGTAGTTGCTGGGATTTATAGTTCATCTACAATCAAAGAGCATTCTGGCCCCGACCAACGATAGAATTGGGCCAAACTTCCCACACAGAATCCCCATGACCAACAGAAAATACAGTGTTTTCCGATGGTCTTTGGCGACCCCCCTGACACCCCCTCGCGACCTCCACCGGGGTCCCGACCTCCAGGTTGAGAAACGCTGGGCTAGAATGAGGAATGACTATTCTAGATGTGGATGAGTAGAGCTGCATAGTCACATGCCAATGCGATGCAATGGTTTACTCTCACATTCTCTTCTTTCACTCTATTTTTTGACTGGCTGATTCTTCTGTCTTGATCTCACCTGCATACAGTTCATCAAGTTAAAACTACCTCATTTCGCCTTACACCAAAGCAACAGCTATCGGTATCAAATGTAATATTCGTTTGTGAGATTAACATAACTCAGCAACTACTGGACGAATTATTATTATTATTATTTTATTATTAACTTTATTTGTACCCCGCTAACATCTCCCGAAGGACTCGGTGCGGCTTACAAAAGGCCAAGGCCCTCAATAAAACAACAGCATAACAAATACAACAATAAAACTCATAAAGCAAAACAATAAACATTAAAGCAATAACAAAAAGACATTAGAACAATAACACCACGACGCATTTAAAACTAAGGCCGGGCCAAATGTAATGGATAAAATTTTAAAAGTGCTGGACATGACAGGTGGAGTGTATAGGTTTTTAGAGGTAGGTGTGGTGTGCAGACAATCTTAAATCTCTAATAAAGTGCATTTGGGACATGATGCTGGGAGTTTCCTATTCTGGAAAGGCACACTGCGACAGCCAGGTCTTCAAGATCCTCCTAAAGACTGCAAACGTTGGGGCTTGTCTGATTTCCTTGGGGAGAGAGTTCCAGAGTCGGGGGGCTACCACAGAGAAGGCCCTGTCCCTCGTCCACACCAACCGCGCTTGCGATGCAGGTGGGATCGTGAGCAGGCCTCTCCAGATGATCAAAGAGATTGAGTGGGTTCATATACGGAGATGCGGTCACGTAGGTAGGCAGGTCCCAAACCGTTTAGGGCTTTGTAGGTAAGCACCTGCACCTTGAATTGGGACCGGAAAATGAAAGGCAGCCAATGGAGCTCCTTAAACAGGAGGGTTGACCGCTCCGTGTAAGGAGTACCAGTTAACAACCTGGCCGCCGCCAGTTAGACCAGTTGGAATTTCCGGGCGGTTTTCAAGGGCAGCTCCATGTAGAGCGCATTGCAGTAGTCCAATCTGGAGGTGACTAAGGCATGGACCACCCCAGCCAGATCAGCCTTCGCGAGGTACGGTCGCAGTTGGCGCACGAGTCTCCATTGTGCAAAAGCCCTCCCGACCACCACCGACACCTGAGCCTCAAGCGTAAGTGATGAGTCCAAGAGGACACCCAAACTGCGGACCTGTGAATTGACACCAAATTTGGACACAGGACACCTATCAGGCCAACGAGTGACCATCTATATCAATAAAAATGTAATGTTCGTTTGTGGGATTAACATAACACAAAAACCACTGGATGAATTACTGCCAAATTTGGCCACAAGACACCTACTAACTCAAGGAGTGACCATCACTTGAAAAAAAATGATTTTGTCATTTGGGAGTTGTAGTTGCTGGGATTTATAGTTCACGTACAATCAAAGAGCATTCTGAACTCCACCAATGATGGAATTGAACCAAACGTGGCACACAGGACTCCCATGACCAACATACAACACTAGAAGAGTTTGGTGAGCTTGGATTAAATAGACCTTGACATTTGGGAGTTGTAGTTACTGGGATTTATAGTTCACCTACAATCAAAGAGGATTCTGAACTCCACCAATGATTTAAGTGAACCAAACGTGGCAAACGGAACTCCCATGACTAACAACAGAAAACACTAGAAGGGTTTCGTGGGCATTGACCTTGAGTATGGGAGTTGTAGTTCACCTACATCCAGAGAGCACTGTGGACTCAAAAAATGATGGATCTGGACCAAGCTTGGCACAAATATTCCATATGCCCAAATATGAACACAGATGGAGTTTGGGGGAAATAGACCTTGACATTTGGGAGTTGTAGTCACTGGGATTCACCTACAATCAAAGAGTGTTCTGAACCCCACAAACAACAGAATGGGGCAAACTTCCCACATAAGAACCCCCATGTGGGCCACAGCAACACATGGCAGGGGACGGCTAGTCTATATAAATAAAAATGTAATATTCGTTTGTGGGATTAACATAACACAAAAACCACTGGATGAATTACTGCCAAATTTGGCCACAAGACACCTTCTAACTCAAGGAGTGACCATCACTTGAAAAAAATTAATTTTGTCATTTGGGAGTTGTTGTTGCTGGGATTTATAGTTCATGTACAATCAAAGAGCATTCTGAACTCCACCAATGATGGAATTGAACCAAACGTGGCACACAGGACTCCCATGACTAACAACAGAAAACACTAGAAGGGTTTGGTGGACATTGACTTTGAGTATGGGAGTTGTAGTTCACCTACATCCAGAGAGCACTGTGGACTCAAAAAATGATGGATCTGGACCAAACTTGTCACAAATATTCCATATGCCCGAACACAGATGGAGTTTGGAGGAAATAGACCTTGACATTTGGGAGTTGTACTTACTGGGATTTATAGTTCACCTACAATCAAACAGCATTCTGAACCCCACAAACGACAGATTCGAGGCAAACTTCCCACACAGAACCCCCATGACCAACAGAAAATACTTAAGGCCATCCAGTCCAACTCCCTTCATTAGGGCAAGAAAACATAATCAAAACCCTCCTGACAAAGAGCCATCCAGCCATAGATATAGATAGATATGATTCACAGACACACAGATATAGTATTAAAGATTTGAAAGGGACCCCTAAAAAAGGACAATGGCAAATAGCCATCCAGTCATAGATATAGATAGATAGATAGATAGATAGATAGATAGATAGATAGATAGATAGATAGATAGATACAATTCATACACACAGAGATATAGTATCATAGACTTGAAAGGGACCCCTAAAAAAGGACAATGATATGTTACATGTTCCAGAGTAGGCAAATCAGACAATTCCTACAATTTCTAGATAGATATGATTCTCTCTCACACACACAGATATAATATCATAGATTTGAAAGAAACCCTTAAAGAAGGACAATGATATGTTGCATATTGCAGAGTAGGCAAACCAGACACTCCACATCAACACTGACAAAGAAACAAGAAATACTGTTTACTCACAAGCATCAAGGAGTTACATAGATTAGAAACCAACATTTTCTCATTACTTTATTTTGCAGATCACCAGACTGGGCCACAGCAACTCGTGGCAGGGGACAACTAGTGTTATATAAATAAAAATGTAATGTTCATTTGTGGGATTAATATAACTCAAAAACCGCTGGGCAAATTGACACCAAATTTGGACACAAGACACGTATTAGGCAAACAAGTGACCATCACTCATAAAAACACTGAAAAACACAGCAGAGATATTGATAAACTGGAATGTGTCCAGAGGAGGGCAACTAAAATGATCTGGAGAACAAACCCTATGAGGAGTGGCTTAAAGAGCTGGGCATGTATATCTATTTATAATAATAATAATAATAATATAAAACATTATTTATACCCTGCTAATGTAGCAGTCAGCGGAAAAGAATAATTATAAAAATATATTTAAAAAATGAATATAGGAAAAGCATACCTTGAAATACTAGCGAAGGAGTGTTTGCGGCAGGGAGAAGCAAAATGTTCCATAGACGAAAGTCAGAGATCAAGGAAGTTAAATATTAACGGGAACATGACATTTGGGAAACAATAATAAAGTGAGATGTTTATCATCAAGGGAATGTTTCTGGCAACCAGACAAGGACGCTTGTGTAGATAATTGATCTGAGGCTGGAAAAGGTCAGAGTAACATCTGGTGGTTCAGTGAGGTAAATAGCAGGTAACTTCAGATATATTACGAATATGGGAATAATTAAGATTTGAAACAATTATAAGTACGTCATTGTGATGTATGGGAAAAGGTAATGCGAAATACCTCTGTTAATGTTTATATCTGTGTAAATGTCATGGCAATTGTGCGCATGTCTGAACTAGTGAATTTTGCTATAAATATTGTAAGCTGAGTGACTTCTAGTACGCTTCAGAGATTGTTCTGAGCGTCCTATCAACTTGATAGTAAATATGCCTGGAATCAAAATTGCAGTCTCCGTCTCCTTCCTGCCTGATTGTGCTCTACATGATCCCGGGTAGCAAATCTGCCGCGACAAATGGGGGCTCGTCCGGGATCGGAGCCAACAAGAGGAATAGAGACGAAACCTTTTGAGGGTTTGATTGCCCCACTCAGCGGGTCGGGTAAGACGATGATCAGAAGGGGCGATACGGGTACCCATTGAGAGAAAACGACCCGGCTGATCTTCGCCTTCCCTGCCTCCAGACTGGGGTACATTGAGAGCTTTGATTCCATGGCACAGGTAAAGGAAAAGGCCTTAAAAAGGGGTACATTGGAAGTACCTGGGGAATATTTCACTGTGGGATTGCTGCAGAAATCAAGTGAAAACCCCCCGAGTGATTGTTTTCGCTACAGAAATCACACTCACAGGTTGGAGGAATACCCTTTCAGGGGGAAAGTGATAAGTCTGTTTTATGTTTTGTGGTTGTCTTGGTTAATGGTGTTTGTGTTCATGTTTTACCCCTTCTTGCACACATTTGTGTATCAATGCCTGTTTTTGTTGTGGAGATGTGTATAATGAAAAGAGACAAATGGTTTCAGGCTTCCGGGAAAAAGCCAAGATGGAAAAGAAAAAGAAAAATGAAAAATGAGAAAAATGAGAGAAAAAAGGAAACGCTACGTACAATGTGATGAAATGGTGCCTGTCTTTTGGGACAAGGAAAAATGTTCGTTTACATTTTCTGGACAACTTGAATGTATGTGGATGGCTAGCCAAAAAGGAATGTGTGGAAACTGTTTGTGTTGGGAAAAAAAAATATAATCTTTACAGGTTTCAAATAAAAAGAAAAAGAGGATAAATTCAGGAAAAATACACATGATGATGGAAAATGCCAAGTCTATATGTTTTCATGTGGGTAAGCAAAACCAAGAAGAAAATTAAAAGGTATGTGAAGAAGGTATGTGTAGGGAAAGCAGGGAAAAGCAAGTCAGAATAAGAGAATAGGGTTAATACGGGAGAAAAACCAAGATGTGTAATTGCCTAGGACAAGGTAGAATTGAAAGGAGAAATGTAGCCAGAGAATATAGAGAAAGTGATACAGTAGGTGATGAAATAATAGGAAGAGAAATGTAAAGATCTAGCATGTGCTTAATAATAGAAACCTGAAATATTGAGATGTGAATGAATAGATTCCCTTTTTGAAAGTTTAGATAAATGTGTGGAAATATTGCAGTTTAGAATAAGTGAATGCATGTATGAAGACAGATTTGGATGCATCAAGACTGTTATGTGAGGTTGATTATGTTTAATTATATGTTTAAGCATTTGATGGGTTAAAAAGAGAAAATAATGTGTTGAGAGTATTCAAGAATGGCCAACTTGAATGCCCTCACTGGGAAAAGGGAAAGGAAAATTTTTTGAAAAAGAAAAATTGAAACTGTCTCACACAGGAGAAAGGTAGTGACAATTTGAGATATATTTAAACATAGAAGATTTTGTGGGAAGAGCAGTGACAAATTGAATGTTATGATTGACATGTACACCCCTTTCTTAAAAGTCCAAAATGTCGGTAACTGAATTGATAAGTGAATGAAGATAGATGAGGGTAATATGATGTGGAAGGAAAGGGGAATTAAGCATTAAGAAGTACAAATTTTGGAAATGTTAATGATTTTACGTTAGTTGGCCTGTTACAGTACCCTCTGTTGTGTTAGAAGACCCAGAGTGGCTGGAAAAATTTTGGAAGTGTGATCCCTGTGAAAAAATTGGAAATGGTCTATTGCTTGATGAATGTCCTAATGCTATGAGGGAATGCCAAATTGCGGATGAATTAAGCCTGCTTAAAAGGAGATCATACAGTGACTGACCCTGACTTACAGTTTAGGAGTTGATCAACGGTATAAAGAACTAATTACAACGTACATAAATAAGAAGATATTTCAAAGACTTAAAAATATAAGAGGATAAAAGTGGCTCTGAATAAGAGAGAGAGCCAACATCTGTAAGAAGAAAGAAGAAAGAAGATTGGATGGACTTTCAGGGTTGGGAGTGTGTTATTGTGGACTCCTTATCATCTTGGGGTTGGTATGGATGTGTTACAATTACAGACATGTTTTTGGGGGAAAGCGTATTTATGTAGGCATGTGGTATATTTATTACCTGATTAAGTTGAGTGTACTCATCCCGAAGGTAGTACAAGGAGGGATGGGAACAAAAAAACATATTCCATCAGATGAGTCAGGATATAGCAAAAGAGACAGAAGTTACTGAGTGTTGGATTTGCAGTCATGGGCCTATTTCCCAGCGTGAGGGATGGCCACTAATGGTAGGAAACGCTATTAAGTTAAAAAGGATGAAGCACCTTACAGCCTCAAAATTATGAGATGATTGAAATCTTACTTGATCCAGAGCAGAGCTATAGTGACACATAAAGGGATCTCACCGGAGGCCCCAGCATGTATCACTTGGGAAAGAAATGAGAGGGACACAAGATCAGGAAAACCTTCTCCATACTCACCAAATAGAACTTGGTCATTATCCCTATTGCAATCTCCTTCTCCATGTATTTAAAACAGAGGCTTTCGAGGACATTAGCCTCTTAGCCCATTTAGAGCATTCTAAATGGATGGGAAAAATTTGATAGTGTTGTTTTACTAGAACTGGATACCCACATTAAACAGGCCCAGGAAAAAGCTGCCAGCAAAAAACCGTGATCAGCCAAGGACCCCCAGCAGGGAGGTACCGCAGGGTCAAGGGGAACCCCCCTTTGAGAGACCACCAAATGAAAGATCACAGCAGAGTCAAGGGGAACCAAATCCTGCCAGAATGGTAAAGGAGGAGGAAACCCGTTAGGCTGTGCCAAAAAGTCTCTGGTAACAAAGGGAAGGTTACCCTCCCCGGGCTGTATCGGATTTGCGGACAGTGGGCAGGAAAGATTTTGCCACCTTTTTGGGTTGGAACATGCACGATAGGTATCCTAATGCTAGCAGATGTGATAATATATAGAATAACCATCCTAAATGATTTGGAAAAGAGAACAATTTTTAAAAAGGGAGTTTATGATGAAGAGGTTGGAGATGATCCAGACAGAACTTATTTAAATGAAGGAGTAAGGTTGGGAGCCATTTTGTTCCCTGCTATGGGTTCAGTTTCAAATATAAGACAATTCGGGAAAAACTCTCAGCTCAAGTTGAAAAGTTGGAAAGAAAAACTGTGGTTGGAATAAGGGCTTTGCAGCTATAATGATAAGATCTCTTTATGAAGTTACAAAGGGGGGTGAAAGGGAACCATTTAATTGGACCCCAAATTTGCCCAAACATTTGCATAGTTGAAAGCAAGCTTTGATGCAAGCATCGGCCTTGGGCTTGTTTGAATTGAAGATGCCATTCATATTTTATGTTGATGAATGAGATGAAATAGCAGGAGGGGTGCATACCCAGCTATTAGGAACCTGGCCGAGACCAGTAGCTTACTTGTCTAAGCAAATTGACCCTGTAGCAAAAGGTTGACCAACTGGTCTATGTGCTGTAGTTGCTATGGCCTGGTTGACTCAGGAAGCTGATAAATTGACTTTGGGACAAGAGTTGATAGTTAAAACCCTCATTCAGTAATGGCTATCATGAACTATAGAGGATATCATTGGTTCATAAATAGCCATATGCAAAAATATCAGATTTTATTATGTGAAAACTCTTAAATCAAGTTACAGACTTGCAGTATATTAAAGTCTGGTTCACTTCTGCTTGTTGAAAGGGAAATGCTTCAACATGATTGTTTAGAAATTATGTATGAGATATATTCCAATAGATCTGATATAAAAGATTAACCATGGCCTGAGGTAGATGCCACTCTTTTTACAGATGGAAGTAGTTTGGTTGAAAAAGGAAAAAGATATGCTGGATATACAATAATAACTATAACTACTGTGTGGGAAATAGAACCACTTCCTCTAAATGCTCCAGCTCAGAGGGCAGAACTGATAGCACTCATTAGAGCTCTGGAGTTATTAGAAGAAAAAATAGTCAACATGTATACAGATTCTAGATATACATTCACTACCTTATATGCATGTGGAGCATTATATAAGGACAAGGGACTACTAAATTCTGTTGGGAAAAATACAACATAGTGAGACCATTTTGAAATTATTAGATGCTGTTTGAGTTCCTGCATCAGCAGCAGTAATGCACTGCAGAGTACATCGATGTGACGAGGAATGTGTGACCTATGGAAACTGGTAGGCTGATACCACAGCAAAGGCCGCGACCCGAAAGGGACGAGGAAAAGAGCTGGTCATAGCCCCTTTGCAGATAAAAGACTGGATACATTATACTAGAATAAGGAAAGCATCACTCGAAGGGACTGTGACTCTTGATCCAAAAGGATTCCTTTGAGACTTTGTATCATCAAACCAGCAGTGCCAGAAGGAGGACTACGGCTCTGGTTTTGACTACATCTGAACGCGGGTTAAATACATCAGACAGAAGAATGAGGAGCACTGTGAAGATGCCAACGTGTATGGAACATTCTTCAATAACTGTGATAAATGATTGTGTTAAATGTTATTTTTTTTTTTTGCTAAAAATGTAATTGCGTGAGTTTGCGAGTCTACTGTGGAACATCCGCTCGCAAAAAGGGGGGAATGTAGCAGTCAGCGGAAAAGAATGATTATAAAAATATATTTAAAAAAAGAATATAGGAAAACTTACCTTGAAATACTAGCGAAGGAGTGTTTGCGGCAGGGAGAAGCAAAATGTTCCATAGACGAAAGTCAGAGATCAAGGAAGTTAAATATTAACGGGAACATGACATTTGGGAAACAATAATAAAGTGAGATGTTTATCATCAAGGGAATGTTTCTGGCAACCAGACAAGGACGCTTGTGTAGATAATTGATCTGAGGCTGGAAAAGGTCAGAGTAACATCTGGTGGTTCAGTGAGGTAAATAGCAGGTAACTTCAGATATATTACGAATATGGGAATAATTAAGATTTGAAACAATTATAAGTACGTCATTGTGATGTATGGGAAAAGGTAATGCGAAATACCTCTGTTAATGTTTATATCTGTGTAAATGTCATGGCAATTGTGCGCATGTCTGAACTAGTGAATTTTGCTATAAATATTGTAAGCTGAGTGACTTCTAGTACGCTTCAGAGATTGTTCTGAGCGTCCTATCAACTTGATAGTAAATATGCCTGGAATCAAAATTGCAGTCTCCGTCTCCTTCCTGCCTGATTGTGCTCTACATGATCCCGGGTAGCAAATCTGCCGCTACACTACCATCTCCCAAGAGACACGGTGCGGCTTACATGAGGCTGAGCTGACAATACATCAATAATAAAAGCAATAACAACAAATAATACAAAGTTAAAATAAATTTCATAAACAAAAATAAGCAATAAACATTGACAGCAGTACAACAAACATTTAAATACCTATGGCTGGGCCAAATGTAATAATTAACATTTAAAAAATAATGCTGGGTATGAACAGATAAAATATAACTGGGATAGGGTTTTCAGAGAGGGCGTGTAGGCAATCCTAAGTCAGTAATAAAGTGCATTTGGAGGACATATTTATTTATTTATTTATTTATAATTCAAACTTATATGCCGCCTGGGGCTCGGAGCGGCTTACAAGAACTGGCTAAAATCTAACACAATTTAATAACAATTTAAAACATTTTAAAAACATTTTAAAAACATTTTTAAAACAACAATATCAAAGGCCTGTCGAAACAGGTATGTCTTACATGCCCTGCGGAAAGCTGATAGGTCCTGCAAGGCACGGACTTCAGGTGGCAGAGTATTCCAGAGTGATGGTGCCACTGCTGTAAAGGCTCTGCATCTGGTTGCTGCTAGACGCAAGTTCTTGACAATGGGGACTTCGATAGATCTTGGTCCTCAGAACGGAGGGATCTCTGGGGTTGGTAGGGGGTGAGGTGGTCCCTCAGGTACATCGGCCCCAGACCATGCAAGGCCTTAAAGGTAAGTACCATCACTTTGAAAGTGATCCGGTGCTCAATTGGTAACCAATGCAGCTGCAGTAAGATTGGTGTTATGTGGCATCTCATCGGAATTCCCACAAGAAGCCGAGCAGCTGCATTTTGTACCAACTTGAGCTTCCGGATCACCGACAGAGGAAGGCCAATGCAGAGGGCGTTACAGTAGTCCAGTCTTGAGATGTCTGTGGCCTGGATCACCGTAGCTAGGTCATCCCTGGACAGGTAGGGGGCCAGCCGTCTAGCCTGCCACAGATGAAAGAAGGCGGCTCTGCTAACGGTTCTTGCTGAGAGTATTTCCTTATGGGAAGGCACACTGAAACAACCACATTTTCAGGCTTCTCCTAAAGACTGCCAGAGTTGGGGCATGCCTGATGTCCTTGGGAAGTGAGTTCCAGAGTCGAGGGGCCACAACTGAGAAGGCCCTCTCCCTCGTCCCCACCAATTGCGCCTGCGATGAAGGAGGGAGCGCGAGCAGGTGCCACAGAATATATCAGTTAGTTTGTCTTGCGGTGGGCTCCTGCTCACTTCCAGACAATTAATATGGAGACATTCATGTGGAAGCAATGAGTACCATCAGAAGCAGCAGAGATTCTAGAAGAAAGCATGGAGGATGAGGAGATAACACCATTTCTGTGTGCAGTTGTGTCACAATTCCCCTTGCATTCTTTGAGAGCCATAAATAGGATTCTGGGCAAAGAAGACGCGTGTTAAACTGCTAAACATAGTATGATCTCCATGTATGTCTTCTAGGGACTGAAATGATCCCTGGTTAATTAATTCCATGCCCCCCATGGAATTAATATAGGTTTCCAAGAGTCAGGGTTACTGATCTTCTCTGTGGCTTCTTTTTTCCTGCAGTAAATAATTTTCTTGTCAGGCAACTTTGTTTGTGACCCAGTGTGACTCTGTTATCCTAATCCTGTTCTTGATTGTGCCAAGTTACTTAGTGGCTCTGTGATACAGACCAATATTTTCTTCAAAGAAGGTTAAGACAAACATTTTGTCTGTGATGAGAGATATTTTTGGATTTCAATTTCCTAACCTTTTATGGAGGGAGAACTAGGAAGAGAAGAAAGCATGTTGAAAATATAGAGGAACATTTTAGAAAGTCTACAGACTAAAGTGGGTTGATGTGCATGTAATAATTCCTTAGAGATTTGGGAATGTGTAAGAAATATTGAATTGGGACAGTTGTGCAAGTTTATGGACAATCACTTCTTGAGGAAGCTCTTTTATGACATATTGTTTCATTTTATGGACTGAGTTAACAGACTGTGAAGTGCGACAGAGGAAAGAAATGTGCTCCATCTTGTGTATATTTTCCTAACATTTTGAACTGAAAATTTTAAATTTGTATTCATAGAATCATAGAATCAAAGAGTTGGAAGAGACCTCATGGGCCATCTGTTGGTATGTTATGTAATTTGGTATATATGTTTTAACCATGGTGTACCTCACATCAGTATGTGGCAAGAGGTAAATAATAATAATAGTAATAATAATAATAATAATAATAATAATAAATATACATTATATTTATTTTGATCATTTTATGGACTAGTTTGCAAAGCAACATTTCAGTGTATACCTGACTGATGAATAACAGGTATTAGTCCTGCCTCATACACAGGTTGCTTTTTTTAAGTATAATTTTTATTGATTAACATTTATGCTTGCAGACACGTAAAGAGGGGAAACAATACTGGTAATAGGAAGGTAGGAAAATAGGAAAGAAGAAAAGAACAAAAATATATACATTATTTCTAAGTTGAAGAGCCGGCGTTGTCCGTAGATGCCTCCAAGGTCATGTGCCCGGCATGACGGCATGGAGCACCATTACCTTTCCGTAGAAGCGGTACCTATTGATCTACTCACATTTGCATTTTCTCCAACTGCTAGGTTGGCAAAAGCTGGAGCTAACCGCAGGAGTTCATGTCACTCCCCGGATTCGAACCTGCGACCTTTTGGTCAACAAGTTCAGCAGCTTAGTGGTTTAACCCACTGTACCACTGGAGGCTCCAATGCACAGATATGTGTGTGTGTATAGTTGTTGTTCATTCGTTTAGTCGCTTCCGACTCTTCGTGACCTCATGGACCAGCCCACGCCAGAGCTCCCTGTCAGCTGTTACTACCCCAGCTCCTTCAAGGTCAATCCTGTCACTTCAAGGATTCCATCCATCCATCTTGGCCTTGGTCAGCCCCTTCCATTTCTCCCAGAATCATTGTCTTCTCTAAGCTTTCCTTTCTTCTCATGATGTGGCCAAAGGACTTCATTTTGGCCTCTACTATCCTTTCCTTTGGTGAGCAGTCGGGCTTTATTTCCTGAAGTATGGACTGGTTGGATCTTCTTGCGGTCCAAGGCACTCTCAGAGCTTTCCTCCAACACCACAGTTCAAAAGCATCTATCCTCCTTCACTCAACTTTCCTTATGGTCCAGCTCTCACATCCATAGGTGACTATGGGGAATGCCATTGCTCTAACTATGAGGATCTTTGTTGCCAGTGTGATGTCTCTACTCTTCACTATTTTATCAAGATTGGACATTGCTCTCCTCCCAAGAAGTAAGCGTCTCCTGATTTCCTGGATGCAGTCTGTGTCTGCAGTGATCTTCACTCCTAGAAATACAAAGTCTGTCACTGCCTCCACATTTTCTCCCTCTGTTTCCCAGTTATCAATAATTCTTGTTGCCATAATCTTGATTTTTTTGATGTTTAACTGCAACCCAGCTTTTGCGGTTTCTTTTTTCACCTTGATTAGAAGGGTCCTTAGCTCCTCCTTGCTTTCGGCCATCATAGTGGTATCATCTGCATATCTAAGGTTGTTAATGTTTCTTCCAGCAATTTTCGCCCCAGCCTTGCATTCATCAAGCCCCGAACATCGCAGGATGTGTTCTGCATACAAGCTGAATAGGTTGGGTGAGAGTATACAGCCCTGCCATACGCCTTTCCCAATCCTGAACCAGTCTGTTTTTCCATGGTCAGTTCTTACTGTTGTTACTTGGTCATTATATATATAATTTGTTACTCCTTGCTGCATCACTTTTGCAAACTAGTCCATTAAATGCTGGAATATATATATATCCCCTACCAACCCCAAAGATTACTTCGGTCTGAGAACCAAAATTTGCTTGAAGTCCCCAACATCCGGACTTATCATTTGTCCTCTACTAGGCAGAGAGCCTTCTCAATTGTGGCCCCTTATTTATGGAATGCCTTGCCAGTTGAGGGAGGTCATCCGCCTCTCCCCGGATTCGAACCTGCGACCTATTGGTCTTCAGTCCTGCCGAAACAAGGGTTTAACCCACTGCGCCACCGGGGGTGCAGTGAACTGTGAATCCCAGTGACTACAACTCCCAAATGTAAAGGTCTATTTTCCCCAAAAGTCCATCTGTGTTCATATTTGGGCGTATTGAGTGCTTGTGCCAAGTTTGGTCCAGATCCATCATTGTTTGAGTCCACAGTGGTCTCTGGATGTAGGTGAACTACAACTCCCAAACTCAAGGTCAATGCCCACCAAACCCTTCCAGTATTTTCTGTTGGTCAGGGGAGTTCCGTGTGCCAAGTTTGGTTCAATTCCATCATTGGTGGGGTTCAGAATGCTCTTTGATTGTAGGTGAACTATAAATCCCAGCAACTGCAACTCCCAAATGACAAAATCATATTTTTTTGAGTGATGGTCACTCCTTGTGTTGTGAGACGTTTTGTTGCCAAATTTGATGTGATTTCGTTCATTTGTTCTTTTGTTTTTAAGGTACTCATTATGCCCAGAGCATTTATATATATATAGATAGATATCTAGCAGTGTGTGAGATGTAATATGATAATATAGTGTCTTCAGGTAATAGCACTGGTAGACAGTTTTTCTCTGTGGCATGTGTTTTGTGGCTAAATGAAGTAGAGAGAAGTATGAGAAGAGAGCAGCATTTATGGACACAGATACTAAAAGACAAGGGAGTTACGGATGGATGGGAGTTTCTCAAGAGTGAAATACTCAAGGCGCAATTGCAAACTGTGCCAACAAAGAGAAAAAATAGGACAAGTGCAAAGAAACCAGAATGGATGTCCAAAGAACTTCTAACTGTGCTAAAACACAAAAGGGACATGCACAAGAAGTGGAAAAAGGGAGAAATCACCAAAGAAGAATTCAAACAAACAGCCAACACCTGTAGGGAAAAGGTCCACAAGACTAAAGCACAGAATGGGGGACAATGCCTGGCTTGAGAGCAGTATGTGTGAAAAAGATCTTGGAGTCCTCGTGGACAACAAATTAAACATGAGCCAACAATGTAATGTAGTGGCAAAAAAAGCCAATGGGATTTTGGCCTGCATCAATAGGAGCATAGTGTCTAGATCTAGGGAAGTCATGCTACCCTTCTATTCCGCATTGGTTAGACCACACCTGGAATATTGTGTCCAATTCTGGGCCCCACAATTCAAGAGAGATATTGACAAGCTGGAATGTGTCCAGAGGAGGGCGACTAAAATGATCAGGGATCTGGAGAACAAGCCCTATGAGGAGCGGCTTAAGGAGCTGGGCATGTTTAGCCTGAAGAAGAGAATGGGATTGGACTGGATGGCCCATGAGGTCTCTTCCAACTCTTTGATTCTATGATTCTATGACTGTTTTGCCACCTAAAAAATAGGCAGATGTCTCCTCACCATCTATAATTAAATAAATAGTTCAAAGTACAGCTCAGTACCCAAAAGTCATCAATATGAGTTTAAAAGTAATAAAAATGCAGAGCAAAATTATATTCTCTATAATATCTTTTAAATTAATAAAGAAGACAAAGATGAGAATGAATAATATTTTCCAGTAATTGGAAAAGGGGTTTTTCCAGAGACCTGCATAGCTCTTTGCCCTCCATATGACTATTACAAAAAAACAGGAGAAGCAGAGTAATTCTGCTCAACTTGCATAAGGACGCGAAACAATGGCTTCAAACTACAAGAAAGAAGATTCCATCTGAACATGACTAAAATGATCAAGGGTCTGGAGAACAAGCCCTATGAGGAGCGGCTTAAGGAGCTGGGCATGTTTAGCTTGAAGAAGAGAAAGCTGAGAGGAGATATGATTGCCATGTATAAATATGTGAGAGGAAGCCACAGGGAGGAGGGAGCAAGCTTGTTTTCTGCTTCCCTGGAGACTAGGACGCGAAACAATGGCTTCAAACTACAAGAAAGGAGATTCCATCTGAACATGAGGAAGAACTTCCTGACTGTGAGAGCCGTTCAGCAGTGGAACTCTCTGCCCCGGCGTGTGGTGGAGGCTCCTTCTTTGGAGGCTTTTAAGCAGAGGCTGGATGGCCATCTGTCAGGGGTGCTTTGAATGCAATATTCCTGCTTCTTGGCAGGGGGTTGGACTGGATGTGCCCAGGAGGTCTCTTCCAACTCTTTGATTGTATGAGAGAGAGAAGGCAGCTCCTCCTTTCTGTCGACAGGTGGCGCCCTCGCTCCCTCCCTTGGCCCCGCCCCTTGCGGAGCTCCGTCACCCAGGCCCCGCCTCCTTGCGCCCCCCCCGTTTTTGAGTGCGCATGCGTAGTGGGCGGCCCCGTCTCCTCACGCCGGAGGAGTCTAGAAGCACAGGGAACGGAACGGGGCGGCGGCGGCGGCGGGCAGGGCAGATGGAGCCTATGGGGTCGCAGCAGCAGCCGGGTTCCGCAGGGCGGAAGAGGCTCCCCAACCGCGAGAGGCCCGCTGCCGAGGACGATGCCCTCAACCAGATCGCTCGCGAGGTGAGCCGGTCGTGGGCGGGGCCGCGGGGAGGGAGGGGGCTCTGTGTATGAGGGAGGGAGAGAGCGCGCGCGCGCTCGTGTCTGTCTCTGTTTGTGTGCGCGCGCCGATTCCCCCCTTCCGTTCTTCGCCCGCTGCGGTTGTCTTTTTTCCCCTCACGCGCGTGCTCTGACGGCGCGAGCGGGGAGGGCAGGGTCGCGCGCCGCCTTGCCCTCGCTCTCCCTCCGCCCTGCTAAGGCTGTCAGGTGTCACCGCTTCCGGGGAAAGGGGGGTGGGTGAGTGGGCTCAGAACCAGGCCAAGGCGCGCTCTCTCAGCCTCAAAGCGCCACCATGCCCTTTTATGGGGCCTTCCAGGGACTGCACTGCAACCCCTGTGTTTCCTCATCATTAGACATCAGGATTAGAGTTGATGGGAGTATGGATACAGCAACATCTGGATGGCGGCAGCTTGGTTTGTTTAGTTAGGAGCGTGGGGTTTGAATTTGTGCAGATGATGTCTGACTTCAAAATATCCTTTAACCTTTCCCCCAACTTCAGAACCATAAATTAAGATTCCCTTTATCCTCAGTCTGCATGGTGGTTAAGCAAAAGTGATTTATTTATCGTGTCATCAGCAACCATTGTATTACAAAACAAACACACAGATTAAAAAGAAAAAGAGAAAAAAACACACAGAGTTTGCAAATTTGGTATTTGGTTAAATGTCCTTTGACCAGTATCTGGCCACTTAGAGTGCCTCTGGGGTTGCCGCAAGAAGGTCCTCCATTGTGCATGTGGCAGGGCTCAGGTTGCATTGCAGCAGGTGGTCAGTGGTTTGCTCTTCTCCGCACTCGCATGCCGAGGATTCAACTTTGTAGCCCCATTTCTGAAGGTTGGCTCTGCATCTCGTGGTGCCAGAGCGCAGTCTGTTCAGCGCCTTCCAAGTCGCCCAGTCTTCTGTGTGCCCAGGGGGGAGTCCCTCATCTGGTATCACCCATGAATTGAGGTGCTGGGTTTGGGCCTGCCACTTTTGGACTCTCGCTTGCTGGGGTGTTCCAGCGAGTGTCTCTGTAGATCTAAGAAAACTATTTCTTGATTTAAGTCATTGACGTGCTGGCTGATACCCAAACAGGGGATGAGCTGGAGATGTCTCTGCCTTGGTCCTTGGGAAGACAAAAGTGATGGGAATTATTGTCAATTAGGTAAAAACTATGTAAACATATATATTTGGTTCTCTGTATCCCAGATTCTCTGTCCATTGATTCAGTGGTCCTTCAAAGGCCCTTGATGAAAAGGATTGTCAACATGGCATAATAGTCACACCCCTCTTTTTGGGGGTTCTGCTTGAGATTTTTTTTTATTGCTTGCATAATAGTCGCACCCCCATCCACACACCTGGCCCTTAGAGCAGCCCCTGTATTTATTTATTTATTAAGGAGTTTTGTATACCGGTCTTCTCACCTCCATTGAGGGACTCAGGCCGGTTTCCAACATTAGTATTACAGACAGTCATTAAAAACATCATATTCTAAATCACACTAAAACATTCAAATAGCAAAATACAGTCATATAATTACAATGGTCAGTCATCAAAAGTCATTATTCATCGTCATCTACCCATATCACAGGATCAAGGCTCATTCGTCGAATGCTAATTTCCAGAGCAAAGGTTAAGACCAGCACTTTGAATTGTGCTCGGAAGCTGACTGGCAGCCAGTGGAGCTGGAGCAACGGAGGAGTAGTATGCTCCCTGTACCCTGCTCTTGTTAGTAGTCTGGCTGCCGCACGTTGGACTAATTGAAGCTTCCGGGCAGTCTTCAGAGGCAACCCCACGTAGAGAGCGTTGCAGTAATCTAAACGGGATGTAATCAAAGTGTGGACCACCATGGCCAAGTCAGACTCCCCAAGGTACGGGTGCTTCCCAAGGTACGTTGTAGCTTCAAAGGGCAGGTGCGCAGGCTGGTAAAGGCACAAAAACTGGAAAAAGTCAGTGGAAAAGAGAAAGAGTGTATTTCACTGCATAATAGTCGCATTTCCCTTTTTAAAGATGGAAAGAGAATAAAAATATGACTATTATGCGGTGAAATACAGTATTGCATGACATTCTGCATATTCCTCTCTGTTTCTTTATGCAGGTATTAGCTTTTCTTTTATTGTGTACCTTCAAAGTCCTGTCAGACATAGGGCTTTTTTCATGTCAGGTGTGACTCGAGAAACTGCAAGTCGCTTCTGGTGTGAGAGAATTGGCCACCTGCAAGGATGCTGCCCAGGGGATGCCTGGATGTTTTTACCATCCTTGTGGGAGGCTTCTCTAATGTCCCTGCATGAGGAGCTGGAGCTGACAGACAGGAGGACACCTCACTCAGATCTGAACCGCTGACCTTTAAGTTCAGCTGGCACAAGGGTTTAATCCAGTGCACCACCTGCGGCCTTCCAGGGATTTGGGTCTCCCAACTTCCAGAAACCCTAGCCAGCTTTTCCAATACTAAATTCTGGTAGCTGGAGTCCAAGGTTCTGCAGGCCTGCATAAGACTTGGCATTGGTTTACTTGGCAAGATTTGTTCATAGTGGGTTGTCATCACCTTCCTCAGCGGTGACTTGCCTAAAGTCACCCAGTGGTTTTCCATTGAGTAGGGCTTTGAACTTTGGTACCCCAGAGTCATAGACCAGTGCTCAAATTACTGCACTACTTCTATGGTCTAGATTAGAGCAATGTTTCTCAAACTGTGCTCCTCCAGGTGTTTTGGATTTCAGCTCCCACAATTCCTGAGCTGAAGTTCCAAATGCCTGGAGGAACAGGATTTGAGAAACACTGGCCTAGAGATGTGGACCCATAACTGTTCCATATCCTGCTATGCTATGTATTCCCAGCTGTGGCACTATTGCTATGATCACAAATGCCTTCCAAATCCCTCCTTAAATTAATAATTCATAAAGATGGAAGTAATTTCTGGTGTCATTGGGGCACAGTTGGATGACATTTCCCCTCCCTTCCCACCAGCTATCTTTGGTGTGAGAAGGACACTCAAAGTTGTGCACCATGCTGGCTCATGTTTACATGTGTAGACTCTGATAAATCAAGCAAATACCTGGTGAGGGTGCTTCATACATATATAAGTTACAAAAACTTATGCCACAATAAATTTGTTCATATTGGAAACAGACATTTGGCCCTTTGGTAAAGTTAGAATATAACATCTGTAATCATTAATTGGCTATGTGGGCTAAAACTCAGGAGAGTTGCAACCCATCACCATCTGGAGAACCACACATTCAGTGCCCTTAATGTAAAATGTCATTATATTCTTCCATTTATTTCCTTTATGGGCACACATTGTCTCTGTGACCTGGAAAGAGATGAAACTTCATTCTCAGAATAGTGACCCGGCTCCTTTAAATACAGCCTCTTATGCGATTTTTAGCAACAGATGAAATTGGGTAGATCTATGCCATGAAAAGTTTCACATGCTGATCAAACTCTTGCTGAAGAGCACATGTGTGTTTTCTGCTGAGTTGAAAATCTCATGAGGAAGGTTAGAAACAGAGCTGTGAGATCTTTATGTTTTCTTTCTTTTTAAACATTAAATATAGAAATAGAAATACAAACAAGAATTTCAATCATTTAGTTTAGGTCTTGTGTGCTGCTGCTATTTCCCTTCTCTTACCTCCCCATTTAGTATATTAAAGTGTGAAGAAAAGAAAGTTTAACATAACATCCGAGTATTTTCTTACTTTTATATTGTATATAGTGTGGTCTTCAGCAGTTGCAATTTAAAAGTTTGTATGTTGTAACACACTCTTATTGTATTGTTTGTTGCGGTGGTTATCATGCTAGGATGTTTGTTTTACAGTGGGACAGCATGAAATATTTAGTTCTTGTTCCTGGATACTTGTTAGAAGGCCTGAAAGTCTTTGGTCCAGACCTTGTTATTGGATACTTGTTAGAAGGCCCGAAAGTCTTCAGTCCAGACCTACTGTAGGTATGCTTGGAATAGACTTGCTGAAGTCAGTGAGACTTAATTTAGTAATGACTAACTTGTCCCATTGATATCAGTGAATGTGAGCCAAGTGTGACTAATTCTGGATCCAACCCATTGTAAACAATTCTAAATGATTGCATCTCAATCCAGCCCAATATGAATGCCATCGCTTTTGTGCTAAAAGTACATGAAACATAGCAACTTGATTGTTTCTAAAACTTTGAATAAATCTACTTCATTTCCTTTTCTTTGTTGGCTTGGAACTAACTACAAGTAATTATAGGGCTTCACAGATGGTTCTTGCAATAAGTCATGGAGGGAGACCATTATGGAGCCTTGGCCTCCCATTTGCTTTCCTCTGCTTTTTTTGCATTTGAAGGGAGAGATTAGAAACATATCTTTGGTTTGCATAAACTTCTTGAAAGTTGAGATCAAACATTTATTTGTGATTTTTACAAAGGTAAAATGTGTATTTGAGGCCCTCATCCTCCTTGTTCAGTGCATACTGAGGCTCTCATCCTTCTTGTTGTACCATGTGTTAGTGTCATTTTTATCTTCATCTGAAAGAAGTGTCCAAGTGGGAAAATAATATTTACAGATTATCGTGTTCTAATCCTGAAGTAGCAAGTTAAGATTTTTATGTCTTCAAAAGGAAATCTGTTCTGAGGTCCCTGGTGAAAGGTCAAATAGTTTTGTATTAAATAAGTCAAGGGTTGGCTAAGGTGGGGAAGCACATTATCTTTCCATGGGCATCTGAGGGGGCTGCATGCCTGCTGTATCCCAGTTCCTTTTTTCCTTTGAATTTTTGACTGCAAATGCCCCCTGTGGTGTATAGCAGTCTTACGTGAGCATTTTGTTGTCAATTTTTTCCCTGGGTCAGGAAAGTACTGGGAGTTTTGGAATGTTGTGAGAACTCAGAGCTTTAAAAATGTCTTTGTAGGGCACACATGGTCCACAAGCTGTGCTTTCCCTACACTTGATATAAATTAACCCTATGTGCAACTGTTCATTTTTGTTTCAGATTTTTTTTTAAGTAAAGGACTGAATAAGCCACATTAATTTTCTTGATGAACATAAGCCAGTCTGTAATATAAAGAAGTGTGCCCAATTATGTGTGGGAGCATTTGCTGAAAATTTGTTGAAAAAAATACTGGGAAAAAGCTTGTCTCATTTGGTGAAAAATATCCTGTTCTGTATTAATATGGTGGTAAATATTTTCCCATAGTGGCAGTAAAGGTTATTTGTTGAATCTCGTGCATTATACCTTTTCTTTGCCTTATACAACTGTCTTGTATCCCATTTTTCGTTTTAAGGGCAAGAATAGAAACATAATTAACCAATTTTGGGTGGGTATAATTGAATGATTTTTCATTGAGTTGATTCAGAAACAGGGCATTGGATCTAAAAGTTCAATCAATCACACTTACAACCTTGTATAAAGTAAATGTTGAATTTGAAAAAGGAGTTATTTATAATTGTATTTGTTTCTAAAGGCTTGGGTAATTGGACCACACATTGCAGTTTTTGATTGTATAAATCAGGAGTCCCCAAACTAAGGCCCGAGGGCTGGATACAGCCCTCCAAAGTGATTTACCCAGCCCTCGCTCAGGGTCAACCTAAGTCTGAAATGAGTTGACAGCACACAACAACAACAACAACAACAACCCTATCTCATCAGCCAAAAGCAGGCCCACACTTCCCATTGAAATACTAATAAGTTTATATTTCTTAAAATTGTTCTTCATTTTAATTATTGTATGGTTTTTAAGGGGGGGGGGTTGCACTACAAATAAGGTATGTGCAGTGTGCATAGGAATTCATTCATTATTTTCAAATTATAATCCGGCCCTCCAACAGTTTGAGGGACTGTGACCTGGCCCTCTGTTTAAAAAGTTTGAGGACTCCTGGTATAAATACCAGATTAAACCTGGCTTATTGCGACCAAATCTGACTTATGACCGACTGTCCTGTTTGTTGTAAGATCAACAACACCGGTTCCAATTTCCAACATCACACTAAACAGACAATGGGATAAACATCTTTGACTTGTTTGGCCACTTCTGCTTAGAGGAGAAGCAATGAGGCAGGGTGCACCACCACACTTGCTCACCTTTGGTGTAAACTCTATGATATTCAGAAGTCAGCCATTATAAAATGTGAAATACAAGATTTGCCTTCTGGAGTAAGGAATATGATACATTATGAGAGAACTTGTAGCACAGTAAGGAGTACTTTGTCACAGAGATCAAGAAGTTTTGTAGCTTTTAGACTGTTTATGTGAGTAATTTCCATTTCTAACTTGTTCAGAAACCCCAGAGGCATATACTCTAATAGCCATTAGAATAGTTGTGTTAGGAGAACTGCTGTAGCTTCGAAATAATACACTGTTATTGGTCCAACTGGTGTTAAAAACATGCATGCTTTTGAATTGAGTTTCCTTATAGGGGTTCTTCTGCATATGACAAGTTGATAAATAAGTTGGTTGAAACTTAGGATTTTTGCAATGCATCTTTTTTGTGCACATTGCAAACAAAAGTAATTGTTTTAATGTCTGATGGCAATCAAGATCAAGTTTATGCCCTTTGGGTTTGGTTATGTGTTGCATCTACAGGATGTGAGAGCATTTTTAAAAAGGAAACAGCTATGAACAAATAAGAGGAAACTGTACAAATTAGTCATGTTGCATGAAGTCTTACCGAAACAACCTCTGACACCTCAGCTGTGTCTATATGTGGGATTTCAGTTCTCTCCCAGTGAGTCTTATGCTACTTTGTCAAAACAAAATAGAGCAAGCAGAATTGGAGTGCGTTTTCTGGAATAAATGGCAATGGCTAATTTTGTTATTTTGGTGGTATGAGAGAACAGGGCCATAAATTACTTTTTGCATAGCTCTGTCAATATAACCAGCAGTTTGAGACATGTTTAATTGAGCTTTAGTTAAAAAGAAACCCAGTGCTATTGAAATTGTACCAGCAGTTGACAAGTTGATTTGTGTTTGTACAGTATTATGGTATCATTTTTAAAAATCATAATTTTTATTTAAAAGTTTCATGAAATAACATTAAACAACACCGCATACTGATAGAATGATAAAGTTATGTAAGAAATTGAAGGGAAGGGGGGTACATACGGGCATCCCCTGGGTAATGTCCTTGCAGACTGCCAATTCTCTCACACCAGAAGCAATTTGCAGTTTCTCAAGTCGCTCCTGACACGACAGAAAAAAAAGCAAGTTCTCAGGTTATGTTTCTGACATCTTAAGTTGTAATGATTTCAGCACCTTGGCAAAAGCCTGAGAACCTAGCCTTTCCAAGAAGCACTGGACTAATGCAGTATAAGGCAATTGTTTGGCGATTTATTTGCATCTAGCTCAATGCATCTCAGCACTACTTCAGTTGGAATTTCAAATACCGTATATTCTGGCATATAAGACGACTGGATGTATAAGATGACCCTCAGCTTTTCCAGTTAAAATATAGAGTTTGGGATACATTCGCCGTATAAGTCTACCCCTCTTCCAACACACACCAAATAAAAATTTAAAAGCATCAGATTTGATTTCAGTATGGTAATTTTCCTATTACTGTACCTCCTTCTCTGCCTCTCAGATCTCACACATGTGCACCTGCACCGCTTCACTGCAGTCTTCAGGAGCAAGATCTGAGAGGCAGAGGAGGAGGTCAGACAGGTAAAATAGGTGTGTTTGTCTGGGCCCAGAGCCACTCTATCTCTTTTTTCCATACCCCAGGTGCCCCGGACGCCTGCAGCTTGCTCCGCCCTTCACTTACACCTTCCTGGTGAGGTGCCCCTTCACCTCACCATCGGGACCGCATTAAGTCCACGAATCCTGATGAATTGATTTTTTTCTACAGTACTTGTGCAGCATCGCCCTTAATGCTTTCATACAGTAGCTGCATACGGCAGGGAAGCAGCCATTGCCATTTTTGAGCTCCCCCCACCATATGCAGCAACCACAGATTCTCCAATCCGATTGGAAGTTTCAGCACCCGCTCTGTAAGACAACTCCCGTATATAAGACTACTTCCGTGTATAGTACTACTCCCGTGTATAAGACTACTCTAGCATATAAGACTACTCCTATGTATGAGACTACTCCCGCGTATAAGACAACCCCGCGTATAAGACGACCCCTGACTTTTGAGAAGTTTTTCTTGGGTTAAAAAGAAATCTTATACACCAGACTATACGGTACTTCCAAGTCAGTTTAGTTAATGATTTGTTTTTCTCACAACAGTGATGTGACTCTGATCACAACTCTGATGTGACTGCAGTTTGTTAAATATTGCAATAACTAGTTGTGCATTATGCTTGAACATGATTTTGACCAACCAGCTGTATAGTGATAACAGCTGGCCATAGTATAACTTTGAATCTGAACTGAAACAATTGTTTGAAAAAGGAAATGCTATCTCTTTCCCCCAGATTTTTTTAAAATAGAAATTTTGTGCAAGATGAATTTATCTTATTGGCCAGTTGTTCCTCCACATTGCATTTCATGCCACTTTCACAGATGGAATAGCTTTCACTCTTTAGCTTGGCTGTTGTACATAACATTTCAAGCACGTTTTGCTCTGCGTGGTCATTTAGTATAGTTGAGTAATGGTGGTATCCTAGCACTCTTGTCTATGTTTATGTAAAGACCACATTCTTTCCAGGAAATGAACCAAATACCAGTGTGATGGTAGTTGGAACACAGTAGCCATTTTTTCCCGATCTCACATACAACTTAGAGTGCAACTTAGAGTCTCTAGTATAACTGGATATGGCATAGCTGACACAAGTTAGCTTTAGTTCTGATGTGGTTTACTTTTATTATTCTTACTAGCCTTTAGCTAGCTGACTGATGAACTGTAGGAGCAGATGCTGGACTCAAAGCCCTCAGATGGGCTTGGGATCCTTCCACACCACACAGTTATGGCACTGTTTTCCACATTAGGAGCCTTCTAGCTGAGAATTCCAAGTGCCCCTCTCTAAACTTCAAATCCCAGGATGTCATGACATGTTGGTTGTGGTAGCTAATGTGACATGATAGTGCTTTAGTTATGTAGTGTGAAAGGGCCCCAGGTCTGCCCACATTGTATTAATGGAATAGATAATTCTGCTCAAGATTTTAGGTGGTGGGCTGCTTTCTGGAATATTTTCAGTAAGTGAACAATATTTGCAACAAGAAAATTGGGCAGAGTAGGCAGAAGACTGTAGCACCTTTCTTCCTTGTGTGCTGATTTTCTACTTGTAAGAAGAGATATTTTTAAGGAACACAACAAGTGGATGCTCTCTTTACAGTTACAACACTGTACTCCAACTTTTTCTCATTCTACTCTAAGTTTGTAGACTAGGTCCAATGACAGGAGATAATTACAGAGAACATGCTACCCCACTGTTAAAAGAGCTCAATTGGCTGCCTATATGTTTTCGGACCCAATTCAAAGTGCAGGTTATCACGTATAAAACTCTACACGGCTAGAGTCCAGCATATTTGCGTGATTGTGTCTCCCTGCATGGACCCTGAGATCCCCCAGGGAGATCCTCCTCTCGGTCCTGCCATCGTCACAAGCGTGGTTGGTGGGGATAAGGGAGAGGGCCTTCTTGATTGTGGCACTGGAGATTACATTTGCCCCCACCTTACTGGCCTTCAGGAAGTAATTAAAACATGGTACTGGAAACAAGCAAGTTTTAAATATGGTATTACTGCTTTTATCATCAAGAGTAGGCTGCCTCTTGTTTTTAATGACACCTACATGATTTAATTCTTTAATGTTTATTTTGATGTGTTTGATGTTCATGAGTTGACATTTATATTGTTGATCTTATGTTTATTGTGATTTGCCTTTTTTATTTATTTTGTGACTGTTACTGTGTATTTTGTTTTTTTATGTTGTTAGCCTCCTCGAGTCCTTTTGGGGAGAGGGGACGGGATATAAATAAACTTCATTTATTTATTTATTTGGTCATCCATGTTTCAGTATTCTGTGCTTGGAAGAATAGACTATGAGTATATATTGCAGTAAGTATTATAAGCCTTTCTGTTAGCATTGCGTGTCACTGTGAAAATATATTCTTTGCTGTAGTCCTCCGGCTCTGTCTGAACATTTTATTTCTACACAATTAACCTTGTATTTCATATTCCATAGACATCTGGTCATGTCTAGAGGGCATTCCAAAGCACTTCTCTGGTCTTATTTGTATGATCTCTAAGGCATGTGAAAGTGACAGCTCTTGGTATGACATTAGGCTAATTGAAATCTCAAAGTATTGGCATTTAGTATTTTTTTTGTTCTGAAGATAGAGATTTGATAAACAAATACCTGTTTTTTAGAAAAAAAATATCTTAGACTGTTTTATCTTACTTTAATTTCTGCAAGAATTTTTACTGTTCCACAAAATCTTATGTTTCTTTCCAGGGGTATCATATACCCTCACCCTGGAAAGAAACATCACAAAACAGTTCCTGGAGAACTGTGACGAAAACCTTTCCTCATAACTGAGTAGTTTTGACAGTTATTGTGACCGGCTTCATATTATAAGTTCCTTATAATGGTATGCATGAGTTTGACTTTTCCAAATGTGAACGTAAAGTAGGTTGAGCTGTGGCCATTTTAGCTATATAGATCTCATTGAAATCTATATAAAAAGTGATGGTTGTGACCAAACCCTCTATATGCACAGGGAATATGTGCTCTTGAATACCATGGCAATATATTTGGGTAGCTCTTGTTTCCATCTGAAAAACTAGACAAATCGCTATTCTTCTGAATGAGTCTGACATTAGTTGAACTTGATAAGACTTAACAAGTTGAATCTTAATCTATATTTAACATAGACACTTCTTTTCAGTCAAAAGCAGATAAAGGAATAAGGTTTATTTTTGCTGGAAAGGATTATGCTTACCTTAAAGATTCTGATTTGTAGTTTGGATATTCTCCTCTATACAGTCTATGTTTAGGCCATGTTTCTCATGCCAGCCAGGCTAGGCTTTGAGATTTTCAATGTTGTGACTTTGGCCATGGTAGTCACAGAAGTAGCATTGATAGGATTTTGAAAAATGACTTTCTCTGGCCAGTCTCTGGCTCTAGAACAGGCATCCTCAATTTGCGGCCCTCCAGCAGTTTGGGCTTTCAACTCCCAGAATTCCTGACCATTGAACAACCTGGCTAGGGCTTCTGGGAGTTGGAGACCCAACAGCGGGAGGCAGGCCCATAGCCGGGGGGGGGGGGGGGGCTTGAGGGGCTTCAGCCCCCCCCCCAAATTCTCATGGTGGATTGCGAGAAGGCCTTACTGGTACATTATTTAAACTGTTATGTTTATTCATATCATGATCTGATCACCATGCTCAAAATATCCCATATGCATGGGGGTATTGGGATAATGATACAAAAGGTTTGCTAGGGTAGATCCTGAGCCCCCCCCCCCCCCCCCCCCCGGATCAAACTCAGCTTCCCCCAAAAAAACCAAAATCCTGGCTACGGGCCTGCGGGAGGGCTGCAGTTTGAGGATGCCTACTCTAGAGTTTCCCATCAAGGAAGAATTAAAAGCTTTTGTTGTCTTTCTACTCATAGGAAAATGCTTTTTTATCCTTTGGCTTTTCATCTGGGTAGGTGTGACCCATTGCTATTGTCGTTATGACTGGAGACTACTTGTTTCTGCCACCATTTTTTTCCTTTTTATGGTTAACTTGGAAGGTATGGATGAGAGAAAAAGACAGACAAACATGATAAAGGATATCATGCAAGTTGTTTTTGTGGCTGTATAATACCACCTGAACAATACACAGGTACTTTCAATTGTATTTCTGTTTGTCTGAAACTTTGTGTGTTTAAGAAATGTCTGTTCCATTTATATATCTTGTTACTTACCCTGTGAGGTGGAGTTTTGTTTGTTCTAAGATGTTTAAAACTTTCAGTGTTTTGCAATAGCATAGCTACTTTTAGGGAGAAAGAGGACTTAAATACAGTAGTAATGTGTATTGTAATTTTACTTCCATGAATGGGAGAGGATTAAAATGTATGGAATAGGGCTTTTGTTTTCCCCTTTCCACTTTGTGCACTTTTGTACCTCTTGAATATTGGCTTCTGGTGCAATTTGGGGCTTGCGACAGTGGTCTGAGGCATTGCACCATTGAAGGCATAGTTCTTTTAACTATTTATTTGTCATGTCAGGGTAACTATTATGTTACTCATCTTTCCAATTGTGTCAAGTTGGAAGTTGGAAGTTGGAAACCGATCCAAGACAATTCAATTATCTGTGTATCAGCATGGGAATGGTCATATTTATAATTCTGTTTTATTCACAAATTATCTTGTTGTAACTTTGCACTGCCCCCCTTTACATTATTACAACTTCAAAAAACAAGACTATGCAATTTCATCTGATTATTATTCTTTGGCTTCCAAACAACCCCTTTTCAGAACAAATGGTTTTGCACATGGAAAATGTTCTTGAGTGAATGTCAAATTGGCAAACAAAAAACAAGAAACCCCATCCAAGTTGTGTTGTTATGAATTGCCCCTTATTTCTTTACAATCCAACGAGAAACCTTTTTGCAGTATAGATTTCTCTCAAGGATTAAAATGTGAATAAAATCATATTTGATTATTTTCTATGCGGTCTTTTGGAAAAGTTTCATAAAGATAAATCAAATGCCTATATCTCTCCCACCTGTCTAAAAGGAAAAAAATAGGAGAGAGAGGCATTTGTCTCTGAGGTAGAACAGCAGGCTGCAAGGCACAGTATATAATCTGTGCGAGATGGTCGTAGTAACAGAAGCTTAAAATAGCTCCACTGAAATAGCAGCTGCTCTCTATTTTCTCTGAACCCAATTTTAAGAGAAGAGTGGTCACCTACAAAAGATCATTTAAGAGAAGTCACCTTAAAGATTGTGTTGGAAGTCTTTAGTGTTTTTGATCACATAGACTGAAACTGGTTCACAGGACAAAGAATGAATGGAATTGGTATTCTGACTTGGTTTATAAGTTCATGTCAAACCTTTAGACATCTGAAATCCTTTGGTTTGAATATCTTGAGTCAGTAATCACAAAATAGAAGTATGTCCAGACCTGAGCCTGATTATGGTACTTTCTTTATACCTAGAAGATATTAGGAGTCATAAAAGTTTTAACCTGATTTAGAAATGTTTCCTACTGAAAGTACCCTTCTCTTTTAGAAAATTTGCCATACATATTAAGCTGTAATGAGCAGTGGGCTCTTGCTTGCTTTGCGTAATAAAATTCCAGCAGTGGCTTCAGAAGAGAATCCAGTTGATATAACTATAAAATGTGAATTAAAAAATAGTACATATAATATGTGCATTATTCTAAATATGAGGACATTTACTTATTGACCACAATTCTGATCTCTATTTCCCACCATAGAGAACAGTCTCTAGATGTAACCGAAAATACATCTAATGTGCTTTAAAATTGCCATAAACACACAACTGTAAAATGAGAATGTAGAATAAGAATCCCAAATTATTTGGTACTGTTTTAGTGTATTTTCTCCAGAATCCCCTAGTGTAGTTTGAATTTAAATCAGAGTTCACACTTAAGGGCTTAATTGATAAACAACTTCTGTATATACAGGGTGAGGCAGCATAACTTCCTTTTTTAAAATGCGCGCCATTCAGTCGGTTGAAAACCTAGCGGAGCGCTAGTGGTCTCGTTCGAGAGGCAGGAGTATAAAGTTTTGTCCTGACACAGTTCAGTCGCCATCATGCGTTGGAACAGTGAGGAGCTTGCTTTTGCTGTTGAGGCCTACTTTTCAAGCGGATTTGGAGTGGCCAGCCTGCTCTCCAGATTTGTCCCCTTGTGATTTTTTTCTATGGTTTTTTTTTAAATCCCGTGTTTATGTGAACCATCCAAGGACCCTACAAGATTTGAAGACCAACATCCAGGAGGAAATTGCCAACAATGGGGGACATCACCTACCTAATTTGATCTTCAAAACTACGTAAAACAAAACTTTCGGTATGCGCCTACATTATAAAAAAATAAAAAAATTCTGATTCATACAATGGGTTTTATTAAGTTTCGACAAAAGGAAGTTATGCTGCCTCATCCTGTATTAGATGCACCTTTGTGAAAAGGATATTTATAAAGGATGTTGTGAAAAGGGGCAGAAATTGCAGGAGTAAATGATAATGGATTTGAAATATGTTACCAAATCTGTATGTGCGTAAGGCGTTTTACAGTAGCATTTACAGCTCTTTTATATTTCCACATTTTATTGTGTTACAACTTGACAGTTGTTAGTCACATAAAAAGCAAACTGGCACTTGTTATCATAAATATTTACCTCCTTTGCTGTGATACAACTAAATAAGGTCTGGTGTAATCCACTGCCTCCAGAAGTCATATAAGTGTTGAAATGAGTGTTCCTAAGTGCCTAAATTGAAAGAAGTGTGCCTAAGATGGAAAACACACTTTTCTGAAATGCCCCAGGACCTTTTAGGGAACATCCAACCAAACATCACAACATCAAAATAAGTTCAAGACAAAATTGTGCAAGAGAACCAGTCAGAGTTGTATTATTTGAAAGAAATTGGGCAGACTATGAAGATCCATGAAAGCACGGTTATATTCGTGATCATAAAATAAAACAACCATGGTCCAAACTTAACTATTCTAGAGGAATCCATCACCCAAAACTCAGTAATTGGCTGAAGAAAACGGTGTAGCGACTAAGAGGCCAACAGTATCTCTGGATTGATGAATGGATCTGCAGCTGCTGTGGGAGAAATCTCCTATGGGGAAAGTGTCATCTGCACATTCCAGAAAGCTGTTTTGGAGTTTGCAAACTGGCAGATGTGTGGGCAAAGGTTTGCTATTCAGTAGAGGCCCATTAATTGTCTGACCTTGTTGCAAAACACTGTATCTTACAAAGCCAATAGTGTTCATTACCTGATAGTATCATCCACATGGTGAGGTGCAGCATCATATTGCTGGGGTGTTTTTCATCAGGAAGGACCGAGAACAGGGGCGGCTCAACCCATTACACAAAGTAAGCATTCGCAGTATAGTTGATTTTGCCCAGGGGCGCTCTTGAGGCACTCTTGGGGGAAAATAGACCTTGACATATTCAAGTTGTAATTACTGGGATGTATAGTTCACCTAAAATCAAAGAGCATTCTGAACTCCACCAATGATGGAATTGAATCAAATATGGCACACAGAACTCCCATGAACAGAAAATATATATCAATGATTGGTTGGGGGGGGGGGGGTGCACCAAAATACTGTTTGCTTACCGTTGAAAATTACCTACCTCTGACCGAGAAATTGGTTAGGATTGAGGGCAAAATCAAAACAATTTTGGAAGAAAATCTACTCCAGTCTGCAAAAGACATGCATTCGAGGTGAGATTCATCTTCCAGCTGTTCACTGGCCCTAGATTCACTGCCAAAGTAATACTGAAGTAGAATAAAGTAGGGCTGGGCAACCACGGAAAAATTTGTTTCTAAACTCGATTCGTTTTTTGGGGTTTTTTGCATTTCGATATTTAAAAGAATTCTGAATTTTTTCTTTAAAAAAGTTCGATATTTACAAAATTTCGTAAAATTACAAAACAATACGAAATGAATACGAAACGAATATGAATCGATTCGTTAATGGCGGACGCGACCGCGCAATACGCCAAAAAACCTCCATATGGGACAGGGGGAACTTCTGAAGCTTCCCTCTCCCTCTGTTGTTGACTGTTGGTGTGATATTTATAATTTTTTTTCACTGATTAAACAAACAACAGCTATAAAACTTGCCCCAGACATGCGGAAATAATAACGAAACGATTTCGAAACGAATACGAAACGAATACGAAGCAACTACGAAACAAATTGAAAAATTCGTTTCGTTTTTTAGATGCTCCTGAATGGTTCAATATCGCTTCGTTATAAAAAAAAATAACGAATTAATAATGAATTACGAAATTAACGAACGAAACCGCCCAGCCCTAGAATAAAGATCTGAATCTCTTGGAATGGCCCATTCAGAGCCCAGGCCTTAATTATTTTATAATTTTAAAATTTGATTGATTGTTCCCCGGTGATTGATCCCAATTCAGCATGACAAGGTAGAGCAGTTTTGCCAAGAAGAATGAGCAGGAATTGCAATGTCCATATGTAAAAAGCTGATGGAAACACACCAATAAGACTTGCAACTGTAATTACTGCCCAGGGTTCTTCTACCAACTACACTTTTCCAGTAGCAGTTTGTTTTGTTTACTTAACTTTGGTGCTACAAGGGAAAAAAAGTATTTTGCACCTTCATAGTATTGAATATATCTAGTAGTTGCAAGTATCATGGACAGCTCTGATAGCTAAGGTGAGGAGCTGCTGTTTGAAGGGCCAGCATTTGAGTTGGAGCCCAGCAGCTTCCTCAGCTGAGCTTGGAAGAAGAACCTATGGAGGAAGCTACCACTTCCCGTCTTGCAGAGCAAGTACCATCAAGTTCATCTGAGCAAGCGGAGGAAGGGCTAAGTGTCCCAGTTCTTCCGGAACTGCAAACTTCAGTGCTTAGAGCTGTAACGATCCATGGCTTCATGAACTTTGGACTGTCTCTTGGACTCTGGCATTTGATTTTTAGAATTAACCTTTTACTCTAGACTACGTTGGAATTGGCTTTGTATTTTGGAATGGACTGTCGGCTTCCCTGGTGTTATTCTCTGCAGTTTGTGCCTCTTGGCTGGATTCTGTGATTTGGACTTGGACACTTTGCTAAGCTCCCATTTGGAAATGGGTTCTTGGTTTTATGACAACAATACCAATTGCATTCATTTCAGTTCCTGGATGTAAAATTTAAAAAAAATGTGAAAAAGATAGAGAGAGATCCTGGTGTGTGAGAGACTATTTCTGCAGGACACTATTGACTCCTCTCTTGCCATAATATCCCTATAGGATCGGTCCAAAGCTCTATTTAGTCCTGTATATTCTTTCCCATGCCATCTCACCAGGTACTTGTTAAAAACCCATAAGCAGGACATAGCACCTTCCAGTTTGCCATTCCCAGGTGGTTTTATGAAATATGTTGCCTGTAAAGTTCATGGTAGTGTTTTTATGATGACCAATAGCCATTGATTTCCCTATCTCCCATGAATTTGCTGAATCCTTTTGAAAAGGTATCTGCACTGGACGTCAGTTTACTGATTGTTCTTGTTTTCATAACTGAGTCTGCAGATCAGTTCTGCAAATCTGTAGAAACACAGGAATCAATTTAATCAAAGCGATTTCATATAGGAAGTAAACAGCATGAAAGACAGAAGAGAGCACAACAGAATACCCTAGGCAGTGGTTCTCAACCTGGGGTCCCCAGATGTTTTTGGCCTTTAACTCCCAGAAATCCTAACAGCTGGTAAACTGGGTGGGACTTCTGGGAGTTGTAGGCCAAAAACATCTGGGGAACCCAGGTTGAGAACCATTGCCCTAGGGCATTTATCAACTGTAGGATTCAAGAATTAGTAGAGTGCTGTCAAAAGCAGAAGTGTGATCACTGGAGTGTTGTGTGATTTCTGGGATGTATGGTTGTGTTATAGCAGCATTTTCTCCTAATGTTTCACCTGCATCTGTGTCTGGCGTCTTCAGAATGTGATCACATTATCTTTTAAAGGGAGTAGACAAATAAGGGATGACAATAATCAGATAGAGAGTGTGAAGTTGGTAGTTGCATAGTTTTGGTAGTTTTATATATATGTGTGTTTGTGTGTTTTATTTTGTCTATTTCTTGAATAAAATTGTTTATTATTGTAAAAAGGAATACTTGAGCCTGGAAGCCACTTTCTGGAAATTTGAATTTTTCCATCCCCTCCATTCAAATTGTCATCAAGCTGTACTTTCACATGTTTCATGATCCTAAATCCTTCATTAGGCCAAGGGTCCAAACTGATAGTTTTCATTGGGAAAGCACAAGGATGTGGTTGTGTCAACTCAGATCACATGCATCCTAGAGAGCAAAGAGGATTTTGCCAGGAATACCAGCTGTCTCAACTGGTAATCCCCAGGAACTCAGGGAACCAATTGGATCTGTCTGTCTCTAGGAGTGGACTGTTCTAGTAAGTGTGTTTCCTTCTGGGTCGGGGGTAATCACTGTAAGTACACACTGTGACTTTGTACTGTCTTTGAGTACTTGGTAGTATGAAGAATCATGTCAGAAACTGTCATATTGTTAATTATCTCATAATCTGGGTTGCAATGTAGTACAAGTGAAATAAAAGCAGAGGTACTATAGTTCTCTGATCCTGTAGGACTTGTTAATGAGAACAAAGAGCTTTTTTAATGGCTTCTTGAGCTTATTCTGCATCCCTTACTTGGAGGGAACAGAGGAACTGGCATTCACCGCACACTATTAGTTTTTGCTTTTGCTAATATCTTCTTGCTTGCAATTTGGGATTATTTATTTATCCCATGTACTTCAACCTACTACTGTATAACTCAAGGTAGATTTTTGGCTGGCCAATACATTGCCTGACATGGACCCGTGTGTGTGTGCACATTCAGCACTTGGCAGGAAGCTGCTTAGTAGGGACATTCTTGCAGGGCTACTTCAGCTTACGTAGCACTGCTGTCCGGGGAGACCAACTTGAGAAGACTTTGAACTGCCAAAAGCTAGTCAAAGATGGAATGTAAGAAAACAGCCAAAGCTAGATTATCTTAAGTGATCTTATCAGCATACAACAATTTTTCTGCAGTAACGGATGGCCTACAGTGCTCCCTCTCTCACAAACTCCAAATGGTATGCTTATTTAAGAAATAGTTCCTCTCTTGAGCCTTGCATGCATGCAGGCAGGCTATAAATGTTAAGTCCCAACTGCAGATTATGTGTTTGTTTCCCTATTCATTCTTTCCTGACAATGAAAGAGTAGTCAAGAATTTTTAAATTGTTAATTCCTTAAATAGCTAATTCCAGAGGGCAGCTGTGTTAAAGCTGGGGTGGTGGTGGTGGAAGATTGGAACAAAAACAAGGAAAAATATTATGTCATCTTGAGACCAACAAAGAAGTCATACGTTTTCTTTCTCTAGCAGCTACTTTGTCAAATTCATGAGTGGTGAGCTCTGGCTCATAACAATTTTTCCTGCAGACTAACATGCTGACCTCTTTTGGAAGTTTTCCTTTTAGCTGATACTGAAATTCTGTACTTTTTGCTACCAGAGGAAGGAGAGCAATGTATAAGAAAAGCAACCGAATGGCCAACTGTTGGGGATTAGGAAGCCACATTTAACTCCCCAGATGCTTAAGGGCTGCCTCCCACACTTAATTCTTGAAAAATAAGATAGGTTTTGACTGCAATTAGAAGTGGGAAGTAAATTTACTTAACATTTGGTCATGTGTGGGTTGCTTGGGACCCATGAGATAGCTTTTTTAAAAACAAAGAATGTATTTTATGCATATAAGACCTAATTCCTGGGACTACAATGACCCAAGGAAGAAAAGCAGCAAAGATATTTCCACATAGAATTTTTGGTGACCATAAAGGCCATAGCAGTAGCCATTTGGGGCGGGGGGGGGCATGGGTTGCTCTTTCCTCATACCTGGTTAATAGGTTGAGTTCTGGCTACTACTCTTTATGACCTGTTAATGCTCAGGGAATACGATAAGCTCTTTATACTCTGGGGGGAAAAACAGATGAAAAAGTGTGTTTTTTTCATTGCAAAGTAGAAAAGCATAGTAAGTTGAGTGACAGCTGTAAGAATAATATACAGAACTAAAAAGGATTGCAAAGTTTCACTTACAGGAAAGTTTTGTTTTGTTTTGTTTTGTTTTGTTTTCCTTGTTTTATCACCATCAGATGCTGAAGGTGACAGAAAAGTACTTCAAGGTCAGTGGGCCGGTAAATCCACTCCTGGTTTTAATCCAGGCTTTAAAGGAGCTACCTAAGGTGCTGAATCCTGTTCCTAAATGTGTAGAGGAATCCTCGCTGACAACTCCTTAAAAGGTTCCCAAAACCTGGAATGGATTAAACATTGCACTGAAACTTTGTTTTGTGTGTATATCAGGCACTTTTCAGTTGTATTCGTAAGTTTGGTTTTTGAAAAATAATCAAATAGATTATCTCAATGCAGATTTCAGAGCCTTTTTGAACATGGGACACGGCTTCCGTTCCTTCTTGGTTATTTTTTTCTGCCTCCAAAGCACAAAGAAGAATAAAATCATAGCTAGAAGAGATTTCCTCTTGAGATCTTTTGAAGGTTTACAAAACTGGCAGCTTGAAGATAATCAGTGTATGCTTTTTTAAATAAGCCACAATTTAGTCCAAGCCATTAATGGTGGACCAATTTGTTATATGCAAGTTGGCAATTAAATGGTTCAGGTGTCTATCTTGAATCTTTCTGCCTAAGTGATATGAAAAGCCAATTGCTGTATGAAGGACTAAATGAATTCATCTGGACCAGTGGTTCTCAACCTGTGGGTCCCCAGATGTTTTGGCCTGCAATCCCAGAAAACTTGCTAAACTGGCTGGGATTTCTGGGAGTTGTAGGCCAAAACACCTGGGGGCCCACAGGTTGAGAACCACTGATCTAGACCAACAGACAGCCAATTCTCTCACACCAGAAACGACTTGCAGGTTCTCAAGTAGCTTCTGACACGATAAAAAAGATGAGCAGTTTCCTGAGTTCTCACAGCTATACCACTCCTAAACACAATATTTTCTTTCCTGGAAAGTGTCACTGGTGCTTTCTGTATTCTGTGTTGGGGGTTCTTGCTGTAACGTCGTCTGATGTGGGCACAGAAATGCCTTTATTCCAAAACCAGAGATGACTGGGACATAGTTCCACTTTTGGAGGGCATCGCATCATTGATATTCCAGAGCCAACACAATTCTAAAGGGGCAAAAAAAAAAAAAATCCCCATAACATTTAGAAGGTGAATGTAAAAAAATACTAGTAATTTTGGGTTGATGGAACTGTGTTTTGCCTAGCTCTGAACTAGAACCATTCCCAGAAGAAGTAGGAGTGACACTGTTATTTGACTTTGGTAAGGGAAAACACATCTTCTTCTGAATTATGAAAAAAAAATTAAAAGTCCTGCCCAAAATGCCTTCCTTTTTAAAAAATTTATGAGAAATGCCTAGGTAACAGCATGTACACTACATTTGTTTCCTGCCAATAATATGGACTATATTGGTAATAAATGCCCATCCTGCTGGCACACCAGCCTGGGTGTGGTGTTGCTGTGTTTAAAAGTTTCCATAACGTCAGTGACATTTGCCCAGAGCAGCCAACCTGGTGCCCTGCTTAGTTACTAACATTGGTTGAACCATAATTCCTGTTTAGACAAAATAGTCAGTAAAGGGCAATGTTTTTCTCCAGATTAGATCCAGCAGATGTTGTGCTAACCAGAAACCTAACATATGTTGGCCCCATTCAGCAAAATAAGCCAACCCCCCAACACTCCCTGTTGAAGAAAGAAGGTTGATAGGAAAGCCGGCAGATGGTGTGCCACACGTGAGGAATTTGCTTGCCAAGACCACTGCAACAACCAAGTGATGTGCACTGGTTTTCTGTAAAGTGGCTGGCATACAAAAATGTTTTCAATGGGGAATGTTTTCAGCACCAGAGACTTTCCTTATTAGGAATCTACTCAACAAGACCACAAATGCAAATAAATGAAAATAATTCTTTCCCATCAGTGTTTATTTCTTTTTTCTAATCTTTTAGAGTCCTTTCCCCACTTGCAAATATTTTTTCAAAGACAATATTAGGTTTGTCGAAGGCTTTCATGGCCGGAATCACTGGGTTGTTGTAGGATTTTCGGTCTATGGCCATGTTCTAGAGGCATTCTCTCCTGACGTTTCGCCTGCATCTATGGCAAGCATCCTCAGAGGTAGTGAGCTCTACTCCCTACCTCTGAGGATGCTTGCCATAGATGCAGGCGAAATGTCAGGGGAGAATGCCTCTAGAACATGACCATATAGCCCGAAAAAAACCTACAACAACCCAATATTAGGTTTGTTTGCCTTAGTGGATAATCTCCGTTTTAACACTGACAAAGAATGTGTCCCTCTGTTGGTGCTTCTAAACCTCTCAGCAACTTTTGGTACCATTGATTATGGGATCCTTCTGGAACGCCTGGGGAGAGGTGCTGGTATTGGAAATCAGAGACAATCTTCTGTCCCCCAAAATGGGAAAGGGGTGCTTCTAGACCTCTCAGTGGCCTTCAGTACCATCCAGGCCTGTAGCCAGGATTTTGATTCGGGGGTGGGGGCTGAGTTTGAGTGAAAGAGGGTCTACCCTAGCAAACCTTTTGTATCGTTACCCCAATACCCCATGCATATGGGATATATTGAGCATGGTGATCAGATCATGATATGAATAAACATAACAGTTTAAATAATGTACCAGTAAGGCCTTTTCAGACCACCATGAGAATTTCGGGGGGGGGGGGGCTGAACATGTCAACATGTTCTCTTGAATGTTTCAGGATTGAGAAATGTCTTTCATTCTACACCAACAAACAAGCTTATATCCTCTGAAAGCTATCTGACTATCCCAGAGGTCACTCAGTGCAAGATTTGCCTAGATGTTGTTGTAACTGCAGGACTTTCTGAAATTGGCAATAGCACAATTGTCTCTTTCTAAGGGTCAGAAGTAAATAAAATGGATGAAGCCTTTTGGCAGATTTGTAATAGGCATTTCATAGGCTTTTCCATTAATGTGCTTTTAACTTCCACAGAATGTTAATTATCAAAGGAAGTTACATCTGTTAATCCGTTGAAGTTCATGCCCAGTTTTGGTCTTGGAATCCCATTCCACATAAACAAGCTGTTGTGTCTCTTCTGTTTCTTGGCTTTGCTAACCTGAATGTTTGGGCCACTGAAAATGATTAATTGGAGATTCACAAGGTCTTGGTTTTGGTTGCCCAGATGCACTCATTTTCTTTTCATCTGACTTATTTCTACTGAATAGAATACATGACTATTTCACTGAAATAAATGCCAAGGAAACAAAAAGTGATTGTGGTGTTGTGTGGTTTCCAGGTGGTATGGTCATGTTTCCTGATGTTTCGCCTGCATCTGTAGCTGGCATCTGGAGAAAATGCAATACCATGGTGATTCCAACCGTGAAAGCCTTCGACAATACAAAAAAGCGATTGTGGAATGATGCATATCTTTGGTGCTGGTGGTGATCAGATATCAAACAGGCAGACTTTTTTTTTTATACTCCTCCATTTATATCAACTAGCCGTCCCCTGCCACACGTTTCTGTAGCCCAGTCTATGTATATGTGTTTTGAGTGTGTGTATATCTGTTTCGACAGGCCTTTGATCTTTGATATTGCTGTTTTAAATTGTTTTTAAATTGTGTTAGATTTTAGCCTGTTCTTGTAAGCCGCTCCGAGCCCCAGGGGAGTGGCGGCATATAAGTTCGAATAATAAATAAATAAATAAATAAATAAATAAATAAATAAATAAATGTGTGTGTTTGTGTGTGTATATATATATGTGGTTTTGTGTATGTGTTGTAATGTATTTTTTATTTTTTGGTTTTTAAGTCTCTTTCACTGTGTTTTACAGTGTTTTTATGAGTGACAGTCACTCGTTGGCCTAATAGGTGTATTGTGTCCAAATTTGGTGTCAATTTGTCCAGTGGTTTTTGAGTTATGTTTTTGAGTTATGTTAATCCCACAAATGAATCAAATCATCTATTTCGGTCATAGATCAGCACAGGAAATAAAAGTCACATTTTCCTATGAACTTGGTACATCTAGTATCTTTGAGTCTATGGAAAACTGTTCCATTAACATATTAAAATGGAGTCACTTGATGTTATGCATCCCCTCTGCAGCAGTTAGGATAAAAATGTGTTTAGCACAGCATGCTATGCTGTAATTATTGCTCTACTGGCAGAAAGCCATAGGGTCTGTGCCTTATTCTTCAGCATAATCCTATCCCTAACTACTCAGAAGTAAGTCCTGTTCAGTTTATTTGGAACTCCTAGGTAATGTGTGCAGGATCGCAACCTTAGTTGTGTTAGTTACGTTTTATAGTGCTTTATTTCTGTTAGCCACCCAGTGAGTTTGTTTCCGAACCCAAAGGGTAAGGTAAGAAGTCATTAAACAGTAGGTGTCATGTAAGCACCATAATTATGTTGATTTTTACAGTCACTTCAGTAGTTTTATTGTTAGTTGTCCCATTTCACCTTATTCCCATGTAAATAGTGCATTCATTTAATTGCATCTTTAATTGTGTTGACAGTTTGCAAATAAGATAACTATTTTGTTCTAAACGAGACTTTTACAACTTCTGGTTATCTTTTAAAGAACAACTCAGAAAATATGGCTGTGATTGAAATGTTGCCATTTTAAATATAACATGTTTATTTCATTGGTTTGGTAACTTAAAGATCTTTTCTGGTTACAATTGTAAAAATTGTGAATGACATTTCTTTTTGAGCTGTAGATTACATAAATTTTAGACAAGTATTTCACGAGACCTGAAAATTAGTTCCAGGGCCTCTCCAGGGTAAAAATGTGTTAATGTTACAGGTTTCAGTTTCCCATGCCTTAGGGCTAATGATACTTAAAATATGTTTCTTCAGGGATTTAGGGAATATGATGTCAATTTGTTAATTGCTTTTTATCCTGTTTTTTAAGTCTTCCCAGAGGTGATGGGATCTACTTGTTATTGCAATATAATGTCTGTTTTTGTAGGATTTATAAAGCTGGGGTATACCTGGACTACATCCGCTTACTAATGATGTTGGATTTAGCAGTAAATACGCCAACTGGAATGAATTGACAGCTGTAGTGCTTAAATGATCATCACTGTCTCTGACCTGGATACTGCTTCCTTATTGAAGCAATTTCTCTTACAGCATGCATTCTGGTGTTACCTTGAAAACATTGTGTTGTGGTAGACACTGATTATCTTGATCCGGCACAGTCTGGCTTTAGACCGGGACATGGAACAGAAACAGCCTTGGTCGCCTTGGTAGATGATCTGCGCAGGGAACTGGACAGGGGGAGTGTGTCCCTGTTGGTTCTGCTGGACCTCTCATCGGCCTTCGATACCGTCGACCACGGTATCCTTCTGGGACGCCTCGCGGGAATAGGCCTCGAGGGTACTGCTTTGCAGTGGCTCCAATCCTTCCTTGAGGGTCGCTCCCAGAAGGTGTTACTGGGTGACACCTGTTCGGCCCCACAACCGTTGTCGTGTGGAGTCCCACAGGGTTCGATCCTGTCCCCAATGTTATTTAACATCTACATGAAGCCGCTGGGAGATCATTCGGAGTTTCGGATTGAGATGTTATCTCTACGCAGATGATGTCCAGATCTGTCACTCCTTTTCACCTGTCAAGGAGGCTGTCCAGACCTTGAATCGGTGTCTAGCTGCTGTGTCGGACTGGATGAGAGCTAACAAATTGAAATTGAATCCAGACAAGACAGAGGTCCTACTGGTCAGTCGTAAGGCCGAACAGGGTATAGGGTTACAGCCTGTGCTGGATGGGGTTACACTCCCCCTGAAGACGCAGGTTCGCAGCTTGGGAGTGATCCTGGACTCACTGCTGAGCCTGGAACCCCAGGTCTCAGCGGTGGCTGGGAGAGCTTTTGCACAACTAAAACTTGTGCACCAGTTGCACCCGTACCTCGGGAAGTCTGATCTGGCCACGGTGGTCCACGCTCTTGTTACATCCCGAATAGACTACTGCAACGCTCTCTACGTGGGGTTGCCCTTGAAGACTGTTCAGAAACTTCAACTAGTCCAGCGAGCGGCAGCCAGATTGCTCACCGGAGCGACATACAGGGAGCATACCACCCCCCTGCTGTGCCAGCTCCACTGGCTGCCGATTCAGTTCTGAGCACAATTCAAGGTGCTGGTTTTGACCTACAAAACCCTGTACGGTTCCGGTCCAGTGTATCTGTCCGAACGTATCTCCCTCTACGTCCCACCCCGGACAGTGTCATTGATTTCTTTGTTCTCGAACGTAATAGTCTCCCTCTACTTGTCACCCCGAAGTACTGAGATCATCCCGAAGGCAGGAGGAAGGCCCTAGCTCTCGACCCCACCACATGTCACAAGTGCAGGCTGAGTGGGGACGATGGGCGGCTTTCCTCGGATGGTGCGCCCACACTGTGCCGAACTCACTCCGGGCGGAGATTAGGGCATCATCTCATCCTCTCTCAGCCTTAGGAGGAGGGTGAAACTTGGTTATGAGGAACCAGGCTTTGGCCCACCTTCTGCGTAATAAATCACTCGAATTCTTGTGCACAGCCGACCGCAGTGCATGGTTGAATAGGCACACGAAAATAAGTAATCAGCTAAGTGTAATCACACAAAACCGCGTCACTGATAACCAATGCATAAGACTTTAAGGAAATTGTATTAAAATGTTTTTGTATTGCGTTTCTAAATGATTTTATTGATTTTATGGTTATATTGCATGCATGTCATCTGTGAATTGTTGTAATTTTATGTAAATTTGTGTATGATTGTTTATGATGCAGGCATTAAATCGTGCCTTGCTCTTGTAAGCCGCCCTGAGTCCCCTTCGGGGTGAGAAGGGCGGGGTATAAGAACCCCAAATAAATAAATAAATAAATAATTGAATCTTGTATAAGTCCATATACAAAGTATACAGCAGTATTTATTTATTTAAAGCATTTATATTCCGCCCTTCTCACCGCGAAGGGGACTCAGGGCGGAGCACAACTAATAAACGGCAAACATTCAATGCTGAAACATATTAGACCATACATATACAAAAGCGTTAAAATCACTTATCTTGAGGTTAAAATCCACTAGTTAAAACTGTTTCAACAACCAGACACAGAGCCTTTACAGCAGTGGCACCATCACTCTGGAATACTCTGCCACCTGAAGTCCATGCCTTGCGGGACTTATCAGCTTTCCGCAGGGCATGTAAGACATACCTATTTCGACAGGCCTTTGATCTCTGACATTGTTGTTTTAAATTGTTTTTAAATGGTTTTAAATTGTTTTTAAATTGTGTTAGATTTTAGCCTGTTCTTGTAAGCCGCTCCGAGCCCCAGGGGAGTGGCGGCATATAAGTTTGAATTATAAATAAATAAATAAAATATCGAATTTGGTTGGCATACTAAGGGTTCTTATCACTGCCTCATTGCCCAGTCCCAAAGGCTTGGTCCCACAGCCACGTTTTTATCATCCTTCTAAAGGACAAGGGGGAGGGGGCTGACCTGATATCATTAGGAAGGGAGTTCCATAGCTGAGGGGCAATTACTGAGAAGACCCTGTCTCTCGTCCCCGCCAAACGCGCCTGTGATGGTGGCGGGACTGAGAGCATGGCCTCCCCAGAAGATCTAAATCTCTGCGGTGGTTCATAGGAGGAGATTCGTTCGGACAGGTAAATTGGGCCGGGGCCGTTTAAGGCTTTATAGGCCAAAGCCAGCACTCGAAGTGGTGATCTGTGATCTCATGTTGATCCATGAACTATCGGCTGTAGTCATTGGAGAGTTTCCTGAACATGTTTCCTGTGTTTAGGGGCAACTATATCTAAGGCAGTTGATAGATTTTTGTTCCAGTTTTCCACTCGTTCACATAGAGAATCAGCGGTGTAATCCAGTTCTTTAAGGACACTCGAAAGTCTAGTAGGATCCATCAGCTTCCTCGGCCGCACGAAAATTTGTTCAGTCTCTGGACGCTGTGGTGGAGGAATCTCTATTTGAGTGTTCAAGATGTAGTGGTCAGACCAAGGAATCTCTAAGACTGAAGATAGAGTCACTTGTATTCCGATACTAAAAATCAAGTCCAAGGTGTGCCGGTCACCATTAATGAGAAGCCTATTGTTTCCATAGATTGTACTAGGTCCCTTGCTATCGAAGAAGACGACTCCTGTGTATAAGACTACTCCTGCGTATAAGATGACCCCACATATAAGCCGACCCCTGACTTTTGAGAAGATTTTCTTGGGTTAAAAAGTAGTCTTATACACCAGAATATACGGTACATTTCCAAGAATTCTGTGGGAGCAGATCAGGCAATAGGGACATGCAGACCTGTGCTTTAGAACTCTAATGTGATATAGGTCATCCAGCACAACTCTATAGTCATCTACCATCAGATGTCAACCCCCAGAAGTGCAGTGGGTTAAACCCCTGTGTCAGCAAGACTGAAGACCAACAGGTCGCAAGTTCGAATCTGGGGAGAGCGTGGAAAAGCTCCCTCTATCAGCTCCAGCTCCCCATGAGAGAAGCCTCCCACAAGGATGGTAAAGCATCAAAACATCCAGACATTCCCTGGGCAGGGTCCTTGCAGATGGCCAATTCTCTCTCACCAGAAGCAACTTGCAGCTTCTCAAATCGCTCCTGACACACACACACACACATACACACAAAAGATGTCAACCATGGAGTCACATTGGTGGACCTGGAGATTCCTAGAGATAAATTTTTCATCAAATCCATAAATAATCAAATCAGCAAACCTGCAAATTACCGGCCAACTACTGTACAGGACTGCTGCAAACAACAGACATTTCTAATATATGCCAGGTCTCCTTATATCAGATTCCCCCATCTGCTCTGAATGAACTCCTGTGCCATTTGCGCAGGATTAGGCCATGCTAAGCTATGTGGAAGCTCTGTGCTTACAGTCACCAATGCAGCTTGCAGTCTTCAGAAGCAGACACTGAAAGAGTGGGAGGGAATCCAACATTTGCCAGCTTAATTATCATGTGTTGTCATTCAAGAGAGAAAATGGCTCAGATTTCTTCCTCATCTTCTGGATAGTTTTAAATGTCCTATCCCACACATAAGGGTCTACTTCCGCTCCCATTCTATTCTTACATAATTATTTCTGGGGTTTTCTTGGGAATAGCAGTGAGTACAAAATAAAGGAGAACAACATGCTAGTAGTGTTGAGGAAAATCATTTGATCCAGAATGAATAAAGCAAGCTGTTCGTTTTTGCACATTAGTTTTACAAACAGCTTTCCTGCATTTCTGGAACTGCAACATGTTGTTGTTTTCAAAAGCTGTTCTAAAAGTATTGAAGTTTACTGTAGTGGGAAATCTTCATATATGTTTGCTCGGTGGCACAGCTTAGAGAAAGCTTGGTCATTGTCAAATGAAAAAGAAGTATGCATAAAGGGCTTAGGTACTGTGCAGAGCTAAGCTGAGCTGGATCTGCTCTTTCCCCGTCAAAGTTGCTGGCTTTATCTGCTGTTAGAGTAGGTGCTGGTGACTGAATCCATGTAGCATGCTAACTTCCCTTACAAGGCTTGGGAGCCCATTTTTATCTTTCTCTCCATTTCCTTTTCAGCCAAAGACATTTTGACATGCTTCCACAGTCTTCCAGCTCTTGGTGAGCAAATGATCCGCCTAGTGTGAGGCTGTTAAACATGCAGCCATAAGGCTCTTATGAAGATGTGGTGTGCATGGCAGGAGGAAGCATTTGAAAACTGGGTTAAGCATATGCTGTCCTCCTGGGAAGTCCAGACAAGAAAGGAATGAATGGAGTTGAGAAGTTCAGTGTACCAGCATTTCTGGTTTGTGGATTAATAGAGTTGGCTAAGCTCTGGTTTGCAGCAGCACGAGCAGAGAGAGATCACTATAGATCAAAGAAGGCAACAGGCTGGATAAACCTTGAGTGGTAACAGCAAGGGCACATTCGGTGCTTTTGGTAGAAGCTATACTGCATCATTTCTTTGAGAGTGGTATGTTTTATATTACTTCAAGTGGGGACCTCATCATACTAGAGCAGTGTTTCTCAACCTGGGGGTCAGGACCCCTGGAGGGGTCGTGAGGGGGTTTCAGAGGGGTCGCCAAAGACCATCAAAAAACACTATTTTTTGTTGGTCATGGGGGTCCTGTGTGGGAAGTTGAGCCCAATTTTATCATTGGTGGGGTTCTGAATGCTCTTTGATTAGAGGTGAACTATAAATCTCAGGAACTACAACTCCCAAATGTCAAGTCTCTTTTCCCCAAACTCCACTAGTGTTCACAGTATTGAGCATTCATGCCAATTTTGATCTAGATCAGTGGTTCTCGAGAGCACAACAGAATACCCTAGGCAGTGTTTCTCAACCTGGGGTCCCCAGATGTTTTTGGCCTTCAACTCCCAGAAATCTTAACAGCTGGTAAACTGGCTGGGATTTCTGGGACTTGTAGGCCCAAAACATCTGGGGACCCCAGGTTGAGAACCACTGATCTAGATCCATCATTGTTTGAGTCCACAGTGTTCTTTGGATGTAGGTGAACTACAACTCCGAAACTCAAGGTCAATGTCCACCAAACCCTTCTAGTATTTTCTCTTAGTCATGGTCATCCTGTATGTCATGTTTGGTTCAACTCTATCGTTTGCAGAGTTCAGAATGCTCTTTGATTTTAGGTGAACTATAAATCCCATGGTATAGAGTAGTGTAATACTTCTCATATAGGTATTCTATTTATCCACTTTTCACAAAGTATACTTTGTGAAAAGTGGATAAATAGAATACCTGTATGAGAAGTATTACACTACTCTATACCATACACCCTCTTTCCTATCTACTGCATATTATAGACATCTGTGTGTTTAGTGAACTATAAATCCCAGCAACTACAACTCCCAAATGACAAAATAACCCACCCACCCCCAATATTCAAATTTGGGCGTATCGGGTATTTGTGTCAAATTTGGTCCTGGAAATGAAAATAGATTATGCATATCGGATATTAACACTACGATTCATAACAGTAGCAAAATTACAGTTATGATGTAGCAACAAAAATAATTTAATGGTTGGGGGTCACCACAGCATGAGGAACTGTATTATGGGGTCGTGGCATTAGGAAGGTTGAGAACCACTGTACTGGAGCATGGATGCACTTTAAATCTGGTTTCTGCAGAATTCTGGGGCTTGTAATTTAGGGAGGAGCCTTCAAACTGCTCAGCCAGAGAAGTCTTGGGCCTCCCTGAACTACAAAAGCCCAGAATTCTGCAGGAGGCAGAAACTAGATTTAAAGTGCTTCCATGCTCTAGTTTAGGGGTCCTCAAACTTTTTAAACAGAGGGCCAGTTCACAGTCCCCCAAACTGTTGGAGGACTGGATAATAATTTGAAAAAAGCATGAATGAATTCCTGTGCACACTGCACTTATTTTATTTGTAGTGCACAAAACACTTAAAAACGATACAATAATTAAAATGAAGAACAATTTTAACGAATATAAACTTATTAGTATTTCAATGGGAAGTGTGGACCTGCTTTTGGCCGATGAGATAAGGTTGTTGTTGTTGTTGTTGTTGTTGTTGTTGTTGTGTGTTTTCAAGTTTTTTTCAGACTTAGGTTGACCCTGAGCGAGGGCCGGGTCAATGACCTTGAAGGGCCGCATTCGGCCCTCAGGCCTTAGTTTGAGGACCCATTCTCTAGTGTGATGAGGCTATAAGTGTGATTTCTACAATAACTAGAAGCAGGAAATTAATCACTGTTTGTATCCAATATTCTATCCCATTCTTCTTCCATGGCATTGATTTCCTGTAGCCAGATTACAGTGATACAGGTCTGATGGAAATGATGGCTGAAAAACGCTTCTTCATAAAGAAGTGAGGTCTTTTGAGAGTTTAGATCTTTATATGGTTTTGACTACCACACATTGCTCAATTTATTTCTTTACATTTTCATGGAATCATAGAATCAAAGAGTTGGAAGAGACCTCATGGGCCATCCAGTCCAACCCCCTGCCAAGAAGCAGGAATATTGCATTCAAATCACCCCTGACAGATGGCCATACAGCCTCTGTTTAAAAACCTCCAAAGAAGGAGCCTCCACCACAGTCATCTCTTCCTTAATAAACTTGTCTTCAGGTTCGTCTGAGACCTCCATCTTGCCAGCCTTTTCCTTACTTCCTCAACCAATTTTTCCTGCATTAGGATCTCCAAGGGGTTTAGTCCCAGATTGACAGGTGTCCCTTCTCTTGGCCACAACCTTTTTCTTTACAGGCATTTCACCTCCTGAGTGGTTGGACTGTTCTGGACTATTGTACCAGCTCCATCAATCATAGTCTTGAAGGCTTTGCAACCACAAATGCAAAACAACATAACTCAAAAATTCTGTCTCCTGACAGTTTGTTGATATATTCCTTCAGGTTGAATCTGACTTATGGTGATTCTATCATTGGGTTTTCCTGGCAACATTTATTTCCAGGAGGTCTGTTATTGCCTTCCCCTGAATGAAACCTAACACCTCTTCCCAAGTACTAATCAGGCCTGATCCTGCTTAGCTTCTGGGATCAAACAGGATTTTGTGTCTTCAAAGTATCTCTGTTAGCTTGGCATATTTGTTCAGAAAGCATTCAATGAAGGATAAAGTCTTTTCAAATGTTTACATTTTCTAAAATGTCAGGAGAGAATGCTTCTGGAATATGGCCATACAGCCCGGAAAACCCACAGAAACCCAGTGATTCCAGCCATGAAAGCCTTCAACAACGCATTTCCTAAAATGTTTTCAGAGGCATTTTGGATAGATTTATTTCACCCAACAAAAAATTAAGCAATTCTCTCACAAATTAGCCAGCTGTAGTATTACCAAATTGAAGAAAGCATTTGTGTTTGTTGTCTTAAACAGGAAGCTTCCAGTTTGCTGGCGAGTAAACATGAGCTGATTGCTTAATAAGAACACGCACAAAAATCTTATTACGCCATTAGCCAAGTGTAACTAACTGAGACAAACTCTTAATGTCTTGGTGAAGTGTTCGACTGTGGCAAGGCTGATACCTTTTTTGGAGTGTACTTTGGCAAGTATGCGTGTGTCCTTTTGATTGTATTGTTTATAGTTAATATTTAAGTTGGATAATTAATAATTTTGAGTCGGATACTTTACTTGGGTTCTCAAGGTCTTCCCACAAAAAGTAAAACAAAACCAAATACTAATTACAAAATGAAGATGATTTTTTCCTTCTCTATGAAATTTGGCATGGACCAGTAGTCTAGAGAGAGTATGCATATTGTATCACCTTGATGTTCCAGAAAACCATTGTTCGAATTTCTGCTCAGGCAATGAAATCACTAGGTAAGTTGGCCAAGTCACACACTCTCAGCCCTTTCTGAATAAGCCTTAGGGCAGTGGTTCTCAACATGGGGTCCTTAGATGTTTTTGGCCTTCAACTCCCAGAAATCCTAACAGCTGGTAAACTGGCTGGGATTTCTGGGAGTTGTAGGCCAAAACACCTGGGGACCCACAGGTTGGGAACCACTGTCTTAGGGTCACCATGAATTGGAGTTAGGTTGAAGATGCATGATGACAAGAATGTCTATCTAGTGAAAGTTAAAGAAGACCCAATGTGAGAAATGTATAATAAACAAAGGTGAGGTATAGCAGCTATAAATAATACAGGTGATTGTAACTACTTTGTGTCCCTTTTAAATATAGGTTGAATTTTTCCCCTTTCTCCCTAAAGTAAAATAAGCAATAAAAAGTTGGTACCGAGACCATCATCTTGTTGTGGTTTTGCTCCTTTTCAGGAGGGCACATCTCAAAGACTGATGTTGGAATACCTTTGTGGCCCCTCATGGAAATATCTTGCATTTTCCCTACATTTTAGCACAAAATAAATATTGGCTGTGGTTGAGCTGTAGTAGAGTTTTAAATTCATCACACCCTGAGAACTCCAGGGCATTACTAGTTTAAGGAGCAATGCATTTTGATGTTCCGTATTCTAAAATCTTTTTAGAAGTATTTTAGTCAGGTGGAAGTTTACAAACAGGAAGAGAGAATTGCTGAATTTCTTTCTTCTGGGCAGTATTTCCATGGATAACTCTAGAAGAAAGGGGGATGTGTTGGTTGCAGATGCATCTCTTGTATAATTTTCTTTTTTTTACAAAGTTCAGCAATTGTATATTTCTACTGTGCATGATTGCACTAGTATACTTTGAAGTGAAACTGAGGGTACATCTACACTGTAGAATTTATGCAAGTTGATACCACATTTACTGTCATGGAACAGTATTATGAAATGATGGCAGTTGTGACACTGGCTGAAAAAGCCAACGTCTTTGTAAACCTACAATAATAATAATAATAATAATAATAATAATAATAATAATAATAATAATAATTTATTTATTTATACCCCGCTCCATCTCCCCCAGCGCCACGCCCATCAGTACAGTACACACAATATAACACAAAAACGCAACAAAACCAGAAAATAAAATACATAAAATAGAAAAGCAATATAATAACGACACAACAATATAAAATCAACTATTAAAACACAAAAGAGTTTCACTGGGCAGGGCCAAATTCAAAGATTTTTTTTTTTGGTCGTGTCAGGAGCAAGTAGCTTCTGGTGTGAGAGAATTGGCCGTCTGCCAGGACGTTGCCCAGGGGACGCCTGGATGATTTGATGTTTTTATCATCCTTGTGGGAGGCTTCTCTCATGTCCCCGCATGAGGAGCTGGAGCTGATAGAGGGAGCTCATCCGCCTCTCCCCGGATTCGAACCTGCAACCTGTCGGTCTTCAGTCCTGCTGACACAGGGGTTTAACCCACTGCGCCACCGGGGGCTCAAATTCAAAGATTTTTTTTTTAAAATGCTGGGAAATAGGACAATGTAAATTATTGTGGAGGAGGATCCAGGGATAAGGAAGGATTTAATTGCACGAACCATAAAATAAAGTGCTTCTGAGGTCAATTTGTGCAAAGTTGGTCAGGGAGTATCTTATATTCAATCATTGAAGGCACTTTGGAATAACCAGATTTTCAGATTCCTCCTGAAGATTGCCAGCATAGGGGCCTGCCTATTATCCCTGAGGAGTGAATTCCAGAGCCGGGGGGCCGCTACAGAGAAGGCCCTCTTCCATAGCATTGAGCAAAGGCAGTTAAAGTGTTGTCGAACTGCATTAATTCTACAGTGTAGATGCACCCTGAACCATCACACCAGCTGCACGGAGGCAACAGTATTAAGCACTTTTGCTTTCAGTGAGCTTAACAACTTAGTGTAGTTGCATTAATAGCCGCTTGGGATATGTGTGATTTCAGGCTTAAACTGATTATTATTTTGCTAACTAGAAGTTGGCTTTTGTTTCAAGCAGCTTTCTTTTAACTCTGGGTAGTAACCCTCTCAGTATTTAACATATGAGCCTTTAGAAAATACTCTTTAGTGATCCAAGTAATTCATTGTTTGTCAAGTCTTGCTTTCAGTAGATTTCCGATTCCAAAGCAGTAACTTTCCTTAAAAGGGTATGCATTCTTGCTTGCAGGCCATAGTTCGTGTTGAGAAAACAGAATCACTGTGAATGTTCAATACTAACTCTTGTTTTAATTGTAATATGTATGGAAATATTCTTCAGTCTATTCCTTTTCTCTTTTCCAAATTTAAAGGTTTCATTAAACAGAGTAAACGTTCCTAGATTTTTTTTGCAAACTTCTTAATGAATAATGTTCCCCTTTTTATTTCCTTTTACCAAGCAGAATCCTATCACGTGTATTATTTACAGCAGTGTTTCTCAACCTGGGGGTCGGGACCCCTGGGGGGGTCGTGAGGGGGTGTCAGAGGGGTCTCCAAAGACCATCAGAAAACACAGTATATTCTGTTGGTCATGGGGGTTCAGTGTGGGAAGCTTGGCCAAATTGTATCATTGGTGAGCTTCAGAATGCTCTTTGATTGCAGGTGAACTATACATTCCAGCAACTACAATTCCTAAATGTCAAGGTCTATTTTCCCCAAACTCCACCAGTGTTCACATTTAGACATATTGAGTATTCGCGCCAAGTTTGATCCAGATACATCATTGTTTGAGTTCACAGTGCTCTCTGGATGCAGGTGAACTACAGCTCCCAAACTCAAGGTCAATGCCCACCACACCCTTCCAGTATTTTCTGTTGATCGTGAGAGTTATTTGTGCCAAGTCTGGTTCGAGTGCATCATTGTTTGAGTTCACAGTGCTCTCTGGATATAGGTGAACTACAGCTCCCAAACTCAAGGTCAATACCCACCACACCCTTCCAGTATTTTCTGTTGGTCATGAGAGTTACGTGTGCCAAGTCTGGTTCGATTGCATCGTTGGTGGAGTTAAGAATGCTCTTTTAATTTAGTTTGCCATTGCGATCACGCTTGGTCTGATCTCTGACGTTATGACCTTAAGCTCTTTTAATTTAAATTAACCATAAATCCCAGCAGCTACAACTCCCAAATGATGAAATCAATCCCCCCCAACCCCACCAGTATTCAAATTTGGGCATACCGGATATTTGTGCCAAATTTGGTCTAGTGAATGAAAATACATCGATATTTACATTACGATTCATAACATTAGCAAAATTGTGATGAAGTCGCAACAAAAATAACGTTGTGGTTGGAGGGTCACCACAACATGAGGAACATTAAGAGGTTGTGGCATTAGGAAGGTTGAGAACCACTGATTTACAGGGTGTCCCATGTATGTCTAGATGAAATAGGTACAGCAATCCTGTAACAAAATGTGACAATATGTGTATGTACAATTGACCCTCTTCATTTTTGGGTTTAAGTTTTGCAGATTTGATGATTTGATTTGATTAATATATCATCTCTAGCAATTTCTCTGTCCAGGGTGAATCTGTGATTAACTTCTGACAGATTTGACCTGAGGACCTAGGGATTCCTAGAGAAATTTTCTCTCAAGTAAAAAAAAGTGGTTTTTTTTCTACTTTTGCAGAAGTTCCATGCCTCTAACCCCCATGAATATAGGAAACCTACGTTATATTGAAAATATCACAGTTGACACTGAAACTAAGGGGCTTGTCTAAGAATTTCTGTGAATTTATGGCAGATATTAGATTCTAACTTTCTCATTCAGAAATCAGTTACTTATTCACCAAACTAAACTAATGATTGTTAGTCTGTCTGCAATAATTTTATTTTAAATGTGAGATTTAATTTAAATATAGCTCTGGTTTCTGCTAATGAAAGGTTACTTAGGATAAAGGTGTATACTTACATGTGTTGGGGTGATAAAATGGGGGAGCTGCAGGCATTGTTCTCACCTTAGTTGACAGGTGACCAGTCTAGAAGCAGGTTAGTCTTCTAAGTAGCCAATTTGGGCTGAGGAGATGAGCATTTCTGGAGGAAAATTGTGTTTTTTACCATCACAACACATTTTAAAATGTTGGCTTCTGGGAAATAAGCAAATGACTTGTTAGGAGAAGAGCTAGCCAGTTATCAAGGTTCAGCTATAATGCTTAACCAATAATAGATTAAGCCCCATGATGCACTTTCAGATGATTAGCTGATTGACTGCCTTCATTTTTTTTGCTATTTTAACCAAAGTGCATTTCTCTCGGAGATAAATAAATCAGAAGGAGAAGGATCATGATATTGATCTTTGAACATAATACCATGTTGATCATACATCATGGAAAAAATGTGGTCCACAATTTCTAGGTTTAAACTCTGCTCAAATCAATCAGCTTCATTGGTCTATACAGTGTGTGTGTTATAAGCGTCTTGATTGCAAAAGTTTCTTCAAAATTGTAAATGATTTATCCCTGTCTCAGTTTTTTTCTTCCTTTGTTAAAAACAGACCTTTTGTTGAAGAATTGAAGAGAAAATGGTTATGTGATTGTTAAGGAAAATTGGATGTAGTCCAACAGTGTAAAGACTGGGTAGATGCGGGGAATGCCGTGGATGTAGTGTACCCGGATTTCCGTAAGGCTTTCGACAAAGTCCCCCACGACCTTCTGGCAAATAAACTAGTCCAATGTGGGCTAGGCAAAACTACGGTGAGGTGGATCAGTAATTGGTTAAATGGACGAACCCAGAGGGTGCTCACCAATGCTTGCTCTTCATCCTGGAAAGAAGTGACGAGCGGAGTGCCACAAGCAGCGCTTCGTCCTGGGCCCGGTCCTGTTCAACATCTTTATTAATGACTTAGATGAAGGGCTAGAAGGCAGGATCATCAAGTTTGCAGACGACACCAAATTGGGAGGGATAGCCAATACTCCAGAGGACAGGAGCAGGATTCAAAACAATCTTGACAGATTAGAGAGATGGGCCAAAACTAACAAAATGAAGTTCAACAGTGACAAATGCAAGATACTCCACTTTGGCAGGAAAAACGAAATGCAAAGATACAGAATGGGGGACGCCTGGCTCGAGAGCAGTACGTGTGAAAAAGATCTTGGAGTCCTCGTGGACAACAAGTTAAACATGAGCCAACAATGTGATGTGGCGGCAAAAAAAGCCAATGGGATTTTGGCCTGCATCAATAGGAGCATAGTGTCTAGGTCCAGGGAAGTAATGCTACCCCTCTATTCTGCTTTGGTTAGACCACACCTGGAATATTGTGTCCAATTCTGGGCACCACAATTCAAGAGAGATATTGACAAGCTGGAATGTGTCCAGAGGAGGGCGACTAAAATGATCAAGGGTCTGGAGAACAAGCCCTATGAGGAGCGGCTTAAGGAGCTGGGCATGTTCTAGCCTGAAGAAGAGAAGGATGAGAGGAGATATGATAGCCATGTATAAATATGTGAGAGGAAGCCACAGGGAGGAGGGAGCAAGCTTGTTTTCTGCTTCCCTGGAGACTAGGACGCAATGGCTTCAAACTACAAGAAAGGAGATTCCACTGAACATCAGGAAGAACTTCCTGACTGTGAGAGCCGTTCAGCAGTGGAACTCTCTGCCCGGAGTGTGGTGGAGGCTCCTTCTTTGGAGCTTTTAAACAGAGGCTGGATGGCCATCTGTCAGGGGTGATTTGAATGCAATATTCCTGCTTCTTGGCAGGGGTTGGACTGGATGGCCCATGAGGTCTCTTCCAACTCTTTGATTCTATGATTCTATGACTATTTTCTGAGAAGAGTGAAGTGGAGATAGGAGCCAGACTGTGGAATACTAAAACAAGCTAATGAATCTCCTTTCCTGCAGTTTGAAGAAATGGATTCCTAAGAGATGTTCATTAAGCCATCATAACATGTCAGATATCTGGAGAAAATTAGAGCCACAACCTCTAATATATCAGCTTCTTATTCAAAGAGCTCTAGTTAGAGCTCTTTTAGTTAAGAAACATTATATCCTTAAATCTAGGGTAGGAGATTGTGATGGATTACAGTGGTTTTCTGAGGTCATAGAAGGGAGTTTTGGAACCTGAGTTTTATAAAGGCCAGACTGCATGAAAAAGCCATGTCAATTTTTGCTGATCCCGTTAGTGATTTATACCATGCATATCTTGGGCTAGCTGTTATGGCATATGGAATGGTCAGGAATCCAGGATTTTATCAAGACTGTTCCATGTGTCCTCAGTCATACATGCATGTAGATATGCTCTTACTTACAACACATAGGGACAGAGGGTAAGTATAAAATACACATTTATTTAGATACCAGTGATTACAGGGAAAAAAAGAATTGTTTTACTATCAAGAGGCGAAATGGCCTCTTTCCTTTGTACAGTATGTCTCCTTATCTCCAAATTTGATATCTGCTGTCTCACTTACCTACACTTACCTGTAGCCCCCCATTCCTTAAGGTTGGCTCTGCATCTCGTGGTACCAGAGCGCAGTCTGTTCAGCATCTTTCAAGTTGCCCAGTCTTCTGTGTGCCCAGGAGGGTGTCTCTCATTTGTATCAGCCATGGCTTGAGGTTCCGGATTTTAGCTTGCCATCTTAGATTCTCGCTTGCTAAGGTGGTTCCTGCGAGTATCTCTGTAGATCTTAGAAAACTATTTCTTGATTTAAGGCATTGGCATGCTGGCTGATATCTAAACAGAGGATGAGCCATATGAGAGGATGTCACTGTCTTGGTTTTTGCATTGCTGGCTGCTACTTCCTGGCAGATGTCAGTGGTGCAATGCCAGCTAAGTATAATGTCTCTAGTGGTGTGGGGCGTAGATATCCTGTCTACGCCCCACACGGCATGTCTCATTAAGAGCCACAGAGCCCCCGGTGGCGCAGTGGGTTAAACCCCTGTGCCGGCAGGACTGAAGACCAACAGGTCGCAGGTTTGAATCTGGGGAGAGGTGGATGTGCTCCCTCTATCAGCTCCAGCTCCTCATGCGGGGACATGAGAGAAGTCTCCCACAAGGATGATAAAAAAAAAAACCATCAAAAATCATCCGGGCGTCCCCTGGGCAACATCCTTGCAGACGGCCAATTTTCTCACACCAGAAGCGACCTGCAATTTCTCAAGTTGCTCCTGACATGACCAAAAAAAAAAAATGTGATGAGATGTATTCCACACTCTGCATGTGTACTGAGCAGCAGAGTAGCAAAATGCAAGGGCAGATGTCTTAACTATGTCTGGTTGTGATTCTCAGGTTGTGCCAGTCAGCTTTCATATGATATTATTTCTAGCACCCACTTTTTGCTTGATAGTTGAGCACTGCTTCTTGTAAGTCAGAGCACGGTCCAGGGTAACTCCCAAGTATTTTGTTTTCCTGCAGTGCTCCAATGGGATTCCTTTCCAGGTAATCCTCAGAGCTTGAGATGCTTGTCTGTTCTTACGGCGAAAAGTACATGTATGTGTTTTAGATGGATTAGGAATCAGCTGGTTTTCTTATAATAGACAGTAAAAGCTCCTAAAGCTTCTTAGAGCTTCTGTTCAACCATTTCAAAACTCGCTGCTTGGGAGATGATGGCACGATCATCAGCATAGATGAAACTCTCTGTTTCCTCTGACAGCGGCTGATCATTTCTGTACATCTTAAACATTGATGGACCAAGCATGCTCTTTTCAGGTAACAGAAAGGGATAGGGGATGATGGCATTTGGGAAGCTAAGATACTACTTTGCATACTCTTTGGCTCCCACCTATCACAGATCTCTTGCTCCAGCAGGTTTCTACAACAATGACAAAATATTATTTTTAAAAAATAGACAGTTAGGCTAATGCTTGAAAAAAAATATGTGGAAACTAAGATACCTCACTAACATATCTGAAGTAGGAAGACTACTTTTTATTGGACTTATGTGTGTGGCGTAATGGGTTGAGCATTAAAACAGTAAGTTCAAATGTATTGTCGAAGGCTTTCATGGCCAGAATCACTGGGTTGTTGTAGGTTTTTTCGGGCTATATGGCCCCTTTTCCTAGTTCCAACAGACCTCACTACCTCTGAGGATGCTTGCCATAGATGCAGGCGAAACGTCAGGAGAGAATGTCTCTATACCATGGCCATATAGCCCGAAAAAACCTACAACAACCCAGTAAGTTCAAATCTTTGCTCATCCATGGAATCCCACTGGATGTCCTTGGGCAAGTCACATTTGCTCAGCCTCGGAGGAAGACAAAGGCATACTCTCTCTAAGCAAATCTCACCTTATGGTCATCATAAGTCAGAAATTACTTGAAGGCACACAACAACCTTGCCTTGCTCTCTGAAAGCTATTTGAATAATTGTGAAGTAAGAAGCTATTTTGGAGATTTGGCCACTGGTATTCCTAAAGATTTTTCTATTGAATTCCCACAATGGACATTCGAGACCTTAGATCAGGGGTCCTCAAACTAAGGCTCGGGGGCCGAATACAGCCCTCCAAGGTCATATACCCGGCCCTCGCTCAGGGTCAACCTAAGACTGAAACGACTTGAAAGCACACCACAACATCAACAACATCCTATCTCATCAGCCAAAAGCAGGTCCACACTTCCCATTGAAATACTAACAAGTTTATATTTGCTAAAATTGTTATTCATTTTAATTATTGCATTGTTTTGAAGTGTTTTTTGCACTACAAATAAGATATGTGCTGTGTGAATAGGAATCAATTCATGTTTTTTTCAAATTATAATCCGGCCCTCCAACAGTTTGAGGGACTGTGACCTGGCCCTCTATTTATAAAGTCTGAGGTCCCCTGCCTTAGACTTTGTGTTCACAAAAAAGAGATTTAGTCACCCATGTGCTCTTTTTGGATTTATATTTAAGATGCCACTGGAGACTTTGATGGCCTCAGATATTGGCCTCAGATATTGTCTTTTATTGTGACAAGTATAATGGTTGTACTCTTCTTTCTAGCTGATCAGATATAGTCTTTATTTTATGTTAAATACTTGGCTTAAAAGATTGTCCTTTAAACCCAAAGGATTGAGTTTCCCCTTGTATTTTACTTTTTTGAAGGTGGCATGAGGTTTATAAGTTTAGTGCCAGTAGAGGAAGGCTTAGGGCATGGCGTTGCCAAGTGTTGTGCTGACTTGATGTCCCAGAACATTGTCCTGGCATTGAATGGTGGCGTTTCTCTGCATAATCTGCCTGAGATGTTAGAGCCAGCTCTCAGAAGGACTCCATCTCTGCTTCTTTTGAGTTTATTAAGAGGTGGACGTCACTGCTGTACAAGTGCAATTAGCTAGTGACATGTGCTATTGCTTTGGGATGAACACAATGTTTCAAAGCAGTAATAAGGGACAATCAAAACTCATGGCATGCAGAAAGTAGATGTTACAAGTTCAGTTTCCCGTAGCTAAAATTATTGGGACCAGAAATGTTCTAGATTTTGAGGTGTTTGTGAATGCTTACATATACATAATGAGATATCTTGTAGATGGGATCTCAACATAAAATTTATTTGTGTTTCATATACACCTTATACATATATCCTGGATGTAATTTTATACACATTAAAAATAATTTTTGCATCAAACGAAGTTTGTGCATATTAGAGTATCAGAAAGCAAAGGTACAGTAATTTGGAAATCTGGATAAGAAATGCTTCACCTGTCAGGTTTGTATTCTGCTAAATACCAAATTAATCTCACTTTGCATTTATCTGTAAAATTAACAAATTGCATACATACATTAAATACATACATTTTGGGGGCCATTACCCCCAAATACAGGATGCATCTCCTTTTCTGTGGCCCTTACGTCACAAGATGGCAGCTACTCTTAGTTATCCTAACTCATTTCCCAGCTCAAAAAAAAGTATGCTGCTATCCCTTCTCATCTTATATTCCCCCTCCCTCATTTTAAAACATGGGAGAAAGGGTTGCAATGAGAGCCAGTGCAATGCAGTACTTTGAGCATTGGACTACAACTCTGAAGACCAGGGTTCAATTCCCTGCTCAGCCATGGGCAAGTCACACACCATATTAGGGTTGCCATAAGGTCTGTAACTCCTAAAAATGGTTGCAATCTTTATTTATTTGTTTATGTCCTAGTTGGTACGAGGCCTTTTTTGGGCCTTAATCCTTCAAGCAAAGGGACTCTGAGGACCCGCAACACAACGTTGGTACTCCAGTGGTTATATTTTCCCCACACATTTTGTGATCATCATCATCATCATCATCATCATTTAATTACTTATTAATCGTCCTCCATCCAAGATGCTCTAGGCGATTAACAAGCTAAATTGTAAAGGATAAAAATACATACATACAGATATTGATAAAATTAACAAAGATCAAAAGCTCTAGTAAAAAGCCAGGTCTTAAGTGCTAGGGTAAAAGGCCCTAAGTCACGCATGGCTCTCATGGCAAGGAATTCCACAAGGCAGGGGCAGAAATAGAAAAAGCTCTGTGCCTGGTCCTTTCCAAGTGCACTTCTCTAGGACCCGGTATATAAGTCACGTTGGGATGGTCGTTGCGACCTCCGATGATGGGAGAAGGAGAGACAGTCCCTAAGATATGATGGACCCTGGCCGTGAAGAATTTTAGAGGTCAGAACTAGCATCTTATATAGACCACGGTAATCAGTTGGAAGCCAATGCAAATGCTGCAACACTGGTGTTATATGGGATTTCATAGGTGTTCTTGTGAGTAGCCTGGCTGCCGCATACCGAACAATACGGAGCTTTCGGGTCGTAGACATCAGAAGGCCAACATACAGGGTGTTGCAATAGTCCTTGACTGTCAATAGTCCTTGACAATGGGAAAATATAATGCTCCTTAGAGTTGTAACAGGGAGTGGGATTCTAAATTGAGTAAAGTTAATAACATCTGGGTTGTTGTAGGTTTTTCGGGCTATATGGCCATGTTCTAGAAGCATTCTCTCCTGATGTTTCGCCTGCATCTATGGCAAGCATCCTCAGAGGTTGTCAGGATGCTTGCCATAGATGCAGGCAAAACGTCAGGAGAGAATGCTTCTAGAACATGACCATATAGCCCGAAAAACCTACAACAACCCAGTGATTCCAGCCACAAAAGCCTTTGACAATACATTAATAACATCTGTTTGTCATTCAGTTAGCATGAAGGAAAATTTCTTTTAAAAAGCCTAAAATTACAATTAGCAAGTTTTCATTCTTTGGTAAACTAGCTATAGTCTGTTATTAGAGGTTTGTGTTTGAATTAATAATAGAAGGACGCTCCAATGTCACTAGCTAGCAGGCAGATTGAATTACATTGTTTTGGTTGGATGTGCGTTAGAAAAGTGAGTCATCTGGACAATGATGGTTTCGGGCTGTTGACGTACAATGGGAATTGCTGTTTCTTGTGCAGCCACTTGAATCACTAATCATTAAGAGGCAGGTTTGATTTGGAGCCAAGCCTGTCACTAGCAACCTTTTTTCCAGAAATTCTGAAAGAGTTCTGCCGGTGAAGACAGAGAGAAGTGTTCTCCTGTACAGACTTTCTGCTTAGAAGAGATCCTTGTGTTCTAACATCTACTTAATATTCTTTTGAAATGGGATGCTTGCTTGCTTTCTGTGAAGCCGAGAAGCTTTGAGGAGTTCCCTTATTTTTGCTGTCTGTCAAGAAGTGCATAAACTGTAGATACTAGCCATGATAACAACGGGATGCCTGTTTCCCATGTCATAATTAGGCCTAAGTATGTTTGAGAGTACATTATGTTTGGTTAAAAGCTTACAAGGAGCCATTGTCCCTCGTTGGCAGAAGCTCAGCATGGCCATGCTTGACAGTCAAGGCAAAGCAAGGGAAAAAGGTGGGAGTCTGCCAAATCCTCCAGTGGGCAGGTCCTTGCAAATCTGGCATGGCTTGATGGTTCCATGCTATAAGCCAGGTTCAAAGCATTACAAAGATGAGGTGATAGAATCATAGAGTTGGAAGAGACCTTGTGAGCCATCCAAACGTACCCCCTGCTAAGAAGCAGGAAAATCGCATTCAAAGCACCCAAAGATGAGTTACAGTAGCAACAGAATTTCTTTAGAGTTGACATCAATAGTTAAGATCAGGGGTCCTCAGATTTTTAAAACAGAGGGCCAGGTCACAGTCCCTCAAACTGTTGGAGGGCCAGATTATAATTAAAAAAAAATGAATGAATTTCTATGCACACTGGACATATCTTATTTGTAGTGCAAAAAACACTTAAAAACAATACAATAATTAAAATGAAGAACAATCTTAACAAATACAAACTTATTAATATTTCAGTGGGAAGTGTGGGCCTGCTTTTGGCTGATGAGATAGGATTGTTGTTGTTGTGTGCTTTAAAGTCATTTCAGACTTAGGTTGACCTTGAGTGAGGGCCAGGTAAATGACCTTGGAGGGCCATATCTGGCCACTGGGCCTTAGTTTGAGGACCCCTGGCTAAGATGCTATTGATATTGAAGTGGAGGGAAATCTCCGAGGTGGAAAAGGTAAAAAACCTCTGGAAATGTAAAGTGCTTGATTGATGTCTCTGTACATTCAAAGCCATTTCCTGCATTTTCTCGCGTTCTACTGTTCCTCATTAATGTGGTCAGGAAATGGGCTCAGAAACAGAACCTTAGACACATTACGGAGCAGAGTTCCAGCAAAGCTCCTGGATAAAATTGCTGCGGGAATCACACATTGTCCCTGCCTTTAAGTGACTTGGCTTCCATTTGTCCTCTGTATCTTAAAGCAGGGCTTCTTAAACTTTTTCCACTTTTTTGTCTGGAAAAGTTTTACGTGACCCTGGATATATAAAATAGGTATATAAATCAAACATTTACTAGTAATAACTCATAAAGAAATTTATTTTAAAATGATTATTTAGCCTACATGTGGAGCCCCCGGTGGTGCAGTGGGTTAAATCGCAGGTTCAAATCCGGGGAGAGCGCGGATGAGCTCCCTCTATCAGCTCCAGCTCCTCATGCGGGGACATGAGAGAAGCCTCCCATAAGGATGATAACACATCAAAACATCCGGGCGACCCCTGGGTAATGTCCTTGCAGATGGCCAATTCTCTCACACCAGAAGCAACTTGCAGTTTCTCAAGTCGCTCCCGACACTACAAAAAAAAGCATACCTTTAATTTTATCATTTATTAAAGCTGATTTGCATACTAATGAGATTTACATAGTTGCTTATATTTACATAAATAATTACTTTTTAGCTGAATATTTATTATTGCAGGGCATAGAACATCATCAACATTTTTCATGTCATGCTGGCATGTTTGCTTCAAGTGGAAGGAATATACTCCACAGGTTAACCTCCCCCCCCCCCAAAAGAAACCCTACGAAGGGGTTTGGAAGGGATATTAACCAACTCCTTCCTGTCTAGACTGCAGGCAAGTTCTTCTTGAACTTTTAAATGCAGATGACTGGTGTTTTTTATACTATTAAATATGGTTCATGAACCCAACTTAGTTTTTTAGAATCAAAATTTGAATGGAAGTATTTCTGAATTTAAAAAGAGTCATGAATAAAATTTGGCATTAGAAGGCCTTCATAAAGTACAGCTGAAGCACTCGCTGAATGTTGTTGTTAACAGATTCACGTATATGCTTGAAACAACCACTAGGAGGCAAGCTAAACAAGATTTCAGTTATGGGACCTCGAATTGGGTCATGGCCCACAGTTTAAGAAAGTTTGTCTTGAGGTCTGTACAGATGGGTATGTTGATCTTGGTGCAGATTTGTATTGTGTTCTTTAAGGGCTGAAATAAAATATAGTTCCTTTGGTTCCTTCCTACAAGTTATAATGATTGAGCAAGACTCTTTCACTGCTACACAACTAACATTTAAGCATCTAAAACAGTGACAAGAGTGCCCATGTTCTCCCCCCCCCCAGCCCGGAAAAACCTACAACAACCTGGTGTACTCATGAATTTTAACTGGTTAACCAAATCCCCATGCTAAGTCTATGAGACGCAAAAAATTAAAGAGTCCCTCCAGAACTGCAAGCACTATCTCAAGCAAATATTGACAATTTATTCACACTGTCATTACTTGCAGCAATAGCTGATGTAGCGAAGCAACCAAGTTGGGGGGGGGTGTTGAATGCTCTCATTAAGGAGGCCAGACTTGGTGGAGGTGGTTGACAGGGGCGGAGCTGCAGGCTATTGAAGGCTGCTCTGCCCCCAGCTGTGCTTTTTGCTTCAGCGTGACCCTAACCCCCCCCTTGAAATTTTCAAAAACCCCTCCCCAAATTTTCAACCCTCCCCGAAATTTTTTTCTGGCTACGGCCCTGGCGATGATGATACAGATAATTGTTTTTACCTGCTTGGACTATAGACATATCAAGAAATGCAGCAAAATATGTAATCTGTGCCCCAGGAAGGAGGAAAGCCAGGTTGTTTGTGTTTGTGCACCTTCTGAGCCAGATGACTGCCTGCTGAGTCAGGAATGGCGCTGTGCCATAAATGATCACCTCCCTCCCAGTCCCAACCTTGATTCTGCTGTGAAGCCCTGAATGGTAAGGCTAGCAGGAAGGTTTCATTGCAGATTTAAATTTAAGGAGTGGAAATTTTGTGAGAGTGTTTATGCTGTCCTCCAGATCCTTTTACAAGTGGTGAAGAAGAAATGCACGGTAGCACAATGAAGAGCAAAGGTATTTCACACTGCTAGCACATGGCAAAGGCTTTCCTGTTCTTTTCTGCCACTCCCCCAGGCTGAGTGCTCTGCAAAGCAGCCTCTGTCTTCCTTTGACAAAAGGAGGAGGGTTTTCAGGAGAGACAAGTTAATCTTTCTTGTGGATGAACAGGTCAAAATGAGAAGCCCTGGAGGCTCCATAAAGGTGGTTTCTCTGCTGGTATCTGTGTGCTTGTGCTCCTTATTTCTTTTTTGAGTCTTGTTTTGTGTGGATTTTGGACCTAGCATGCAAATAGCACTTTCTGCAGCCATGCAAAGAGCAGCAGAGTACCTGAGTCCAGATGCTCAGGTAAGGGACAACTCCCCCCCCCCAAAAAAAACCACACTGCTTTTCCTACCCCCTATGTTTCTAACATGCAAAATAGATTCCTGCAGTTTGATTACACTGAATGTACTTGTCTTGTCCCCCCTGTTTGTGTGTGTTAGAACAGTTCATGCGGTGAAACAGTATACAATTAGAACAATGGTTAATAAATTGGAAAAAAAATAATAGAAATGGAGGCCAACTCAATCAATTCGAACAAATAATACAGAAGGGAAGGGCAGTAGAAGAACATGAAAACTTGAGAGGTATAATTAGCAAAATCTATAAGATACTAATTGAAATGAGGGATGGAAAAATAAAAAGTGTACCCTTAAGGAGATTTGGGAAGAGGATTTAGGGATAAAAATAAGCGAAATAGAGTGGCAACATTTATGGGGACAAAGACATTTAAAAAATTTATCGATACGAGTTAAAGAAAATTATTATAAGCTAGTATGGAAGTGGTACTTAACACCGGTAAGAATAGCATACATGAATAAGAATAATTCAATAAATTGTTGGAGAGGGTGTCAAGAACCAGGAACAATTTTATTCAAAGAATTCAGCAGTAATAACTATAAATGATGGAGTGACAAATGAAATACAAGTGACTAGAGGAACTAGACAAGGGTGCCCTTTGTCCCCGATATTATTTGCTATGGTGATAGAACTTTTTGCTAATAATATAAGGAAAGATAAAAACTTAGAGGGATTAGGAAAAAAGGAGAAACAGAAGGTGAGCTTATTTGCTGACGATACATTGTTATTTATAGAAAATATAGTGGAGAAAATAGATAGAATAAAAGAACATTTGGAGACATTTGGGAAAGCAACGGGTTTACAAGTTAATTGGAACAAGTCAGAAATGATGCTACTCAATTATACAAGAGAAAAGAAAAAAAAATCATAGAACAAAGAAAAACGGGAATAAGAATTAAGAATAAATTAAAATATTTGGGAGTAATAATAACTAAAGATTTAAAAGAGATAGAGGAAGAAAATGTAGTAACTTTAAGAAAGAAGTTCAGAAAAAGTTAATAGAGTACGAAGGTATACGCTTATCCTGGTTTGGAAGAATAGCATTAGTAAAAATGAAAATACTTCCAAAAATAAATTTTATGTTCAGGATGCTACCACTTCAAATTACAGAAGAAGAACTAACTAGATGGCAACAAATGATTAATAAGTACTGCAATGGAAGTAAAAGAAACAGGCTAAATAAACAAATATGGTATAGATCGCAAAAGGAGGGTGGACTAGCATTACCTAATATTAAAAAATATTATGATGCAAGTAGATTAAATTTGGTTATAGAAGGAATGGTTAAAAAAAGGGAATAGACTGGCTTAGTAATGATTCAGGAAAAGTGGAAGATGAAACCTGGAATATATTTTTTAAACAGCTTACTAGAACAGAATTGAAGGAAATTAGAAACCCAATGTTGAGTAACATACTGAAAGTATGGAATAAGTACAAGGGGAGGTTAATAAAGGAAGGATCAATTATTACCCCAATAGTGATGGAAAAGAAATTCCCAAAAAATTTAAAAAAAGTAATGGATAAAAAGGTAAGGGAAATAAATTTAGATAGAATAGGGGATTGGATGAAAGTGGAAATGAAGAGGGAAAGGATGTTGGAAGAGTTTAAAGAAATAAAATTATCATGGTTTCACTGTATACAATTAGAACAATGGTTAATAAATTGGAAAAAGAATAATAGAAATGGAGGCCAACTTAATCAATTCGAACAAATAATACAGAAGGGAAGGGCAGTAGAAGAACATGAAAACTTGAGAGGTATAATTAGCAAAATCTATAAGATACTAATTGAAATGAGGGATGGAAAAATAAAAAAGTGTACCCTTAAGGAGATTTGGGAAGAGGATTTAGGGATAAAAATAAGCGAAATAGAGTGGCAACAGCTATGGGGACAAAGACATTTAAAAAATTTATCGATACGAGTTAAAGAAAATTATTATAAGCTAGTATGGAAGTGGTACTTAACACCGGTAAGAATAGCATACATGAATAAGAATAATTCAATAAATTGTTGGAGAGGGTGTCAAGAACCAGGAACATATATACATATGTGGTGGCAATGTAAATATGTAAATAATTTTTGGGAGAAAGTATTTAGAGAAATAGAAATTATAATGAATATGAAAATAGATAAAAGCCCTAGTATAGCCTTACTATCATTATATACCAATAAGCAATTGAAAAAGGAGGATAAAGAAGCGATAACAAATTTACTAACTATAGCAAGACTGCTCATAGCAAGGAATTGGAAAAAAGAAATGAATATACAAATAGAGGAGTGGTATAAGGAAGCATGGAAATTAGCTTTAAATGATAAACTGACATGTATATTAAAGGTTAAAAAAGGTATATGGAAACAAAGTGATTTTGATGCTATATGGGGGAAATTTGTGATAAATGGATTAAAAAATAAGGAAGGAAAATTACCGTCACAAGAAGAAATGAAATTTTGGACTGATGAAATGTAAGAAATGTGGCTTGAAACGGGTGGAGGGGAGCACGGAGGTGGGGAAAAAAAAAAAAAAAAGAGAAAAAAAAAGGGGAGGAATGTCAAAGCAAAACAACAAAATAACATGTTAAAGAGGTTGATGTAGAAAATGCAATAGTATGTAATAATTGTGATAAACTAATAAAAATTTAAAAAGTGTCAAGAAACAGGAACATATATACATATGTGGTGGCAATGTAAATATGTAAATAATTTTTGGGAGAAAGTATTTAGAGAAATAGAAATTATAATGAATATGAAAATAGATAAAAGTCCTAGTATAGCCTTACTATCATTATATACCAATAAGCAATTGAAAAAGGAGGATAAAGAAGCGATAACAAATTTACTAACTATAGCAAGACTGCTCATAGCAAGGAATTGGAAAAAAGAAATGAATATACAAATAGAGGAGTGGTATAAGGAAGCATGGAAATTAGCTTTAAACGATAAACTGACATGTATACTAAAGGTTAAAAAAGGTATATGGAAACAAAGTGATTTTGATGCTATATGGGGGAAATTTGTGATAAATGGATTAAAAAATAAGGAAGGAAAATTACCGTCACAAGAAGAAATGAAATTTTGGACTGATGAAATGTAAGAAATGTGGCTTGAAACGGGTGGAGGGGAGCACGGAGGTGGGGAAAAAAAAAAGAGAAAAAAAAGGGGAGGAATGTCAAAGCAAAACAACAAAATAACATGTTAAAGAGGTTGATGTAGAAAATGCAATAGTATGTAATAATTGTGATAAACTAATAAAAACTTATTAAAAAAAAAAAAAAGAACAGTTCATGCGGACTTCTGAGGCGTAAATATTTTTCTTAGTGTTTGGATTCACCTGAGTGGTTTGAAAGACTAATGACTTTTTTGGGGCGGGATCTTATTGGGAGTGCTTTTGTGTTATAGAAAATTCCCTGGCTAGTGTTGCAGATATGAACTATTTTGCTGCTTGCATAGCAAGTCAACCCTAAGTTTTATAGGGTTGTCCACAGTGGGGATGCTCATATGGACTTGCTATAGAAAACAGAACGGTAGTGCTGGTTAACCACCATGTCTTCATTTAGGAAACTGTGCTTCCTGATGCAGCAATTGCTACGTCCACATGTGTTGCTTTCCTTATTTAGCTTATACCAGGGCCGTAGCCAGAAAAATTTGTGTGGGCTCTTGATCTGCTTAGATCAGGCTTTCTATTTCCGGTAGCCCGGATACGCCTAGAAGATTAGGTGTTGGTCTGCTCTATAGCTTTGTGAGGGGCGGGGTTCAGGGAACAATATTATTCTGGTGGGGGAGGGTGTTGAAAATGTCAAGGGGGGTGTGCTGTGGGGGTTAGCATTGAGAACAGCGAGTCGCGGCGGCCTCATGCTCAGTAACTCAGGTCGGAAACACAGTGCTCCACAAGCCGGGCTCACGGTGTTGACGTCTCGGTCGCAGTGTGTCATTTCGTTGTGGGGCAGGACGCTGCACTAGGCAAGAGGCCTGTGCCGGCCTGCCTCCCCGGGGCTGCATCTCGTTTACACATTCGTCGGCTGCTTACGACCAAGGAGGGGGAGTTGGGGGTGGGGGACCAGGAGGTGTGATCAAATGCCTTGCGATGTGGGGCACACGGTCCTCGTGTCTGGGGGTTGTGTTCCTGGGGTTCGGAAAGCGGTGGAGACAGACATGACACTGAGAGTGGGCGTGGAATGTGTGGGCGTAGATGGCGGTGCTATTTCGGGTTGTCCCGGTGCATCGCGGTGGTTTACATAAATGCAGCATGTCATCTAAGGGCTAGACCGCGGAGTTCAGTCTATACTGTGTGGTGGGTGGTCCGGTATCCTGCCATACTCCACGGTGACGATAGGGCGGGTGGGTGATTCATAGAGTGCGGGCTGGAGGCAGTCCCAGCCTGAGAGTGGTGGTGGGTAGTGATGGAATAGTTGGGTTACGGAGGTGCTTTTTGTGTGGCTGATCATGGTCTTCAATGGGTGTGATGCGGTAGCTGACGCCGAGTTGGCACGGAGGTCTAGTTGAACTGTGGGTCTGTAGGGGTGTATAAGCAGGGCACATGGTGGGGCGGCAGCTGCATAGGGTCGGTGGGGTAAGAAGAACCAAGAGTTGTGGTACCGTGTGGGACGACCTCGGGGGATGGATAAGTGTCGTGGTGTCTATCCAGAAGGGGGCGGAGGGAGTGAGTGGGAGCTCTGTGCGTTTGAGAGAAGAGAGGGTGTGTGGGAGATGGGGGGTGTGGGAAAGAGGGGAGAAAGAGCCGGGGAAGGGGAAGGGGTGGAGGCGCACGGTAGGTGAGAAGAGTGCAAGGACAGATGGGGAAAGGCAGCATGCCAGCAGAGATCGCAAAAAGATTCAACGCCATGCACGCACAAGCCATAAATGCTAATCAAGGTGGTCAGTTGAAACATTCACACCCAGCTCCAGTAGACAAAAGTCCTTTGTCCCACCCTGGTCATTCCACAGATATATAAACCCATTTTTCCTAGTTCCAACAGACCTCACCACCTCTGAGGATGCTTGCCATAGATGTAGGTGAAACGTCAGGAGAAAATGCCACTAGAACATGGCCATATAGCCCGGAAAAACCTACAACAACCCAGTGATTCTGGCCATGAAAGTCTTCGACAATACAGTAAACCAGGTATTTTTTTACCTGAAATTTTTTGGGGGGATTGAACCACCCCCCCCTCCCCGTCTACAGGCCTGGCTTATACCATTTGTCTCAAGCAAAGGAGTCCCTCTTCTTGAATCAGGAAGTTTCTTCAAGCTTGACAGTCTTTGGAAACTTCTGGGGTCCATAAAATAGGCCATGGCTGGTTCACTGCCTACAGTGACAGAGAGATGATATTTTGTGTCACTTAATCCCTTTCAACCCTGAAAGAAAGGTGAATGCAGTAAAACATTCCACTCCCTCAGTTCCAGGTATTCAAACATCCTCCTTTTATCATTTTGCTGAAATAGTTGCATGCATTTGGGTGACACAGAAAGAGAGAGAGCGAAAGGAAGAGAGACTGAGAAAGAAAAAGCTCCCTGGGATCAGTTGTCTCAGCACTTTAAAACTGTGGAGGAGGTAATCTTCTTTGGGAGTATTATGGATTTCTGCTTTTGTGCAACATACATTGGATGTGAAGTACTTCCAGAAATGTGTGGGTGTGGTAAGACTGACAAATGTGCAGTGATTAGCAAGAAAGTGTGTATTTGTATAGGATGAAGACAGACAGGAAGTGAGGTTTAAGGAGAAAGACACTTGAGACAGGCCTGCATTATGAGTTGAGGGAGAATATCATATTTATTTGAACCTAATAAAATTCAAATGAACATCGAGCTCTGCTTATTTATTTTCTTTCCCCTCAAAGACAGTTTGAAAACATCTCTTTCTTCCTCCTCTTCCTCTTGAGGGTAAGACGGGATTTTTATATTTAAAACAAACTTAGAATCCAACAAACAGAAAACACCATTGTTTTTCATCACATAATAGTCGCACTCCCCCTTTTCCAACAAAAAGGGAGATAAAAGGTGCAACTGTTGTGCAATGAAATACGATAATTGCACATTCTTTACAAAAGACAGATTAAATACTGATAAGAGTTGTGCAATATGTGGCAAATTCGCTAGTTTGATTCAATAAACCATGATGCACTAGTAAACGAAGCAATTTCATCAAAGTGGGGAACTAATGCTAACTAGGACTTAAACATTGGGAAGAGTTTGGTTTATTGTTAAAAGTAAAAGGTTTGAAATGTGACACTTTATTTAGCATGGAAAGATCCAATCCCATTTTAGTACAAAAAATGCAGGTGAGCGTTCCAATACAGTTGATAAATTCCTATGGTGTGAACATAAGGCTTACACTGGAAACATGTAGCAGATTCATGTGTGGTCTATTTTTGTCACATAGATGTTAAGGGAGTGGAATCAGTGCTTTTATTTATAGATTGTGGTTGCAGACAGAAACCTGTTTTTCATGTTGGTCTCTTCCCCAGTGTCACTAAGGCAGTATATGTAAGGGAAATGTGAAAATATATATTTTATATATGTTCCCAGGTGTATTCAAAAGGAACTCTGCCATGTATCTCTAAGACCTATTTATAAGTAGCCATGCTATTGTTTTAAAAATCTGAAAAGCAACAGTAACATGATACTTCTAAATGGAAACAACTAAAATGTCAGCAAGGCAATAAAACACAAGTTTTTTGTTCTTTAGAACTCATTTTTAGACTGGGTGTATTCATGCTGGATAGGGTTGGAGAGAAGAAAAAATGTTTGAGAGCATGTTGGATGGAGAAGCTCCTAGTCAGAGGCGGCCCTAGGTAATTTTCAATGGTAAGCAAACAGTATTTTGGCTCCCCCCCCCCCCAACCAATTATTGATATATATTTTCTGTTCGTCGTGGGAGTACTGTGTGCCATATTTGGTTCAATTCCACCATTGGTGGAGTTCAGAATGTTCTTTGATTGTAGGTGAACTGTACATCCCAGTAACTACAACTCGCATATGTCAAGGTCTATTTTCCCCCAAGAGCACCTCAGGAGTGCCCCTGGGCACAGTCAACTATACTGCAAATGCTTACTTTGCGTAATAGGCTGCTGAGGCTTTCCCCGGACTGCTACGGCTGTTGTGAGCCGAGGGGGCGCTCCTCAAGTGGTGGTCGAGGGGCATTTACAGAGGCGCCTCTGCGCCCCTGGCAAAAAAAAGTGTACCGCGACCACTTACTTTGTGTAATGGATGAGCCGCCCCTGCTCCTAGTTCTCAGTTTTGTTTAGGAGACATTATGGGGAATTAATTAGTTGAATTCTGTTTGGTATAGAGATGGTAAGTCCTGTAAAAAAATTGGGGAAATTGGGGGGGGGGGGGCAATTTGTCCCCCTCCCCCCATCCTCACAGTTTTTCTCCAAAGCCATTTCCCCAGAAAAAAAATGAAAAAAATGTGTAGAAACTAAAAGCCTCGGAAATTTTTCATTAAGGTCTTCATGTTATATAGTTTGAATACCATGTCATAGAAATATTATTTAGCATAGGAAAAGAACATATTCTACAAACTTTTTAATTTTTCAAGAAAAAAAATGGCTTTAGGAAAATCCAGGAAAAACCTCCCCCCCCCCTTCCATTTTTCCCATGCCTTTCCAACTCTACTTAGACACAAAACAGCTTTCAGTATAGAGTGCTATTTGGAGGGATTAAGGGTGGTAATTCTCCTTTTAAAATGATCAGTAATTTGTATGTCTTCTTTGTACTTAAATGTTATTTATTTACTGTATTTATATCCTGCCCTTCTCAACCCTAAAGGGGACTCGGAGTGGCCTTACAATCAGCAATAATTCAATGCCATATCAACAAACACTTAATAAAATAAAAATGTACATTAAATCAAAAATTAAAAAGCAGTAAAACATTAAAACACATTATTATTATGTGAATTATGACCAGGAATGTTTTGACGATGTGGCTGTGTAAGTATGATGATGACGATGTTGTATTGTAATATGTTTTTAATTGTGTAATGATAATACATTGTGTGGTTTGTATTTTTGTATATGAACACATGTTGTGAACCGGATCTGAGTCCCTCTTGGAGGTGAGAAGATCGGTATAGAAAACTTTTAAATAAATAAATAATAATAAATTAAACTCACACAATCCGAAGACATAGTTGAAAGCCATTTAGGTCATTATTGCACATAAGTCCACTTCACTTATTGCACTGTACTATTTTCCAAAGATTTGGGCCAGAACCATGTTTTTACTTTCTTTCTGAAGGTCAGGAGGGAGGGTGCTGACCACTGAGAAGGCCCTGTCCCGTGTCCCCACCAACCACATGTTTGAAGGAGGTGAGACCGAGAGCAGGGCCTCTGAGATGGTTCATAGAGGGAGATGCGTTCGGACAGATAAGCTGTAAAGCAGAGGTCAGGAGAAAAATGCAATAGTCCTTCTATTAGCTGGGCAGCAGGCTACTTTATGGGGTGTTTTGGGAGCTAGTAAAAGCTACTTTGTCTGGGAATTTGGATATATAGCTTTTCCTGGATTGGATTGCACTCCCCTGAAGGAGCAGGTACATAGCTTGGGAGTATCCCTAGTTCCATCACTGTACTGGAGGCATAAGAGGACTCAGTGAGTTGGAATACTTGGCAGCAGGTTTGACTGATGCATTTTCCTGGTTAGCGATAACCTACCCACAGTAGTCAACGTGCTGTTGACCTCATAATTAGGCTAATGTAATGCACTTTTATGGATCTATCCTTGAAGAAGACTTAGAAGCTGCGGCTAGTGTAAAATGCAACCTCATTCTTCTTTTTTCACAACCTGTTTGCCTCTTTCCCTTATTCTAAATCAGATGGATCTCTCATATGCAAGAAACACAACCTTCCTCTAAACTCTTCAACCCAGCCAACCCTATGCCATTGCTTGTAGTAGTCAGCCTGGCAAGACAGCCTACTCTGCCACACTCAAGTTATCTCCTCTTTCTTTCAGCAATAGTTTATTTAATTTGGTTGGACTGAAGGAAAGTAGAGAGGACCGATACACTTTTTTTCTGTAATGTTCCAAACAATGCAAATATCTAGGTTTGTGTTTTCAATGCTGTCAATGTGTTTGTTCGTTTTTTTTACTTCAACTCACTTTCCATGTTGCTGATTCTTGTGCTTCTGACTAGTAGCACCACGGTCAAAAAGAGATGACACAGGGGTTGTTGTATGTTTTTTGGGCTATATGGCCATGTTCTAGAGGCATTCTCTCCTGACGTTGCACCTGCATCTATGGCAAGCATCCTCAGAGGTTGTGAGGTCTGTTGGAACTCACACAAATTAATTGTCTGGATTGCTATTATTGCAGAAGGTAACTCAGTACATGTAACTTGTTACTTCCAAGCTTTCAGAATATCTCGGAATATGCAGACTGGTGCATAGTTTAATTTTAGGTATGATGGTAATTTTAAAGTGGATGAATTTTAGTATTGTTCCTTCTTTCCATAGGCTGAAGCAAGACTGGCAGCAAAGCGTGCGGCACGAGCTGAAGCACGAGAAATCCGGATGAAGGAACTTGAGAGGCAACAAAAGGAAGTATGTTAAGAATATTTTATTGGGTGTTTCCATTGTCTTTATTGCCTTAAGTACAAAAATTGTTTTGCAGTTTTGTAACTCAGTGTCAGCTTCTGCTGGTAGTTTCTAGCAATTCACTAGTACTCACACTCCAGGTGGCTGTAGCTAGCTTTATTTCTACTACATAGATGAGAAAAAAATAACACTACTAATTTCCTCATGTACCATCAGTCCCTTTTATAATGCTCTTCCCTCCTCCCAAACCCTTCCCCAGCCTTCTCCAACTCCTGTGAATGATTTTTCCTGATGATCGCTTTCTCACAGGACTGCTCTCCTCCTCCAGGTTAATTTGTTAACTCTGACCTTGCTTCAGGTATGTTGGCAGGGGCAGGAGTCAAATGCTTGTTCTTTCAAGCTTTGAATCATGTCCCGAGACTCAGTTACAAAAATGGTCTTTTGAGACTATGAATTACTGATGGTTGTAAGAATTCGGTATTCAGATATGGAAGCATGAAATATGTGGCAATGCTGTAACAGATCTTCACATTCTAGTAATATAGCACAAAATTGGATGAGACCAGAATTACAATACATACTTTTGAGCATTACCTTTTATAATGTCATGAAACCAGAAATTTTTATATAGGGTGGAGAATTTGTCTCTTCAGGGAATCCAATATCTTTGTTTTTATTTTTGGTTCCTAATCACCCATTAGTGAAAGGAAAGGAAGTTGGAAGCAGTATTTTCCACTTAGAAGTGGAATCGCCTTAGGTCTTCCTCTTCAACAGCCAGAGCATTGTTATTCCCTTTGATTATTATGCTTTCTCTGTTGGATGAAGTCAGTACCTGCCTATTTTCTTGAGGAATGAAAACTAGAAGAACATATGTCAGGCACATTCACAAAGCAGGCGTTAACATCTAATTTGATGCTAACAGTGGTTTACAAGATTGCTGGCTGTTTATCTCCATCTTGATATTTAATCAGTGGGCAATATCCTCTCTGAAGACTTCAGTTTCAAATAGAAAATATAACTTAACTGGCATGTTGAAAAGCTCTCCTGCTACAACTGTTGCTTCTATTAAAGTAGAATACTCCTTTGTTGGCTCAGCCTGGAGGTTTACATGTCTGGCAGAGTATTTATATCCGCCTGCTGTGCCAGGCATGAGTAATAGGATTTCCTAAACAGCATTACAACAAACCACAGTGAATAAATATCCTGACCCTTGCTGCGAAGATGCCTATAATGTTTATAATGTAAGGGAATGATTTTGTTACAAGAGCATGTTAGGTCTCTAACAGCTCCCTACTTTATACATTCAGAATGTGTTTTCAGTGCTTTGAGTATCCTAGTGTTTTATCAATCACATGCATTTGAACAAATAAATCCATTTTAAGAATTTAATGAGCTCACTGAAATTTCACTGGAAACAAAAAGGAGATTTGGTAAAACAATGTCCTTTTCCCTAAACAAAAATTAATATCTTAACTAATAAAAGAACGATTATGCTGAAATATTAATGAAATACCGTATAATCCGGGGTACTAGATAGAATCATAGAATCATAGAGTTGGAAGAGACCTCATGGGCCATCCAGTCCAACCCCCTGCCAAGAAGCAGGAATATTGCATTCAAATCACCCCTGACAGATGGCCATCCAGCCTCTGTTTAAATGCTTCCAAAGAAGGAGCCTCCACCACACTCCGGGGCAGAGAGTTCCACTGCTGAACGGCTCTCACAGTCAGGAAGTTCTTCCTCATGTTCAGATGGAATCTCCTCTCTTGTAGTTTGAAGCCATTGTTCGGCATCCTAGTCTCCAAGGAAGCAGAAAACAAGCTTGCTCCCTCCTCCCTGTAGCTTCCTCTCACATATTTATACATGGCTCTCATGTCTCCTCTCAAATTAAAATAATAATAAAATGACTTAATATGGCTGCCTTGACCTTGGGCTCAGCTCCTCCTCCTCCTCCGCCTTGGCTCATGGCGGCCTCCTGGGCAGGCTCCCCGTCTTTCCTCACTTCCTGGCTGCCTTCCTTGCACAGGCCCAGGCCTCTCCTTTGTTAGCGGCTGGGCCCCTGGGCTGCTTCCCGCGCTGCTCAGGCTGCTCTCCTTCCTGTCCATGGCCTCGCGAGATGTGCATCTTCTCCCGTGAGACAACGTTCTCTCGCAGGAGAAGAAGCACTTTGCGCGAGGCCTGGACAGGAAGAAGGAGAGAGGCCTGAGAAGCGCCTGGTTTGGGGAGTCGTCTTAAACGGCAAGTATATCCCCAACTCTCTATTTTGTTTGCTAAAATTGGGGGGTCGTCTTACAGCCCCAGTCGTTTTGTAGTCCGGAATATATGGTATGTATAATGACTAAAAAGGGAGTTAATTTTAGAAGTTTTAAAGTTGCAGTACAACAATTGGGAAATAGAAAGTTAATGGGCAGAGGTTCACAAATAGACTGTTTAGTTTATAAGAACATTCTGTCTTAATTTGGTCAGAACTCAGTCATAATATAAATAACTAGTTCCAAAGTTGCCAACTGGATTCTTGAACTGTTGTCTCAGTTGATAGAAATGACACTAGGATTATTGAACCACTTATCCTTTTATAGACCTGAACACACATTTAGAAAATGGAGTATATTTCTATGCCTGAAAGAAACTCTACATTCAAAACAGGGTTTCAGCCAGCTTAGAATAGAAACCATAGGCTTTTACAACACCCAAATTATAGCATTATGATTCCACCTTAACAGCCAAAGATTCATCCTATGTAGTCCTTTCTGGGCTTTGTAGTTTGAGGAGACAGCATGAGAGATCTCTTAACTTTCAAGAATAATAAATACCTCTCTTTAAATTGGTAATAACAGGATTCCACAGAAAGTTTCCATGACAGTAAAACTGGAATAACAGTAATATTATTGACCTAAATGCCCCAAAAGCACTAGATCTCCTCTTACTTTGGAAGCTAAGTCATGTCAGCCTTAATAGTCCTTGAATGGGAATACCAGGTAGTGTAGGAAACATTTCGGAGGAAGGCAAACCCTACTTTTCTCCCTTGCCTGAGAAAATCCTGTGAAATTCATGAGGTACAAACAGATATGCAATATTGAACGGTATAAAAGGGTACGTGTTGCATTGACTGGGGCTTGTGGAGCAGGAAAAGAAAATTCTTCATCTTCCTCTCCCCTTTTTAACTTTGTAAAATGTTTCCTCTCTTACATAGTTGTCATGAAGTCCTCATGATGGGGGTCTGTAGAGCAGCAAAGAATAAAAAAGAAAGAAATACTAGAAAACATGCTTCTCGGGTGATGCATAAAATCTTTAACTGGTGGGAATCCCCACGGTTCATAACATATTCAGCTCAAAATATGCATGTGTCTTAAAATAGAATTTTCTGTACAGTGCAAAAAATGCTGTTAATTGTTAAAAAAAAGACCACATGAAAATTTTGTGCAGAATATGCTCCCAGCGATTGCATTTTCTGCATGGAAAACACAATCTTTGCACAGAAAATTGTGATTTTATACGGAAATAACTTTCTGAGCAGAGAGTGCTGTTTTTGCACAAACTACAGGTATGCTAACTTTTCTATTGTGTGAGTCCCAAACTGCAAATAGTTTTTGGAGACTTTCGCATAGTGGGAAGAAAATTGTTAAATCTACTGCTTATCTTTTGTTTGTGGCTCAAAATGGTTAGTTAAACTTGAAAATGTGATAATTCATTAAACTGTATGTAACTTTTTTGTCATTGTAACATGCTGTCATCCTGAAATACACTGCTTTGAAATTGGATCCATCATTTTGAAATAACCTGTATTTTGAGGTGAAGAGTATGCACATTATAAAGCCTTAATAGTAAAAGTTAAATGGCTTTCAGTACATGATTTGCCTGTACAAGACCTGTGATTATCTGTGAGCAATAGTGTTTATACAGTTTCAGTTTACTAACATATTGTTGTTGTTGTATGCCTCCTAGTCATTTCTGACAGTGGCAATCCTAAACAGAATCTGTCATGGAATTTTCTGGTGCTCAGAGTATGTGACATTTCTGAGGTTGCCTTTTCCTACATTTCCGGGGTATTGTGCTCTCCCCATTCCCATTTTGTAACATCAATGGTTTATATCAAATTGGTAGTAGATACACTGAATCAATTATTGTTCATTTACCATTCAAAATTGATTCACTGGGTTTACTGTATTTGTGATTAGCGATAATTTTGTTTCTCACACAGGTTTCTAAGGCTGTGCATCTTGATTAATTTACTTGTTTAAATTACTGTATTTTCAGGTGTATAACGCAACTGGGCTTATAAGACGGCCCCCATTTTTTTAAGTTAAAATATAGAGTTAGAGATATACTCGGCCTATAAGACTACCCCTCTTCCAACACAATTCTATTGATTCGGTAACTATAACTCCCAGAATGCCTCAGCGGGCATGTACAAGGCACGCCACCACTTGGGGCTGCTGGAGTCGTAGTCTGGAGGTGCTACCTTGGGCCTAGGTGATCCCGGTGGCCTTCGGAGGCTTCTGCTGGCCGATCGGGTGGCCCTGCTTTCTTCCTCTCTCTCCCAGCTGCCTAGAAATAGCGAAGTGGGAGGATTTGGAGGAGGGTCTTGAAAGTAGAGCAGGGAGAGTGGCGGCGGTGATGGGGACAAGTCCCTTAGCGGGGACCTGAGGAGGGTGGAGGGAGGAACAGCGTCAGGCCCTCTGGACTGTCCCCACTGCTCTCCCCGCTCTACTTTCAAGGCCCTTCTCCAACTCCTGCGACGTCACCATTTCCTTGGGCCTAGGCGAGCCCGGTGGCCTTCAGAGGCTTCTGCCGGCCGACCAGGTGGCCTTGCTTCTTTCCACTCTCCCCCCGCTGCCTGGAAATGGTGATGTTAGAGGAGTTGGAGAAGGGCCTTGAAGGTAGAGTGGGGAGAGCAGTGGGGGCGGCAGGGATAGCCCAGTGGGTCTGCTGCTCCTCCCCCTCATACCTTCCTTCCTCCTTAGCGGCGTGGCCTGAGGAGGAGGAGGAGGGAGGGAGGGAGGGAGGGAGGGAGGGAGGAAGGAAGGAGGCATAGTCCTGAGGCTCTTCCTTGGGTCTAGGCGAGCCCAGTAACCTTTGGGCTGTCCCCACCACCCCACCACTATCCCCACTCTACTTTCAAGGCCCTCCTCCAAATCCCCCAACATTGCTATTTCCAGGCAGCCGGAAGAGAGGAAGGAAGCAAGGCCACCCAATCGGCCAGCAGAAGCCTCCAAAGGCCACCGGGCTCACCTATGCCCAAGAAAGTGCCTCCGGACTATGACTCCCAGCAGCCCTGGGCAGTGGTGTACCTTGGACGTGCCTGCTGAAGCATTTTTATGCCTCCGTTATTATACCTGGCGTATAAGACCACCCCCGACTTTCCAAATGATTTTCCAGGGTTAAAAAGTTGTCTTAAACGCCGTAAAATACGGTATTCTGTAAATACAACATGTCTCTTAACACAGGTTTCTGAGACTGCACATCTTGATTATACTTGTTTAGATAATAATGTAAATACAACATGGTGGTTGTTCTTTATCCTCTGAGTGTCCTTAGTTGTGCTACTGGAAATTAAAATGGCAGTAGCTATTCTATTTTAACACAGTTGCCTTCCAGGTGCAGTGGACTGTGCTTTTACAGTGACAGTGTATTCAAAAATCTTTTTGTTGTAATGAGCTAAAGCTGCAGGTTATTTTTCAAAGGTCACTCATCTGAAATGAAATCCTCTGAAGAAATCCCACCCACCCCATGAGCTGAGGCAGCAAAAACCTGCATGCTTCAAAGCATTTGTCCTTCGCTAAGCACATGCTATCTTTGATATCACAGAGCAAATAAACCTGTGTGCTGTTTTTCTAAGAAAATAATAATGAGAATTAACTTTACTAGTGGACAATGTGCTTTTTTTTTTAAAGATAAAGGATTAGTATTCTGCCTTCAGACCAAGGGACATTTACTTTATTTCAGATGCCCTTTCTTAATGTTTTAAACTTAATATTTTGATATCTTAAACTTCAGGATAAACCTTATTCATAGATAAAGGTGGGTTTTTTTGTAATTATGTTAGAGTAGGGTTTGAATATCTGAAGATTGCAGGAAGTCGCATGTGGAAAGCAGACCGTGCATACATCATCCTGGCACTGATATGAAAAACTGGAAGTAGCAAGGTTGTCTTTCCTCTTGGGAATCCTTGAGCTGTATAATATAATAATACGATGACCCACTTATGGCAGTATAAAATAGGATATTTCTTAGCAGTGTTGTATGGCAGTTAGAAGGACTGGAGAGATTTGGAAGGTCTACCTGCCTGAAAGCCTATAAAGGTTTTTAGGATTGAGCTTATTGGTACCTGCCATCTTTTCATTTAATGAAAATCTGTGCCCAGTGTCAGAATTTGTTTAAAAGGCAAGCATTGTATCCCACAGTCCGTTAAAGGTAGAAAATTTGGGCTGTGTAGTACACATCAAATAATGAATTTGGTTTTTGTCAAGTCACACTTTCCTTAGATAAGCATTTTAAATTATTGATATATTTTTGTGGGTTCTTCAGTTAGGCTTACTGTCAACAGGGGCCTGGTACTTATCTGAACTTTTTTCTGTCACTGGATTTTGGTCAGAAATCTGTAATAATACATGCTTTCGCTATATGATACAATTTAGTCCTCCAAACAGAACAGGTATTTGGAAAGGATTGGGGGTGGTGGTGGCAGTGATATTTAATTACTGTTTATGTCCCTTTTCTGCAAAGTGTGATTCTCAACTTCGTATTTGCAGAAACGACCGACAAGTGATAAAAAAAACTATGCAAGGATATTAACACTAGTTATGTCCTAGTTGTTACTGTACCCAAGGGTGAGAATCCCCCCTCCCTGAGGTCATGGCAGTGGCAATTGCACCATTTATGCTTGTACCAGTTTCATACCTCTTGTCCCCAGGAGCCTCTTGTTTAATCTTCCACAGGTTCACCACTCAATATATAAGCTGCTATGGAGGTGAGGGAGGAGTCACCTACTGAAGGGCCAGTTATTCCCAATATTTCCACTGCTTTGCTCACATTGTATTGTATTAGAAACAGAAATGTCCTAGCTGTTTAAAACTGTAAACTGGTTTGGTTTATGTCCTGAAATATGAACACCGCCCTTGGTTTTTTAGAAGGGATTTGTTGAGCTAGCTTCAACTGTGCATCTGTTTTCAAATTGCAGAATTTTCAGAGCATTTTTTTAAACATTTCCTCCATGTGGTATAATCCTTTTTGCTATTGAAGAAGATAAATACTTGAATTTCTGAAAGTATTACTCACTGTTAGCTATCTGAAGTAAAGAGTGATTAAGTAGCCTGATAACCAGCATTATATTTTGCAAAGTGGTATTCTTTGGACAAAATTACGTGTAAATAGAGAAGCTGCTCAGCCTGTCAAGCTATGCCTAATTTAGTTTATATTATTACAAAGTGGAATAGTTGTTTTTCCCTTTTTTCTTCCCCTGCCCCTATGTCAAAATCCTCAGTGGAAGTAAAGAGAAATGTTTTTGAAAACTGGTTTTGCAATTGGGTCTTCATATTAATGTGTGTTAAATATTAAAAATATATATGGAATTGTTGCAAAGAGTTTGGTACAGTATAAATGCCTGATTTATTGTGTATTGTGGAAGCAATAAAAGATATAAAGTACACCAGGCTCCGCAAATGTGCATTTATGTACAGCCCTTCACATTTTCAGGCTGACGTTTGCAGACTTGATTAGTCACACATTTAATTAAAATATTCTGTCTAGGTTCTTCAATGTAACTATTGTCACCTTTCACACAGAGAACCTTGAGATTCCTACATAGAACGCCTCTCTAGGAATCTCTAAGCCCTCCGTTGCAATTGTATGGTCATCTTCCATAGGCATTCCTAGAGAGGTGTTCTCTCAGGACAAAAAGTACTGTATATACTCGAGTATAAGCCGACCCGAATATAAGCCGAGGGACCTAATTTTACCACAAAAAACTGGAAAAACGTATTGACTCGAGTATAAGCTGAGGGTGAGAAATGTAGCTGCTACTGGTAATCGTCAGTAGGTTAAATGTTTTTTAGTATTTACACAAAACCGTAATTTAAGATAAGACTGCCCAACCCTGATTCAATCATTATCCTAACCTCCTTCAATGTAAATATGTTTACCTATTACCTATAATGATAGAATAAAGTAATAAATGTAGTAACATGTAATAAAAATAATAATAGAGTAAATAATGGAAATTTAATAATAATAGTAATAATAATAATAATAAAGCAATGTAAAAATAACAATAATAGAGTAAAATAATAAATGCAATAAATATAATAATACAGTAAAATAATGTAAATGTAATAGTAATATAGAAAAATAATAAATGTAATAAAAGTAAAACTAATAACACGCCACAGCCCCCGCTCTGTTGCCACCATTATGCCCGCCCACCCCCTATTATAACAATAATAGAGTAAAATAATAAATAACCTTTACTCGAGTATAAGCCGAGGGGATTTTTTTCAGCCTAAAAAAGGGGCTGAAAAACTAGGCTTATACTCGAGTATATACAGTAATGCTTTTTCACTTTCATGCGGTCTTATGCCACTATCCCCAGCAAATATGGAGGGCTGCTTGTCTTTATTCACTGGGTTGTACTTCCCAGTGAATTTGAATTTGGGTTATGATTTGACAGTCATGGAATGTGACCTCATTGATGAATTGCAGTGGAGACAGGGTAGGAAACTGTGCCGTTGTGCTGCTAAATCTTCAGCTTGCTCTTAACAGATCTGCACAGCTGATAGCTATGCCCATGGAGATCTGTCTTAGTTGAAATTACTAGCCTCAAGAATGTTAATAGAGATGTCACATTGATGGATCTTATCTCTGGGTCTTAATACATCATGGTGATCTCTGTACAAAATAAAACAATTTCCTGCAATTTCCTCTTCCCTCTCAAGTATGTATTTTACACTTAGTAAAAAAAAATGTTCATTTTGAGGTAATAATTTCCATTGGTTTTCCTGCAGCAAAACACCAATGCATCCTGTGCCAATTTAAAGACTAACAAGCTTAATTGTAAACCATTGCAGGGTTTGTTAGCCTTTAAGGATGCATTGCTGATCTTGCACTGTGGTTTATGCTGGGTTTTTATTACTAGTCCACTGGAACACGAGTCCTTTGTTTTACTGTATCTGCGGAAACCTCTTCTCTTTTCCTTATACATTTCTCCTTTCTTTCCTTCCTCTGTCCTTATAGATCTATCAAGTTCAAAAGGTAGGGTTTGCTTAACCTTTTGTGTGATTGCATGCCTTTTTTCTCTTGCATCAGGAGTCTTGATAACCCTTGAGAAATAAAGCATCCTAAACATCCCAGGGATGCATCTGGATTTATCTGGAAATTGAGAGTGTTTGGATTGCTGCTAATAACTTAATTAGACCTAAGAGAGGTGATATTATGGCCTGTTCTTATAGCAGCTTCTCCCATAGCTGAATTACTGTTAAAATACTAAACTAGAAATCAAGAGAAGCATCACCCATAAAGGAATAAATTTGCAGCTCAAAATTAACCCACATTGGTTACAGTTTTTAAAATCATATCATACAAAGTTTGCTAGTCTCTGATCTACCGTTGGATATGCAAGCATGGCCATGAAGTTTGGAAAAATTCTTTGTACGCCATGTGGGGATCACCATGCACAAGAACAAGCCAACTAGATGCATTTTATATCAAATACATACATAGTGAGCACCATAGAACAACAGTAGCTTAGTGCTTATTGACTTTTGTCTTTAGAGTCATAATTATTTGGTATTCTGCTACAACTGAGTGGCAGTAGTACAAAGAAAAGCTATATCTAGCAAGTCATCAGTGCGAGAAAACACCTGTAGAATGGGCAGTAAAAATTACAATTGCATTATTTTTTTAAAGCTATAGGTAGTTCAGGACTGTGGTTGCATCTTGTCTTATACTACAGGGTGAGGCAGCATAACTTCCTTTTTTCAAAACTTAATAAAACCCATTGTATGAATCAGATTTTTTTAATAATGTAGGCACATACCTAAAGTTTTGTTTTGCATAGTTTTCAAGATCAAATTAGGTAGGCGACGTCCCCCATTCTTCATTCTCAATACACTGAGTAAACCGATTTCTGACGTTTGCCATAACTCTTGCCAGCATAGCAGGCGTTATGTTGGCAATTTCTTCCTGGATGTTTGTCTTCAAATCTTGTAGGGTCCTTGGACGGTTCACATAAACACCGGATTTCAAAAAAACCCATAGAAAAAATCACAAGGGCCAAATCTGGAGAGCAGGCTGGCCACTCCAAATCCGCTCGAAAAGTAGGCCTCAATGGCAAAAGCACGCTCCTCACTGTTTCAACGCATGATGGCAACTGAACTGTGTCAGGACAAAACTTTATATTCCCGCTTCTCGAACGAGACCACTAGCGCTCCGCTACGTCTTCAACCGACTGAGTGGTGTGCATTTTAAAAAAGGAAGTTATGCTGCCTCACCCTGTAAAATAGTATAGCATAAAAATTGGACAGACTGCAGTATACTTTAAACACTGAATGATTATGGTCCATTAACATATGGGAATACAGCACTATAAAAAGACCAAACTTGTTAATTTTGATTGCTTTGCTGATGTATTAGGTCCAACCATTCTCTGTTGAAGTTTTTTTAAAAATGAAAAACAGTAGTCAGGTTTTGTCTTTATATCAAAAAGTTAAGGCTTTGAGTCTCCTTTGCGAAGAGAAAAAGCAGGGTATAAATAGTAATAATAATAATAATAATAAGAAGAAGAAGAAGAAGAAGAAGAAGAAGAAGAAGAAGAAGAAGAAGGGCTAACTTCTCAAATTTTGGGTAATCTGCTGTTTGCTTTGTCTCAGAAGTCACACTAACAATCAGGCTCCTTTTGCTTGGGAGACCTTCTGCTCCTCTTTTGCATGCTTTCACTGGATGACTGTGCTTTACTAATGCTTCTTGAAAGTGTCAGAATGACAGTAGAAATTAAGCTGTTTTTGAAATGCTGTCCTTCTGCGCATTTTCATGTTTGCTTTAGGCCTGGGCTGTGCACGAGATATGCTGTTTTGAAGATTTAGAGGTGATACTGAAGAGCTGTCATTGCCTGCAGTCTCACCATGGTCTCTCATCAAACCAGTTTTGTGGGCTTCGGTAGTGCTTCGCTCACTCCTGGGGTGGGAGTGGTGCTGAAATCAATTCCCAGAAGTTTAATGAGAAGTGCTATTTGGGCTGTTTTGATTACCTTAACATCCTCCTCCTTGGGCTTTGGACTGGCTTTGAAGGATATTCATTTAAAAAATGAGTGATTTATGGAAAATGGCATGACATGTCATATCTTATGTATGTAAACTCACATGTAGTGTTTGAGCAAGAATTGTGTGGTGTTCCAGGTATCCTAACATCCATTACACAGGGGGAAACAAACCAGACCTGTGAGGAGAAAACTGGTGCCATTTTTTGAAATCAGGAGGTCAAATATATTGAGAAACAGGACACCGGATGATTGATGTTTTTATCATCCTTGTGGAACAGAAGACCAGGTGCACCATGGAAACAGCTGTCTTTGCTAGTTTTTGGACAGTTTCTGAAGTCACATTGTCAAGGAATTGAAGTAACTTTCTGTGACAATACAACACAAGAGAGTGATTCCTGGTGGCTTAATCTCTATCTTGTAGCCACTGGAACAAACCACTAGGAATGTGAAGTACCTGTCCCTAGAACTGATGTGCACATGAGTCATTAAGAGTTGGGATCTTATCACAGAGGACAGTGTTGTAAAAAGCTTTAAACAAACTGGCATTTCTGATCTGGCCACGGTGGTCCACGCTCTTGTCACATCCCGGTTGGATTACTGCAACGCACTCTACGTGGGGTTGCCTTTGAAGACTGCTCGGAAACTTCCAACTAGTCCAGCGAGAAGCAGCCAGATTGCTCACCGGAGCGGCGTGCAGGGAGCATACCACTCCCCTGTTGCGTCAGCTCCACTGGCTGCCGATCCAATTCCGAGCACAATTCAAAGTGCTGGTTTTGACCTACAAAACCCTATATGGTTCTGGCCCAGTGTATCTGTCCGAACGGATCTCCCTCTACATCCCACCTCGAAGTTTAAGATCTTCTGGGGAGGCCCTGCTCTCGACCCCGCCACTCTCACAAGTGAGGCTGGCGGGGACGAGGAGCAGGGCCTTCTCGGTGATGGCCCCTCACCTGTGGAACTCACTCCCCAGGGAGATTAGATCGGCATCCTCCCTTTTATCATTCAGGAAAAACCTGAAGACCTGGATGTGGGACCAAGCCTTTGGGCATTCTGGCAGCTAAAAGAAAAACCCGACGATGAGCAGGAATTGATGAAATGGAATGGACACTCGGAACTCTAGACACTGAGCATGAGATTGTTTATGTTTTGATATTGTATTGATGTTTTAACCTGTTAATTTGCTTAAATTGTTTTGTATGTTTTGTATAATGTGATATAGGCATCGAATTGTGCCTTCGCTTGTAAGCCGCCCTGAGTCCCCCCTCGGGGGTGAGAAGGGCGGGGTAGAAGTAATTGAACTAAATAAATAAATAAATAAATAATGCACTGGATGGATCAGAAGATGATGCATTGTGGGAGAGGGATGATGAGGAGAAAATATAGCAAGGACCGTGGTACAGTCTTTTGACAAGGAAGATTAAAATGTTTAACCTTGTAAAATTGTTTTCTGGATACTCCTATATATGCTCTCAAATTGTTTTCAACATTTTATTAAAAGGTTACTGTTTTGGGACCAGAAAAAAGGTTTTCCCCCTCTCGTGTAATAGTTGCCCCCCCCCTTTTTTTTAAGAAAGGGAGAAAGTGTAACTATTATGCAATATTATCTGTTTAACATTTGAACTCAGACTAGCACCTTCATTCCCAAATGCAAAATAACATGGAAGTGTCTTTTCTTGGCAGTTACACTCAGGGATGAGCAATCCTATCCCTCTTATTGTTCTTTGTAACTTGGGAGTCATGATGAAGCTTGTTCGCTTTCTGCACAGAGTTAGGGCACTATGGCCTACATTTTTTCATTGTATATGGAGATTTTTTAAAAACAGGTACTGTTCTCTCCATTCATAGGAGCCCCCTTAGGTTGCATTCTTCTGAGTCCATTCCTGCTCCTAAAGCATCTCTCAAATGTAACATGACACTACAGTTGCTCCTCAGAAATTCCTTCATACTAAGTCTTGACTGAACTGGGTCAGAAATGCAGGCCTTTTGCACCTTTCACCGCTACTTATGTCTGTGGCATGACTATACTAACAGTGTTCAGCAGCCCTTTACTCCTAGAATACCTTAAAGCAGTGCGGCTGTTCAGCCAAGAGAAGCTTGTTTGTGAAAAGCAGTTCCATTCTTCAGTAGCTTCAGTGGATATTGAGCACTTTTGCTGTGGCTTTAAGCTTTGCATGAGCATGTTTACCTGATCGTTTATATGTGAGAGAATAAAATGCTGTAAAAGATGACTAATAATATAGTAGTGGGGAGTGTCCTATTTGCAGGTGACATTTCAGCTTTTCTACGAGGGGGGAATTGGTCTTGTCTCTTCACTTCTTTGGATTTCTTGGAAGTCATTTTTTTCTGAACTGAAAACTAGAATTCAAATGTGAAAGAGAATAATGCAGTGTGGTTCATTCCGGACGTGCACATCTTTAGGCAGTCTGAAGACCCCATTCCTCGGTGGAAATCTTGTTTAATATGAAAAACCGCCTATTCATAATAAATGTGTTATTATAACTTGCATTTCCCTTTACAGTTGCCTCTTTGTATTTGTCTTATCTCACTTCTTTGTAATGGTTTTGTTCATTTTGTGTTCCACATTCTAATATGCTAGTTAATCCCATTCTTCCTCAGTCATTTTCTTCCTTTATTGTTATATTTATGTATTACAGCTTTTATATTCCGCCCTTCTCACATGTATGGCAAACATTCAATGCCAATTTTTGACATACAAACATATACAGACATACACAGAGGCTATTTAACTTTTTCTTGGCCTCCAGGGGAGCTGTCGCTTTCATCGTCCATCTGCGACGCTGATGAAGCACTTCTGCATTCCCCGCATGCTTCCACGCTGGAATGCTTTGCTGGAGTCTTCTTTATACTATGCACTTTCCCTTTCTTCAGTATATATGCAGCTCATACTGACTTCTAAACTATCCAAAACATTTGTTTTATCCTCATTTTTTCCTTGCAAGCTTCCCATTATTTGGCCTTATTGTGTTAAGTTCCTATCCTTTGTTTGTCCTGCTTCTTGGCAGGGGGTTGGACTGGATGGCCCACAAGGCCTCTTCCAACTCTATGATTCTATCCTCTGTTTAATTTGATTCAGTTTGTGAATCTGTGGGAGTGAACTTTCACAGTTAAATTTGTAGAGTGCCGTCTCTTTTACAGTGTTTGATATGGTACATATTGTTGGAAGTATATGGTGAATTTCTCTACACCAGGGTCCTCAAACTTTTTAAACAGAGGGCCAGGTCACCGTCACTCAAACAGTTTGAGGGCCGGATTGTAATTTGAAAAAAACCTAACATGAATGAATTCCTATGCACACTGCACATATCTTATTTGTAGTGCAAAAACACTTAAAAACAATACAATAATTAAAATGAAGAACATTTTATTAGTATCTCAGTGGGAAGTGTGGGCCTCCTTTTGGCTGATGAGATAGGATTGTTGTTGTTGCAGTGGCTTTCAAGTCATTTCAGACTTAGGTTGACCCTGAGCGAGGGCCAGGTAAATGACTTTGGAGGGCCGTATCCAGCCCCCGGGCCTTAGTTTGAGGACCCCTGCTCTACACATTTGAATCTAAGAAGTGAAGTGATAACAGGCAAGATAGAAACTTGACTAGATCCTGCTTTTGTAGGAAAAACAGACTTTCCCAGCTTTCCAGGTCACTAAAGAACTTAGGCTTCTGGTTAAATGTAAATAAGGTAAATAAGTAAGCCTTTAGCCTAAGTATCCAAGCTTATATCAATGCCACATTTCCCTTATTGCTCTAAAATAAGCTGTCCACCCCTGTACCAATAGAGAGGGCATGCCTGTGCTATAGAGACAGATACACAATATGACATTACTGTTTCCCTCAATGCTTCTGTCATTGGAGTACATGCCCCCCGCCCTTCATGGGAAAGCTTGGTTCTACAACCCTGTTTTTATGAACTCCCTCTTTGCAAATAACTTGCTCCTCTTCTTATCTCACCCGAGTTTTTTAACATTTTATCCTGCACATGTGGCCCTCCCATTGTCACTGTCATTGTGTTTATTGTAATGTTACATTGTTAATGTATTCATATGTTTTTATGTAATTATGATGTTCTTGCTTGTTGCTTATGTTTTTGGTTTTATTTTGCTGTAATATGTTGTTTGGGCTTGGCCTAATGTAAGCCACCTCGAGTCCCAGTTGGGGAGTTGGTGGCGGGGTATAAATAAAGATTATTATTATTATTATTATTATTATTATTATTATTATTATTATTATTATTATATGCCATTTAGCTTAGTCACAAAATTAAAATGTTGAGCATTACTGAGTTTTGAATTTCATCATAAACCAAAGTCTTTCTTTTGAATTTTTCTTTCAAGTTAAGAGCTACTCCAGGCATGTTTGGTTGCCTTGGTTGGGAAGCATTGCCTATTCATGCCAGGGGTCCAGCTTATGGATACGATTTGTAGGCTGGGCTGTTTTGGAGATTTTGTTGTGTTGACTTACCTCTGTTGTATTTAAGTGAGGTGTATGCTACTTTGCTCATAGTCTTGCAATACAGTATTAATTTCTTAAATTATTAGTCAGAGGCACTTTTCTTAATTATGCAAATTCTCTCATGTAGGCATGCCTGAAAGCTTTTGTATTCTGTACTTCTCACTCTACATTTTTCCTCCAACTTTTTCCATCTGTAGAAATATTATGGTCTGGACACAAAGTTTGGTGACATCGAGCAGTGGATGGTAGGCTTTGTCTAAGATTCCAGTGTTGTTTGAAAGACTTATGTCTTGAAAAAATGATATGGCATGGCTTCTATATTTGAGAATGTGCATTTGTGTTGAATATTTGCATTAATATCAAACTCCAGTTTTTATGAACATAGCTGAGTAACAGCTAGTTTGTTGTTTAAATTTTTGAAAACCATCTATGTCCTTTATAAACTAAATAAATTCTTATAGGATGTGGTTTGAGATTGCTGTAGAAGAGCATTCCCCGGTTAACCTTTTTGAGCTTAGACTATAGTTCAGGCAGTACTTCAGGCAGTACTATCCAGTAAGAGTTAAATATAATCTATCTGTATATTTTATCTATCTGTATCCCAGTTTTTTCAGAGTTCAGAAAAGTTCCAGGATCCATATCTTACATTATTTTACTCTCTCCACCCCATAAATGAAGCACTACCAACTTTTTTACCTATCCTTTTTCATTTTCTTTGACCAGTGGAAATTCTCCAATTACTGTGCACAAGTCTAGATGCTGTTAGATCCTTGTTGTAGGTACAATAAAAGAAGATGTAAGACACAAGGCATCTGTCAGACATAACAGATGCCATTTGTAGGAATGCTTAAATTAGGAGTTCTGTAATCCAGTCCATTTGTGGTTGTCTCTATATTGCATATTAACCATTGCATGATGGTGGTTTTGAGAAGGCTCCTAATAAAAATACATGTGAAATGGGAGTTCCGACTTTTTTTGTCATTTTCATCTGTCACCATATACTATGTTCCGAAGACTACACTTTTGAAGTTGTGTAGTAGTATTTCTTGTCTTCAATCCTTCATCTTTCTCTTTCCTCCTGCCTTCATAGGAAGACAGTGAGCGTTACACCCGTAAATCCAGAAGAAATGCCTCGGTCAGTATGGTTGCATTTTTTTGTTAAAACTTTCATTTTGTGGTAGTGAAGAAAACTTAGTGACATATATATTCCTTTTTTAAAAAAGTGTATTATAAAGAATTCTTTCAACTTATCACAAGCTATATGTACTCTCTCTCTGTATGCGTGTCTCTGTGTAATATTAAGGAATGGGACAGGAGGATGGGCTCACCTACTCCTTTCTCTCCCATGCGAAAGTTCCCGATGCTCCTTATCCATAGTTATATCTGTCCTGATCTTCATTGTGGCTAATACCTATTCACCTTTAATCCAAGATAATAAAAGAATTCTATTAAACTTTGTTTTCAAATCCTATAAATGGATGCTGATTAGTATTACATACAGTTATTTTTGGAAGGTCTGCTCATCATGGTGAATTATAGTTGGTGTTGGTGGTGATTTGCTCAAGGAAGGAATTATCGTATCCTGCAGTATTCTTTCAGTCATTGCTAAAAGTGGTGTCTGCTTCCTAGTCGTAATTGCAGCTATAGAACTAGAAGAAGGCAGAAATTGATATAACGTTTATTCATCCGCTTCACTTATGTTTTCTCAAGATGCTGTTAAATAATATGACATACTAATAATGTTTTAGGTTGTTGGATTTAATTTTTCTGGTACTTGTTTAATTGAGTTTTTGTTTTCTTTAAAGTATGTGACACAGGCAGCTGTAAATTCATTAGTGGGTTGAAGTTGGATTGTAACTAAAATATTTGCACATTATATGGAATATGCGTTTTTTAAAAATTATCTTTGGTGTCCTTTTCACTTCTCCGTAGGCTTCGGATGAAGATGAGCGTATGTCCGTGGGTAGCCGTGGAAGCCTCAGGGTTAGTAACAACTGATTAAACATTCCTAATTATTTCTATCATTTAATGAAATTCTCCTTTCCCCTATTTAAGTGTTATTCCTATTTAATTGTGCAGTACTTACTTTGGAAGTAGCTGATATACTTCAGAAACTTTGTTTTTGTGGGTATCACAAACTATGTTGAATTGATATGAGATATTCATTGAAAAACTATAGCAAAATGTGCTGCAGGATGTCCACAAAGACAAAGGTATTACAGTTTAATAACCTTTTCTATATGTTATGAATAATGCAAATAATGCAACCAGGAGATATTACCAAAGTCTCGATTTAAGTCTGAGTGGGATTTTAAAGTGGTGGAATTTTTGATTAGTAAGTCTCTATATGTTGGCCATCTCATCCACCCTAGTAACCTCCTTTGGTTGGCTTCCATCGATGAGACCCACAGTGGGGTTCTAGAATAGAAATTTCTTTTATATTTCTGCCAAGTTCTAAGTAAGGCTGATGCTTTCTTTGCATGTATGCCTCAGTGGGCTATCTTCACTTTGAGATGCATATGAGTTTGCTTCCATTTAAGAGAAGTCTTGATATTTTGTGGAGCCACGTTGTCCCATTTAAGCAGTGGTTCTCAACCTGGGGTCCCCATATGTTTTTGGCCTTCAACTCCCAGAAATCCTAACAGCTGGTAAACTGGCTGGGATTTCTGGGAGTTGTAGGCCAAAAACATCTGGGGACCCCAGGTTGAGAACCACTGCATTTAAGGAAAGATGGAATATAACATTTAAATCCAAGAGCAAATGTCTCTTCATGAAAGAGACCAGGAGAGCAAATTTGATCAAGGAGATAATGGAGTCTATAAACAGAGCATAACACTATGTAATATGATTTTTGTTCCTGGGTTATAAATGCCATTTCCTAATTGTTTCTATTATAAAACATGGGCAAAGGTCGCAACGACCAGCCCAACATGACTTACTCTATATACCGGGTCCTAGAGAAGTGCACTTGGAAAGGACCAGACGCAGGGCTTTTTCTATTTCTGCCCCGGCCTTATGGAATTCCTTGCCGCTCTACATGAGAGCCATGCGTGACTTAGGACCTTTTACTCTAGCACTTAAGACCTGGCTTTTTACTAGAGCATTCGATCTCTGTAATTTTTAATTTCTGTATGTATGTATTTTATCTTTTACAATTTAGCTGTAAATCGCCTAGAGCATTCCCGGATGGAGGGCGATTAATAAGTAATTAAATATGATGTGATATGATATGATAGTTTATTAAACTGAAAAAACTGGGTCTTTGTGGGACATCCTGCAGCACATTTTGCTATAGTTTTTCAGCCATATCTCATAAGAGTCTCAACCAATTCAACCTAGTTTGTGGCAGCCACAACAACAAAGTTTCTGGAGTATAACAACTACTTTCAAACTAAGTCCCACACAATTAAAGAGGAAATAACACTTTCAAACCAGGAACTGACAATTTTCCAAATTTTGTTGCATAGTGTCATTTATGTTAATTATGTTATTCAGTTACTTAAGGTGGAGAATGTTTTCTACAGTCAGCTGCTAAAATATCTGAAAATGACTGTTTAACCAAATGGCCTAAAGTCATGGGTTACTTCTTGTTTTCAGTTTGCAAGAATTCTTAACCAGGAAGTAGTGGAGAAAAATAGTGAGGCAAAAAAGAAAATGTAAAGGTTGGCTCCACCCCTTCCATGTCCAAATTGACAGATTTTTAAATGGAAAGTAGGATGACAGTGTAATTGTATGTTCTTTGCTTGCAAAAAAAATTGCAGGATGTAGTCAGTGCTTTCAAGACACTAAAATAATAATTTTCTCTCTTTTAAAATATAAAATCTGTGGGCACACAGAACTATTGGAACTGTAATTGAACTCACACAGGTCACTTCTGAGGCAGAAAACAGAAAAGAGAGATAGTAGTTTTATATCAACAAAGATGGAATCTTGGCTTTTTTGTCCAGTATAAAGGTTTTCTCTCCTAGATGTTTACATGGTATATTCTTCAAATCGTGCAAAATAAAAGTTAATCTGTGTTAGTCTTGAAAGCAAAACCAGCTCCGTTTCGAAAGAGATTGGAATTTTAGCACATCTGTATATGTTCTTTCTTAGGGACTTAGTGACAGATGGCAAATCTATTGTTGAAATATATGTGCTACAGTACTACTTTATACAACATCTCATGCAGTCAACAAAAACAATGTTAATTAAACATCCAAGTAGAGATTGTATTTTACCATTAAGTATCGTTTTTCATCTGCATGTGCCTGCTGGCTTTTATTTTTAAAAATCCATGTTCTTTTATTTATCTGATAGTTTCTTGATTTATTTTTTTTCTTTTTGGGAGTATCTAATCTGCCTTATTAGAAGCTTTCCCAAAAAGTGAGGTGCACACATATCAAATAACTTACTCTGCATCTGCTTAATCCTGGTTGTGAAGTCTTGCAATACTTTTGAAAGGATTATATTATATTATTTATTTATTGCCATTTATATCTCACCCTTCTCAACCCTGAAGAGGAATCAGAGCAGCACACATGGAGGCATAATTCAATGCCATACATTACATACAATACATATCCAGCAAATATAAACATATACATTAAAACACTTGGTAAAAACATAAACATTAAAATCATATACATTGCAATTATAAAATTACTTAATCCAATATCATTTATTGTTGCACCATTCTTTTCATTCATACAAGGGTTGAATGAAAAGTAATGCCTCCACCTTCGTAACTCCTCAACAGATAGCAGTACTGGTATGCGCAGGTACTGGCTTGTTCAGTAGACTCTCCTCAACAATTCTATTTTGGCTGGAAGCCTTAGCATTGAATGGTTGTGTTGATAAAGTGCGAAATATAGAACCCTGCGCAGACGGTCGGTCAATGTGACTTAAGCAACGTGCAGTCATTGAATTCTTGACAGCAGAAGGTGTTGCTCCGAAGGAGATTCATCAGAGAATGCAAGTCGTTTATGGTGATTGTGTTGATGTGAGTACTGTGCATCGTTGGGTAAGTTTAAAGATGGTGAAGTGGGAACATCTGACTTGCGTGACAAACAGAGTTGGACGTCTTGTGACAGCAACCTCCGAGTTTCACAAATAAAAGGTTGACAGATGGATTCAGGACGATCGTCGTATCACTCAGAGAGAAATTTCAAGCATAATCAGCATTTCACAAGAACGTGTGGGTCACATTATTGCTTTGCTTGGCTATCGGAAGATCTGTGCATGATGGGTTGTGGAAACAGTGTTGTCTTCTTCTGTGACAGCTTCAGAAAACTTGTTTATTGTTGGCAGAAATCTATCCAATTGTCTGGTCATTATGTGGAAAAGTGAATAGTGGTAGTTAAAGAGCACATTCTAAGGATTATTTCTGCGTTTGATTTATTAAAATATTCCCTTCCAAACCCAAATAATGAAGGTGGAGGCATTACTTTTCATTCAACCCTCGTATGTTGCACTAATCAATTATCCAAACACTGGGTCCCACATCCAAGTTTTCTGCTTTTACCTAAAGGTCAGGAAGAAGGGGGCTAAGCTGATGTCACTGGGGGGGGGGGAGTTAATAATAATAATATTTATTTATTTGATCAGTCATATGACCATTTCAAAATAAAACACGAGTAAAAAACAAGGCAACAAGGGGGAGGGGAGTTCCACAGCCGAGAGGCCACCTCTGAGAAGGCCCTGTCTCTTGTCCCCACCAACCGCACCTGTGAAGAAGGTGGTACCGAGAGCAAGGCCTCCCCAGAAGATCTTAATCTCCGAGAAGGTTCATAGCGGGAGATGCATTCGGATACACTTTCTCTTCACCCTTTATAATTGTCCATTACAGAAAAGAGCTGTTTTCTTTTAAATGGTTATGTATAACTATTTTGTTCAAATAATATGTTAGTATTGGAGATAATTACCAAAAAAAAAACAAAAAACAAAAAAGAAACCCAGAAACCAAATCTGCTTACATGTTTCAGGATATTTTCTAGCACTTAACTATCCTGAAATTCTTATTTTAAAATAAAGTTCTAGACTGCTATGCATTAATTACAGTACAACTTCAGCAGTAAGTCTGACATGCTCCTTCCCCAGCAGGATTTAATTACATTTCCTGAGAGGTTACTTCCTGAATGGAGTTGTTTGATCAAATGGTTTGATTAGACATGTAGCCATGAATAATTGAAATTTATATGCTCCTTTCCCCCTAATTTTGAATTTTTTCAACACTGTCTTTCCAAAAGAGAAAGTCTTCATAGTTGCATTGTTTCTGAGTCCTTTGAACATGCATAAACCTTTCTTAAAAACAAGATTTCTCAGAGAGCCCAACCAGTATTCCTCTTATGGGTATGAGTGAAGGGCGATATACTATCCTTTCCAGCGCACATTCTTACTCATGCTCAGACTGGATTGGAGAAAGGACCAAAATGGTGACCTGAGAACAGCCTGTATTATTAGAAGATCTCATTTTTCCATCATGACAGTACTATGCAAACTCATGAAAGTTTAAAAGAAACATGGTTGAGTTGTAGCAATGTGAAGAACAGTAAATATTTGGTACCACGTGAAATGTTTTAGTGCCCAAATGTGTCATTATAGAGCCTTCTGAAAGGAAAAATTATATATCAAGCCATATAGTTATAAAATGTGGGTTGAAAAGAGCACTTCATATTATATACTATAATCAGTTTAGAGGAAGAAGGAACTATTGTGACTCATGGAGACTGATAAACATTAAGTGCTCAATTTTGCCTCAAGAAGTACCATATTTGACAGCGAAACCATTGTACAGTGAGTAGAACTGGTGATTACGACTACAAGATTGGCACGAGGAAGTAAGCAAGCCTTTTTCACCTGCCCTTCTGGATATAGGCCCCAGTCTTCCCTTTCCAGCAACAAATGATTAAACATAGCATCCTTAGAATTCTTGCCCTTCTTGTTAGGGAAGGGTTGTGCCACTCTGGAGAGACAAGGATGATAAGACATTGCTCTTATTTATTTATTTACTGTATTTGTATACCGCCTTTCTCAGCTTATTTATTCATTTATTTATTTATTTGACTTGTATACCGCTACTCCCAATTTGGCTCAGAGCGGTTTACAGCACTAGATTAAAACAATACAATTAACTTTAAAATACAATAAAAACAAGAACATAGTCCCGAGTTATTCACCCATCGAAAGCTTGTCAAAAGAGAAAGGTTTTACAGGCTTTCCGAAAAGCCTGTAAGCCTCGGATAGATCGGGTTTCAACTGGCAAGGCATTCCATAAATAAGGGGCCACAATTGAGAAGGCTGTCTGCCAAGTAGAGGACAGATGATAAGTCCGGATGTTGGGGACTTCAAGCAAATTTTGGTCTTCGGACTGAAGTAATCTCTGGGGTTGGTAGGGGGATAAGCGGGCCCTCAGGTACGCCGGCCCCAGACCATATAAGGCCTTAAAGGTTCATACCAGCACCTTGAAAGTGATCCAGTACTCGATCGGAAGCCAGTGCAGCTGTTGTAGAATTGGGGTGATACGACACCTCGCTGGCACCCCGGCGAGAAGACGAGCTGCCGCATTTTGCACCAGCTTCAGTTTCCGGATCACTGAAAAAGGAAGGCCAATGTAGAGGGCTTTACAGTAGTCAAGCCTCGAGATGACCATTGCCTAGATCACTGTAGCCAGGTCATACCTAGATAGGTAGGGAGCCAGTCGCCTAGCCTGACGTAGATGGAAAAACGCAGATCTGCTCACAGCAGAGACCTGGGCCTCCATTGTGAGCAGAGGGTCCAATAAGACACCAAGACTTTTTACAGAAGATGACGGACGTAGCGTCTCGCCATCCAGGGTAGGCAGCTGGATCTCCCTTCCACCCGGATGGCCCAGCCAAAGGATCTCCGTCTTCGCTGGATTCACCCTCAACCTGCTGGCACGCAACCATCCAGTAACTGCCTCAACGCACTGATGGAAATTTTCGGGTATGGAGTCCGGCCGGCCCTCCATCCTCAGAATGAGCTGAGTGTCAATTGGCAACTCAAGGCGGTTGACTCTTCATAGGGATTGGCTGGTGAGTCAGAAAGGATGGGGCATACTCACACTTTTGGTTGTTTGTCCTTACACTTCAATACCTTTAGGGAAGGCAGCAGCCTAGGCAGAGATATCCTGCATAATATTGTAATCCCCGAGGGTTATCTAGCAGAAAGATGTCTTCTCTTCCTCTTTTCTATTTCTTTTCCACATCTCCTCAAAGGAGCTTAGGGCATCATTTGTGGTTCTCTTCCCAATCCCTAATTTATTGGGGTAACAACAGCATGACATAAATTAGGGTGAGAGTTTATGATAAGCCAATGACGGGCAACCTTTTGAGCTTGGTGTGTCAGTACTTGCCAAAAAAAGAGCATAACTCGGGTGGGGTGTCACTTACAGAAAAAAACCCCATAATTTCATGATATTTATAGTTTAATAACAAAAATATATTATTGTAATATATAACGTATTTAATAAACCTAAAACTAATTATTTAACTTACCTGCTTTTTCTATAATGCCATATATTTCGGCATTATAGAAAAATGCTGGTTTAGGGGCCGAGGATGAAATGTCCTTCTTGGGATGTGGCCCCATCTTCTCTGTATGCGGCCACATGTGACCATGTGTAATCGAAAATGGCTACGCGTGTCAGTGCTGACACACGTGCCTTAGGTTCGCCATCATGGTGATAAGCGATGGGCTAATGTCCCCTGTTTGCTTATTTGGTCATCAGGCAATGAGTCTAACAATTACAGATTCACCCTAAAGTTCTCCGTTGTGAGTTCTTACGTTACATTTGAATTATGGTACATGTGCACCACCAAAATGCATAATGGTAAATTAGTAGGTGTGACATGATGTTTTCTGCCCTGCACGTCACAACATATCCTCTCATTATACATCCTTCTGTGATTTACTGTTCATATACTTGCTTTTTATACTGGTCCCAGTCTTAGCTTTCCTCCATTAGCATTTTAGTGTGTTCTAAAAATGATGCACTTTGAATGTGTAGTCATTCAGAACTTGTAGGCAGAGGAATTTAAGATTAGTCATTATAAATTGTAATCACTCTCTTTAAATTATGAAAATGTTAATATTTACAGGAATGAAGTCAGGGAACATTATGAATTTGAGAACTGAAAAGCTACTAAATCTGACATGTGCACTGATTTTGAGTTACAGTGATTTCACGGCCTGGCATTGTCAAAGGAGCTTTGTGAGGGATATGAACTAGGTTTTGGCATTCTTAGATAACATTCTAAATACTTTCACTGAGCCTTACAGATTTTATTACAGAAATTAGTATTTTATTCCCCCCCCCCCACACACATACACATCTGTATTATATTTATCCTCCTTGATAGTTTTCATAGTAATGGTAGCTTCACAAAAACTGTTATGTGCATTTACTATAGTCAATAGAGCAGAACAAATTCAGATAAACGTCTGTATTACCGAGTTGTTCTTTCTATTATTGAGGAAAGCACGATTAGCTTCATGTTGCCTTTTGCACTGGCAATTTGAGTAGATCCCCTCTTATCTTGGATGCTAAGAAGCTGATTAGTACTTAGATGGGAGATTGACACTGAATGCCAGGTGCTGTGGGCTATATTTCAGAGGAGGAAGCTGGCAAAACCACATCTGGATATTCTATTAAATGCATGGGGCTGCCATAAGTCAACAGGTGGGTTGAAGGTATATCTGTATAAATAAAAATGTAATGTTCATTTGTGGGATTAACATAACTCAAAAACCACTGGATGAATTGACACAAATTTTGGACACTATACCCCTAACAGACCAACAAGTGACCATCACTCAGTGGAAAGGACCTTTTAAAAAAGCAAAATGTCGAAAAGTTAAATGGCGATACAGGAAAAAAGGGAGGGAAGGAAGGAATGAAGGAAGGAAGGAAAGAAAGAAAGAAAGAAGGAAAGAGAGAAGGAAGCATGGAAGCAAAGAACGAAGGAAGGAAGGAAAGGTAGAGAAGGAAGAAAGGAGAGAAAGTGGAAGGAAAAGAAAAGGGGGAAGGAAAGAAAGAGGTGGAGAAGGAAGGAAGGAGAGAAAGAAAGGAAAGGAAGGAAAGAGGGAGCGAAGGAAGGAAGAAAAGAAGGAGAGAAAGCAGGAGAGAAAGAAAGAAAGATAAGGAAGGATTAAAGCAAAGAGTGAAGGAAGGAAGGGAAGAGATAGAGAAGGAAGAAAGAGAAAGTGGGTGTTAGCTAAAACCACACATCTTTATGCAAATTCAAAGAAGGGTATTTCATACTTGGCTCAGAGCTTCCCTCACAGAAGTAGTAAACATGAAGAAGATAACTCTGGACTGACTACAGTGCAAAGGTTGGATTTTTTTTTGGTTTTCAGGAGCCAAGTATGAAATACCCTTCTTTGAAAAAGAAACCATGCCATACAATGCTTTCTGAGGATTGCAAGGAGATCTAAAAGTCAAGGGAGAAGCTGTCTTCTCCCTCATAGCTTTATTGCTCAAAAATAAGTGGCCTTCTTCTGACTCACTAATATTTCCATGGAGTTCTGCTAGCCTGGGTTTAGGCTAACGGTTTTCTTTATGTTGTATTGGAAGGACTATTGTGAGAGCTGTGTCCATATATAAGAAAGAGAGTCTTTGTCAGGATGGTACCTTCCAAGTGTTTGAAATCACAGTTCCTATTATCCCCTCCCATTGATTATGCTGGCTGAAACTGATGGGAGTCGGTGCTTAGAATATTTGGAGGACATATTAGGAAAGACTGGAGCAGACAAAGTTTAACAACTTGGTGCTTTTGACAACCTATTCTCCTATGAGACAACAGGAAATGAATACTTTTCTTTAGCCATTATTATTGCGTTGCCTATATATGAAAAACAGATGCACTCTTAACAACTTTATGATATGAATTTCACAAATATACTGTAGAATTGACTGAATTTTTCATAATCTCAGCTGTATGTAGCTCTTTTCACAGGTTTCATATAGTGTACCTATGGACAAATAAATTCTACCATTCTCCTTAAGAAATAGCTTCCATGTAACATTTTGATGGCTGCTTTACTTGTTTTCCTATTCCTACATTTTCTGTCTCTTAATACACTGCATCTCTCTTGTAACAAACCAGTGGTTATATACGTGGGGTATTTTTTAAGTAAGGTCCATTTGAACATAAGTACACAACTAAAGTTTATTTCAAAGAAGTAAATTTATTTTCAGAAAGTACATAGTTCACTCTATTTTTCGACATAGTTGCCAAGTTTGTTCAAACACTTATCATACCTCTGAACCAATTTTAAAATACCCTCTTCATAAAAACTTGCCGCCTGCTCCGATAACCAAGAGTTCACTGTAATCAAAGAAGGGCGACCAGAGCGGTCCTCATCATGGACGTTGTCACGGCCATCTTTGAATTGTCATACCCACTTACGCACTTTGCTTTCACTCATAACAGTATCACCGTACACTTCACAAATCTGTCGATGAATTTCTGCAGCAGGCAGGTTCCTTGCTGACAAAAACCGTATCACTGAGCGAACCTCACATGCGGAGGGTGAGTTGATAGTCTTAAACATTTTTAAAGCACAGAACAGAACCGTACAGGTTAGCTACAGAGCGGAAACTGAGCACAGTTGTTCCCGAGGCATGCCGGTACACGACGCACGCGCTCGTTGTGGTATGCGCGCAAACTACTAGTGTCTACAACAAAACGGGACTTACTTAAAAAATACCCCTCGTACAAAGACATGTGCAATTCATTTAAAAATAGAAAATCTAGTAGAGTTATTAGAAATTTAATTCTAATGAAATTTTGTTCATGAGAGAAGTACATCTTATGCATATTTCTCAGCTACTTACAAAGACGTACACTTTATTAATAAACAGTATCAGGACTATTCATCAAATTCTTGTTAGAGTTTAAGGTGGAACGAAAACATTGTGGTACAAGATTTCATGGGTGAAAGTCCTCTTGTTAGATTAATTATGTGATCAACTAGTGGAATATTTATGCACATACTCACATGCAAAGTACAAAAAGAAGAGTGGGATGAGGAAGAGCAATGTCAAGTAGCACAAGAAGTAGCTGTGATCATATTGGAGAACTATGTACAACACAGAGATGCAATAACTAATACTGAGAATTATGTATTTGCTGTTTTGCACAAACATTGCCAACAGTAAGGAAGGAAACTTTGGATAATTCTTGGAACTGTAATGAGTAGGATTGCCAGCTCAAGGCAGACAATTTAGCTAAAGGGGCTTTTTCCAGCACAAGGTGGAATTAAGAGATTTTTGCTTCTCACTTGTTTAGGGAGATGGGATAAGAAATATTTAAACAATGTGCTTTTAGGCAGAAAGTGAATGCAGAATAGAGGATGAGCTCTGGCACTACAACAACTTAGAGGGAAGGAGGAATATAATTGAGGACATTATTGCACAAGACTTAAAAACAAGTTCTGGAGTCGTAGATATGTCTTGTTTGAGGCTGGAGAACACCTAGATAGCACAAAGGCATTTAACAAGTGCTTTTACGAAGCTGAAAGTGTTATTAACTTAGCGTAACTGCTGGGATGCAACTCTTTCCAACCTTTCCAACCCTGTTTGTCCCCCCCCCTCCCCATTTTTTCTGGAAGAATTGTGTAAGTGCAAGAGTTCAGAACATTAAAAATTGAGCTTTGGTTTTGTGAGTGAAACTTGTAGTTCCATAGTTAATAGTTCTGTATTTCCACAGTTCACAAACACCATCCCTAGGGATATTAAAACTATTTTTCAAAGATGCATTTTGAGATTACAGGGTTTATTCTATTTTGTGTATTTTTTCAAAGGGTAGGTATACTTTGATTAGCAAAAGAGAATGCTTAATTAAGAAGGAAAATCCCTATCATTGCTTCTGATTACCTGCAAAGGAAGTGAACGGGCAAGGGATTAAAGTTATGGCTTTGCAGCCAGAGACTGCTCAATGAAAGTAGGGTGGCAAGCAGTTTGGGGATGGGGAAGTGAATCAATCAAAGTGATGCCCTCAATTTGCCCACAATTTATTTATTTACAGCATTTATATTCCGCCCTTCTCACCCTGCAGGGGACTCAGGGTGGATTACAGTGTACACATATATGGCAAACATTCAATGCCAATTTTGACATACAACATATACAGACATACACAGAGGCTATTTAACTTTTTCTGGCCGCCAGGGGAGCTGTTGCTTTCATCGTCCATCTGCGACACTGATGAAGTACTTCCGCATTCCCCGCATGCTTTTTTTGCTGGAGTGCTTGTTGGAGTCTTTTTTTATGACCTCATAAATTAATTAATTTAGCCTCCCCACACTTTTTAAGGTGGTACCTTATTTTCCTACTTGACAGCTGCAACTGTCTTTCGGGTTGCAAAGGTCGACAACAGGCTACACAATTGGTTGGAAACCCACTCCAACCCGGGCTGGCTTCGAACTCATGACCTTTTGGTCAGAGTGATCTTAATGCAGCTGACACTTTTAATGATCACAGAGTGATCTTAATGCAGCTGCGGACTCAGGACCAGATCTTGAGATCTGGCAACACTGCGCCACAATCCCGGTACAATCAATCATCATTGTTCACAAATTCACTGCAGAATCAAATTTGAATTATCACATCATATGAAGACATTTTGAACACCAATCCAAAGCATTTCAACTGCAAAAACCCCCAAACAAACCCAGTTTTTCTCTGTCTCATGAAAGTGAGTTGACAACTGGTTTGAAGTACATTTAGAACAATTCCATGCAATGATGAGCCGTCTGTGGCTAGGGAGCTTTCAACATATATTTCAAGCCTTGTGCAAAATAAATCCATAGATCAACTGGGGAATCAGCAAGTTGAAGTGACAGATAATTAAAACTTTGAAGATTATGGCAAGCTAGTCCTCCTCTAGCTGTGTCAGAGAGTTACGGTACTCACAGCTCTTTCATTTTGTGTGAAGCTGAGCTCCCCCCAGTCCTCAGATTGGAGAATTTGCATCCTCATCTCTGGCCTGGAGTTGACCCATAATATTTGCGGACTCAGGACCAGATCCTGAGATCTGGCAACACTAGGAGCGAATGTGAATCTGTCCCAGCTGGAATATGCAAAATAGCAGGACTGGTTTTGTGGAAGTAGAACAAGCATTGTCAACATTGAATTACTCAATATCTGTGTTGCAACATTGCAAAAAATTATTTTAGCAGAGGAGAAAAAATTGTAGAACGGGGGGCAGGATGTTATAAACACCAGGTCGTCTGTGTAATCTGAACAGGTTTCCCCCCCCCCCCCTTTACAAAATCATTACTGTAGAAAGGAGTGTCTTTCTAAAAATTCCTATTTACCACCCACCATAGCAAGTAGAAACAATTTCTTGGCAAGTCTTATGTTGGCACCTTGTGCTTATTGTGAGACGTAAAGTGTTCCAGAGCTTCAGGTGCTATTGCTCAAAAGGTATTGTAAAGCTATTCTGCTTTCCCTATTTTTTAGGCCAAAACAGGTGTAAGATGCAAGACCCACTCTGCCTTCAATATAAATGTTCTTACAAGCACACTAGAGAAGGGTGTATGCCTACCCTTGGAGCAATTTTTAAATTACAGTTTCTGTTTTTCCCTCTTTTAAACTGTGTGTTATGGGTGTGTCAGGCTCATCCCAGTATTCTGGTTTGGCCTTCCCACCAAAAGGAGTGTTCAGATAGGAGAGGCAAGGCTCTTTCCTTACCAGTCTAGTTCTGCCTCACAGCTAGAAGCGTAGGGATGAACCAATGCCTGGAAAAGAAAAGACTTAAAGAGAAGAGTTGGTAAGTAGTACTGGGGATGCCTCAACTACTGTCTACTGTCAGAATAGATTGGCCTATGTAGAATTAAATCTATAATGAACAATAGATAGATAAACTGTAATGAAGTAGATGTTCAAAAGGCATGGAGAACCAAATAAAGTAGAGGTGTTTCCTTGGCTAAAAACTGTAGCATATGTCAAGACTAATGAAGATTCCTTAATGTAAAGAGGTTTTCACAATAAAGATGTTCTTTATAGGACAGATACTACTCAGAGATATTCATAAATCATAAATGCATAGGATGATTGTAGAATTAGAACATTGTCTTGCTTTTGTTCTCTCTGAAATCCCTTTCCACCTGGAATTCACTTTTCTTAAGGAATCATATTAGAATTTATGAACATCACTCATTACTGGTACTTAAAGAAGATAATATCTGAGGTACCGTATATTCCGGCATATAAGACGACTGGGCGTATAAGACGACCCCCAACTTTTCCAGTTAAAATATAGAGTTAAGATGACTCCCATGCATAAGACTACACCCGCATATAAGACGACCCCTGACTTTTGAGAAGATTTTCTTGGGTTAAAAAGTAGTCTTATACGCCAGAATATACTGTACTTTCTAATTCCATACATTTGCTGTTTGAGAACTCTGGGAGTAAATGTCATTTTCCCCTTTGTTTTTAAACCTTTCTTTATATTTATGCAGGCTTCCTGCTACTCTGACCTTAGTCTTCATAGCACTGGTTTTCCTTCCAAATCCCAACCTTCTTCCCAAAATGGAAATCGGGTCTGTCAATTTTCCTCCTCCAGTTTTTTGTTGAATGTTCTACTTCTGTCTGGGCAATGCAACCCCAGTTGTGAATGTTAAGAGGCTGTAATGGAAGACTGACTTGCTTAATTTGTATTGGCTTCCAGAAACCTCCTGTCCATTAGTTTATTTTGTTTTTTATATTCATTATTTTCCTGTGTGTTTGAAATATTATTATGGTTTTCAGATATGAAAAACTCTGGAGTGCATCTTTTCTTAATCTTCGTTAGTTATTCATATTTTTCACCTTAATCATTCTGAAGTTATCTAATGAAGCAGGAATATTTCTTGTAATTAACATATTCATAATTCTGAATCCACTTTGCTGAGCAGTATTTCATTGGCAAACAAAAAAAACTGCATTTGGATCCCACACTGTGGATATGAAATCATTTTGTTGTGGTCAAGGAGAAACCCTGATTTAAAAGCTTTACAACATTCCCTGGGGTTGAATTTGCCCTTACCTGCATGTAGAAATTACTGTTTCTAGCTTGATGAGAATTTTGCCTGTGTGGTCCCCTCTAAACTGCCTTCTAGATATAATATGCGAGAGTCATCATCTTCCCCCCTCCCTCCTGTAACCACTTATGTTCTGTTTGAATGCTTGTATTTTTTTTCTTCTATCAACATTTCTAATTTTCTAACCCAGTTGGATGTTTTCTGGTCTTATAGCTAGATTTGCTAAGTCTGCATTCTGAGTAGTCTGAGCCCTGACAATAGTTCAGCAATCACACCGGTGTTCATTATTTACCACTGTTCCATTATTCATGAAGTTGCCTCCTAATAGGTTGTCATGGTGTCTTGTCATGGATATTGCCTATGCTCCTCTTTTTCAATGAGAATGGTGGTTGTGACTGAAGCAGGAGCAAACCCAGCCCTGTTTTTGTCTCCTGTACCTAGATGTTTTGAAATCATGCCCTGGGATGAATAGCTACAGCTTGCTCGCTTGTTTTGTTTTGCTTTTGCAAGGATGTCCTCCTTTCCTGTAGGAAATATGCCTAAGTGTACTGTCCTTGCTGCTTGTTGCTCTACTTGTATTTGTACTTTTCAAATGGCAGTGTCCAGCTTCTTAAATAATTTGCCGCACTTTGTTACACCGCAATAATCTGCCACCTGGACCAGGAAGTGCACTGTGAAGAAGGTCTTCGTGTTTTCTTGTCCCTTTGCTTTCTAAACGTATTAAAAACAGACTGTGCTCCTTGTCTTTTCCAGCCCTCCTTGTTGTATAGCGATGCTCTGCCTGCCAGAAGCTACAGGGTTGGTTTTCTCTCCCTTTAGCCGTATGTGTGAAATCTGCTCCGCATCTCTTGGCCATGATCTGTCGTGTCTCCAGAATATCTTGTTAGTCCAGCTCATTCCACAGACTGTGTCATTGAGTGTGTGATCTTTGCAACTGGAATGCACATTTGCCTTTGGTGTGTCTGTCAGCTTGACTTTGCTGGGCCCTCCCTTTCCTCCCACTAGAACCCGACAATTGTTGCAAGGGAACTGTAACTATTTTGAATGCTTCCTAGTGGGAATAAATCATGCCTGTCTTCCTGCTGTTGCATTATATGTTACATTGACATGGAGTTATAAAAAGAAGAGACTGGGAGAGATCACGGCAGAGCTCTCAGCAATAAAAAAAAGGGAAGGGGGCTTTCCCAGCTTTTTCATGCTTCAGTGCATGTTTATACACTGCCACCACCCCCATAACAAAAACATAGTGCAGGTTGAGTATCTCTTATTCAAAATGCTTGGGATCAGAAGTGTTTAGATTTTTTTTCCAGGATTTTGGAATATCTGTATTTGCATATATGTATGTAATGAGATGTCTTGAGAATGAGATCCAAGTCTAAACATGAAATCCATTCACGTTTCATATACACATAGCTTGAAGGCAATTTCATATAATATTGTAATAATTCTGTGCATGAAACAAAGCTTGTTTATGTTGAACTGTCACAATCCCACTCACCCATATAGACAGTTTCGGATCTTGGTGTATGTCTGATTCAAGTGTTCCTGATAAGGGATGCTCAACCTGTACTTGGCTAATATTCAGAATGTCCATTGATACTTCAGAATATACAGAATTTTTGTGCTCAGAATTTTGAACAAAATTTTGTATACAAAACTTCATATGCAGAATTATTATTATTATTATTATTATTATTATTATTATTATTATCTTTATTTGTACCCCGCCAACATCTCCCAAAGGACTCGGTGCGGCTTACAAAGAATTTTGAACAAAACTTCGTATTCAGCTTTGCTGCCTAACAGCAACAAAAAGTGTGATATTTGGATTTAAAATGGCATCTTACCAAGCAGTGAGATGAGTTTGTCTGTAATAATTTTTTAAAAATTGTTTAGCCAGCATTTGTCCTTTGTGTGTAATCCTGTACATGTCTTCTCAGAAGAACCTATTCCCAGTGAGTGGGTATAAGATTGCAGACTTTTCTTTCATTTGGGTTCCAATGATATATTTATTTCTCAGCTAAAACCTAATATCACTTTGTATAGTTAATATAAATTAGCAGTTTGGTAGTGTTAAAATGTATGAATGAGTGAAACAGGGGTGTTGCTAGATTCGTATAGACTTGAAGCAGGCCTCCTCAAGCAACTGCTGCCATCTAATATCTTTTGGAGAGAGGCAGCATTTCTTGGGAACAATAAACAAAGCTAAAATGTTTGTGGGTTATATTTCACTTCCTTCTCAGATTATAACTAAAGTTTACCGTAAACAAAAACCCAACTAATTTCACAAGAGAGAGAATTTCTACACATAAATGTCTCTGTTACGAATAATCTGCCATATCCATGTCATTGCATTTCCTGATACTCTGGTAGTATAAATTCTGGTGTGTTTTAAAGTCCTTTAAGCTCAATATAAAATGGAGATTTTTTCACAGGATATCAGCAAACAATAGATAAGATGAAATCAGTAAGCTTGGGTAACTAAAAATATACCAATGTCATGGTTTTAAATTTACCAAAATGGAAGCCAGAAACCCAAATTATTTACTCTAAAAGTTGTCCCACAGAATCATTACAGACATGCAATTTGATCCAGTAGAGGCTTCGAAGGACAAAAATGAGGAAGGGAATGGCCGCTGCGTCTCTGCAGCTTCCTTCACATATGCTCCAGACAAGCGAAGGACCATTTGGAAAAGAAATGCTGAGTTTGCAAAAATCACATCTCTACCTTTCATTGATTATGGAATGTAGCTTTTCTTTATTTACTGGATATGTCCCCTGTTAATTAAGGAGCAGATTCTGAAAAATATAAATACTTGTTACAACTTGAGTTGACAAATATCGCATTTGCAGAGGCATTTCAATTTCTGTCACATAAAAAAGTAAGTCTAAAGTCTAAAGTAAGCCTCTGTAACACTTGTATAAGTGTTTTGAAAATGAAAAGATGTGATTTTTCTGCTTCAGTACTGTTTTTTTTCTCATGTGAGATTGCTTTGAAAGTGGCAAGAGCGCTTTTTGATATTGTATCATCCAAACTAGTTAATATTTTCAGTTGAACTGTCAAATAAGACAATAGTGGAATATCAATAGCAAGAAGCAGGGTATTGGTCCACCCTAGACCATAACAGATTCTTCAGGGCCCTTATCATGAATGTTTGTTCTCAGTTGGTAGCTACCACCAATGAGTTGAGGTGGCAGCTACTCAAAAGAATGCCCTTAACTTGTGACTGAGAACTTGCGTAATGATTCAATGTTTTATGTTGACTCTTAATGTCCTGGCATTTTTCCAAAGATGAGGCTCAAGTCCTCACATTATTAATTAAAAGAATAAAACTAAAATAATTAAATTAAAAGTTTAGGTTAATCCTCCCTTTAAAAAAATCTGGTAAAAGAACAAGGGGAAGATACCAACCTACAACCCCCCCCCACACACACACACACATTTTAGGAAGTTCCATACTGTCAGAATGACCATCACGAAAACCAACTCTCACACCTTCACCAAAAAGTGGTAGACAGAAGAAAGCAGGACAGGCACACGCACATGGGAGAATACAGTTCTTCAGATAGTCTGCTAGACTCAAGTCACAGAGAACTCCATAGATCATAATTGTACTTTTAAGAATACATGGAAACTAGTGGCCAGTAAAACTGTTGTGAGGCAAGAGTTATTTGCACCCTAATAACTTTCTCCAGTCAGCATCCAGTCCTGCAACATTTTGAGTGGCTGAATTTACTGGGAACTTTCCCAAAGGTTAAACCCCTATGGAGGTATATTATAGTAATAAGAACATGGTGAAACCACCAACATGAGATCAGATATCTCAAGGAAATGACAGAGTTGGTCTTGTTTTTCTTTGAAATCGGAGGTTATAATTTTAATTATTTAAAGAAACAAATCTACTTCTGAACATGAGCAGTTGAGATGACATCTACTCAAGACAGTATGTTTAAAGAATTTGTGCCCTTAACTTGTGGCTGAGAGCCAGCATGGTGTAATGATTTCAATGTTGGACCATGGCTCTGGAAAGCGAAGTTCAAAGTTCTGCTTAAGTATAGAAATCCAAGGGGTTTTCTTGTGTAAATCAAACTCACTCAGTCTCAGAGGAAGGCATGGGCAAACCTCCCTCTGAACAAACATTACCAAGAACAGCATGTGATAGAAACTGGCTAGGATTTCTTGGAGTTGTAGGCCAAAGCACCTGAGGACCCACAGGTTGAGAACCACTGTACTAGGGTGCCCCGGAGTGTGGTGGAGGCTCCTTCTTTGGAAGCTTTTAAACAGAGGCTGGATGGCCATCTGTCAGGGGTGATTTGAATGCAATATTCCTGCTTCTTGGCAGGGGGTTGGACTGGATGGCCCATGAGGTCTCTTCCAACTCTTTGATTCTATGATTCTATGAGGTGCCTAGCAACACTCCTGAAGCAGAAAGTCTAATCTCAGGTTAATTTTGCATGTATTCTGACCATTTGCAAAGTAAGCATGAAGAGGATGTGGTCTTTCCCACATCTTTGAATTGCATGCGGTTTGCACTACAGTTAAGAAGGAACTGTTGCTATTTCGTTGATCCCCTTCACTTCTTTAATTTGCACCTTTCTGCATTTTAAGTCTTTAGATCAACTCTATCAATCTTGTGCTGACTCTCTTTTTTAATTGTAGGCATCTCTGTATGATGAGAACTTTAACACTGGGACTCGTCGGTATAGTGCTTCTAGTTCACGTCCTGTAAGATGGTTTTCACAGTTTTATGCTGGCTTCATTTCTGTTTCTTGCTCTTCTGTTTCTATCTCTCTGCCAGGTTTTAGACGTCTAATGATATTCTTCATGTCTCAAATGTCAGAATGAGTATCTGGTTTATTAAATTATGATTTAGGAATTCAAAAAGTGTTGGCCTGCATGCTCTTCCTATGCCCTTTTTCTTGTACATATTCCAATAACATTCCCATTATGTCTGAAGCAGTGAAGATCTTATCTAATGTTGGTTTATTAACCAGAATCTTTAAACCATGTTTTGTTCCTGGTTTAAGATAATAGTTGGCATCAGACCAAAGTTACCCATTTGAGAGGTAAAAGGAGAGCACTAGTTCAAACAGAACAGGACTAAAATACTGACACTCGTGTGTAAAGGAAGTGCCAAGAGGAAGGGCAAAGTTTGATGGTCTTAATGCTACGCTTTGGTTTACACGTGAAGATCATTATATCCAAACTAGTAAAGCTGCATTAAAATGAACTTCCATGTGATGGTCTGGAGTATCACGCTTTTGTTGTTACAACATGCATCCTTCTTCCCCTTTAATAATTGTAACTTGATTTATTCAGGCTAGAGTTAAGCTGGCAAATTATGGTTTGAACAATTGCTCCAAGCCAAAATTACTTTGGTATGCAATACTACATATTTGCAGACTCAAACCATTCATTGCTAGTACACTTTGGTCTGATGTAAACAGGAAATACTGATTTGCTTAGTTTAAGCTAAAAGGTGTTCAGTCTGCATTCAGCCAATGTAAAGTATTTTCTACTAATGTTATTTAACATTAGTATAACACTATTGTATATTTATCTGTAAATATACAAACAATATTACCTGAAATGTAGATTAAAGATAGATAGTCCTCTTTATCCTCTGTCTATCCTCCCCCTCCATTCTGTACATCTTTGGAAATGCAACATCCATTTTAATTTTAGTACTTGGATGGCCAAATCTGTTTTCAGTAGATTGGTCAGAATATAAATCTTTAACTATTTAAATAAATTAGTGAAAATAAAACTCTCTAATGCTAATATTCATGTTCCATATTCATATGGAAGTTTTGGTTATTCAACTTCCATAGCCATGGATGGGTTCCGCATCCATGGATTCTGAAAATATTTGCCACACCCTGCTGTAGATTTTTGGCATTTCCTCTATCCTTGGGATTTCACTAGCACTTACAAGAATTGTTTACCCCTTTATGCGAGAGATCCCATTTTACTACACCATTGTATATACTATAACTTCAGCATCTATGGATTTTGGTATGTATGCAGGAGTCCTGGAACCAAAGCCAAGCAGATACAGAGGACTTGCTGAAATACTTTTAATAGAAAGATTGATGATTGTTTCTTATCAACCCAGTTAACCTTCTGTTTTTATGTATAGTCTTAAAGATTGTCCACTTTATGTCCAGTCATGGCTTCCAATTGATATCGGATTGTGTTTATGAGCAACACTTAACTATCATTGGATCATACATACTATATGTTCGTATAATGATAAGCAAAATTTTGAAAGGATTCAATAAGGGAAAATAATCCTTAAGCATATTTTCCATGTATTAATATTATTTACCATATTTATAATGTGCTGGGTGTGGGAAGCTATTACACCTTCTGCAGTAATGTATACACCTGTGCAAATGTGTAGGCAACCTTAAGTATTGTGTTGTCTTTAACTTCCATGATTGACATTTAGGAGTCATAATATATTATGACTACCATAAGACAGAATAGTGTGCTTGACCACTAATCTGTTTTTCATATGAATTAATTTAGATTTAGAGATAATATTTGAAAGCTCCCACTTTCAATCTCTCTTTCGCTTTTTATGCTGATAAAGCAAAACAGGTGCTGTTGCTAATGAATTCCTCTTTAGACTAATATTTATTTATTTATTTATTTATTTATTGTGTCAGGCAACCGAACAGTTGTATTACATTTTTGACAGAACAAACAAACATACAAAAGACACAGAGTTTGCAAGCTTGGTAGTTGATTAAATGTCCTTTGACCAGTATCTGGCCACTTGGAGTGCTTCTGGTGTTGCCGCAAGGAGGTCCTCCATTGTGCATGTGGCAGGGCTCAGGTTGCATTGCAGCAGGTGGTCAGTGGTTTGCTCTTCTCCACACTCGCATGTCGTGGATTCCACTTTGTAGCCCCATTTCTGAAGGTTGGTTCTGCATCTCGTGGTGCCAGAGCGCAGTCTGTTCAGCGCCTTCCAAGTCGCCCAGTTTTCTGTGTGCCCAGGGGGAGTCTCTCATTTGGTATCAGCCATTGATTGAGGCTCTGGGTTTGAGCCTGCCACTTTTGGACTCTCGCTTGCTGAGGTGTTCCAGCGAGTGTCTCTGTAGATCTTAGAAAACTGTTTCTTGATTTAAGTCGTTGACGTGCTGGCTGATACCCAAACAGGGGATGAGCTGGAGATGTTCTGCCTTGGTCCTTTCACTATCGGCTGCTACTTCCCGGCATATTCATGCTTCTGCAATGACCAGGCTGGGATCAGCATTTTTAACAGTCTCTCATCTGGAATGGATATCCAATTATTTTCTTAATTGACTTTTTTGTTTTAGCAATAAGAAAGTTTAGAAAATTGACCAGGATGATAAAATGAAATCAAAGCTCTGTTAGCTGGGAAGAACTTAGTTCCAAATGCAGTGATAAAGGGGACATGATATATTTATTTACTGAATTCAGGCAAGAGAATATTCAACTTGATACTTTCATCATGATCTCCATGTTATAACTGGTCATAGCTCTGAAGGTTGATCTGTATGGTTCAGCTCCTCACATTGGGCAGGAGGACATGTACCTTTAGTACAGAATGTGACTGATAATGATTCTTGCTGAACCACGAATCTTGCTCAGTTGCCCTGGGCCACTTGCATAGTTCTGCTGAAACTACTTTGCAGGTTTCTGTGATGATAGAATTGGTGGACCATATACATTTAATGACGGTGTTTTTTAAAGCAAGGACACAGAGAGGGAGAAATTCAAAATATCCTCCAATAAATAACACTGCAGTTAGCATACATAACTTTCAAAAATCATTAACTTTTCGAGTAGCTTAAGTATTGATGCTAACCAACATGCAGAAAAGGCAACCAACCAGTTCTACAAAACTGACAGGACAAGTCTCTTCTCTTTCGATGAGCCAGGCAGTGATATACTTTTGAAAGGAGAATTGGCCAGAAAGTATTAGAAATGAGGCATGAGGAGAGTTTTTCGAGAGTTTGACATAAGCTCAAGTGTTTATGTGTTTCTTGTGGGATTTGTCAAGAGAGGAGAGACCTTCAGATTTTGAAACTGAAATTAAATCATGTGGCTTGCTATAATATTTCCTATTTCATATCATTATTGTCCTCTTGAAACCTATTTGATATCTAGATAAGATCTGAAAATTTTGTCACACAGTCTTAAAGTTTAGTTTATTGATTTTTACAGTTCACGCTATAGCTCTAGAAAGAAGACCCCCATATCCACAGGAGATACGTTCCCAGGCTTTCCATAGATACACAAAAGTGTTAATATTTATTTATTATTTATTTATTTACACCATTTCTACCCCGCCCTTCTCACCCCCGAGGGGGGACTCAGGGCGGCTAATACAGGCAGCAATTCGATGCCACCATATCAGTAACACAGTATAAAATCATAATTCATAGCAGATTAAAAACAGTAACGTCAAAAAATCACATAATCACATAGTCACAAATCACATAGTCACAAAGTCATGAAGTTGCATAGCCATTTCCAATTGTCGTAACAGTCCTGTAGTCCGGGTTCTGTATTTAAAGTGCTCCTGTGCCCACTTAGCCAAAGGCCTGGCTCCAAAACCACGTTTTTCGTTTTTTCCTAAAAGAAAGGAAGGAGGATGCCAATCTGATCTCGCTGGGGAGTGAATTCCACAAACGGGGGGCCACCACTGAGAAGACCCTGTCCCTTGTTCCCACCAGACGTGTTTGTGAAGCCGGTGGGACCAAGAACAGGGCCATTAATAATAATGAATCCAATAGTTGAATGGGAATACATGAAACCGTGGATACTGATTTCATGGAGAGGTTGTACAGTATACAAAATGCTTCTTGGTTGTGAGAACTGGAGCAATACAGCAAGTGAGCGTGTGTTTATATAATCATGCCTGTTACTTGACTATGGAGACTATCGATATAGATGGGAGCTGTTAATGTATAATTGTGCTGCAAAAGTTTTTAATTGAATCTGTTTTCTATGTTTCTTTATTCTGACTTTTCAGCAAACTTTCTATAGGCTCATGTTGTTCTTAATCTATCAGAGTTGCTTGCAGTCTACTCTGATCTCCACTGTTCTAATACTTCTTTTTTCTCATCTCTATTTGATGCGTTCTTTGGGTATATGTGGGCAGCCTTCGGAGTACAGTTGCTACCTTGGCTCAGGATCCCGGGCTTCTTCTAGAGCTAGTTCTGCTCGTGCAAGTCCTGTGGTGAGCATTTCTTTCTGCTTTTTCTTGCACTGTTATATTGCTTTTTCCTTGCTTTACAAAGCTATTTCTACTTGTGCAGAAGCTTGTGGTAGATGGTTAAATTGTATTGATTCATAAATTAGACTGTCCATCTTTAAACTGTAATGAACCATTAGGACATTTCTTTTGTAACTGATATTCTTGTCTTAGTGTATTGTCGAAGGCTTTCATGGCTGGAATCACTGGGTTGTTGTAGGTTTTTTCAGGCTATATGGCCATGGTCTAGAGGCATTTTCTCCTGACGTTTCCCCTGCATCTCTGGCAAGCATCCTCAGAATAGTGAGGTCTGTTGGAAGTAGGAAAATGGGTTTATATATATCTGTGGAATGACCAGGGTGGGACAAAGGACTTTTGTCTTCTGGAGCTAGGTGTGAATGTTTCAACTGAGCACCTTGATTAGCATTTAATGGCTTGGAAGTGCCTGGGGGAATCTTCTTTGTTGAGGGGTGATTTGATGTGCCTGATTGTTTACTCTCTATTGTTTTGCTGTTGTATTTTTTGAGTTTTTTAAATACTGGTAGCCAGATTTTGTAGTCTGACATGGTGGTTGTGAGAGTGGTCCACCAAACGCAGCGCCCAAACACGAATCAAAGAACATGAAAGGCACTGCAGACTACTTCAACCAGAGAAGTCAGCCATAGCAGAGCACATGATGAACCAACCTGGACACAGCATATTATTTGAGAACACAGAAATGCTGGACCACTCTCACAACCACCATGTCAGACTACACAGAGAAGCCATTGAAATACACAAGCATGTGGACAATTTCAGCAGAAAGGAGGAAACCATGAAAATGAACAAAATCTGGCTACCAGTATTAAAAACTCAAAAATTACAACAGCAAAACAATAGAGATTAAACAATCAGGCACATCAAATCACCCCTCAACAAAAAAGATTCCCCCAGGCACTTCCAAGCCATTGAATGCTAATCAAGGTGGTCAGTTGAAACATTCACACCTAGCTCCAGCAGACAAGAGTCCTTTGTCCCACCCTGGTCATTCCACAGTTATATAAACCCATTTTCCTACTTCCAACAGACCTCACTACCTCTGAGGATGCTTGCCATAGATGCAGGCGAAACGTCAGGAGAAAATGCCTCTAGACCATAGCCATATAGCCCGAAAAAACCTACAACAACCTATTCTTGTCTTGTTTCACAGTGTTCCTGTTATGGAAAAGGGAGATACAGTCAGATAGGTGAATACCTGTCTAGCTGATTTCTGTTGCTTTGCTTCTGTCCTTGCAGCATTCCTTATGATATTACCTTGCAACATCAAAGAATTCATTAGGCATAGGGCCAAAAATGTGAAAAGCTTATAATCTTCATAGTTATAGGACAGTATATTAAATACAATACAGGAAGAGAGAGAGGGAGAGAGATAGAGATCTCATTTGCTGTCTGCCCTTGCTTTGCCCCAGAATGTGCCATTAGCAGATTGCACCTGATTTTTTCCCAGCAGGAATGGGAATCTGAATCAAGGTTTATATCAAATGAAATTAAAAATCTGGGATAATAAGAAGGGAGAGAAAGGAAAAAGAGAAATAGAGCAACACTATAAAGACTTAACTGATTTTCATTTCAGCATGAGCTTTTGTGAATATAAACCCTCTTCTTCAGATCCTGTACAGAATGAACTTAAGCTCTAAGTTATAAAGTGTATACAGGCAGTCCCTGAGTTACAAACATCTGACTTACAAATGACTCCTAGTTACAAAAGGGGAGTGAGAGAACATGGAGCAAGAGAAATCTATTCCTAGGAAGGGAAATTCACTCATGGAAGAATTACCATGGGGAAAAGGTGTCTCCACTGAAACTTTATCACCAATCCTTGTTTCCACAACAAGCCACATTTTTTCAAAATCCAATGATCACAGGGACAAGAAAGTGAGGTAAAATATTTTGAGCAGGGACAAAGACAGCAAAACAAACACCATAGTGGTGTTAAGTCTTCCCAATTCCTCGAAAACGGCTCAGAAATTTCAGCTAGTCCAGCGGGTGGCAGCCAGGATGTTAACTGGTGCTCCTTACAGAGAGAGGTCAAGCTTCCTGTTCAAGGAGCTCCATTGGCTGCCGTTCATCTTCCAATCCCAATTCAAGGTGCAGGTGCTCACCTACAAAGCCCTAAACGGTTTGGGACCCGCCTACCTGCGTGACCGTATCTCCGTTTACGAACCTGCACGCTCCCTTCGATCATCTGGAGAAGCCCTGCTCTCGATCCCACCTGCATCGCAGGCGCGTTTGGTGGGGACGAGGGACAGGGCCTTCTCTGTGGTGGCCCCACGACTCTGGAACTCTCTCCCCAAGGATATCAGACAAGCCCAAACGTTGGCTGTCTTTAGGAAGAGCCTGAAGACCTGGCTGTTCCAGTGTGCCTTTCCAGAATAGGAAACTCCTGGTTTCAAGTCCCAATTGCACTTTGCTAGAGACTCAGGATTATCTGCACATTGCACCTACCTCCATACACCTCTACATATTACCTGTCAAGTTCAGCATTTTAATTTTTGTCCATTACATTTGGCCCGGGCTTGGTTTTAATTGTGTCACGGTGTCATTGTTTTACTGTTTTATTGTTTTGCTTGATGTTTATTATTTGTTTTTGAGTTTATTGTGTATTGTATGTTGTTGATTGTTGGCGGCCTTGGCCTTTGTAAGCCGCATTGAGTCCTACGGGAGATTTTGCGGGATATAAATAAAGATGATAATAATAATAATAATAATAATAATAATAATAATAATAATAATTTGGTACACACACACACACACGGCTGGATTACACTTTAAAAATATACCTGTTTCAACTTAAGAACAAACCTACACAAACGATCTTGTTCATAACATGGAACTGCCTGTACAGTATATACAGTTGTGGGAGTGGAGTAGAATGTAACAGGATTGAGAAAGATGCAAATCATGTCCCTTTTCAAAAATGGGGCCACATGTTACAGGTTTTTCAGATATTTACAGTGGTCAGTGAGGGTAGATGTCTTTAAGCAATAAATCTGCTTACCAAGAGTCAGTTTTCCTGGGTTCAAATTAACAACAACAACAACAACAACAAACAAACAACAACAACAACAACAACCTTTATTTGTACCCCGCCACCATCTCCCCATTGGGGACTCGGGATGGCTTACATGCGGCCAAGCCCAACAATGCAGTACAATAAATGAAATCAAAACACAAACAACAATTTGAGAAATTACATAAAACATAAGAACACAGCAAACAAAATAAAATTACAATAAAATCATTCATAACATAATATAAAACAGTGAATAGGCCGCATGTACAGAATAAAATACTAAGGCTAAAAACACGGCTAAAAACACGGGGTGAGACAATGATGGAGCAGATTATTTGTGGGGAGGAACTCTTCCGGAATGGGGTCGGAAAGGGCCTTCGTACAGAAGGGGAAGGGGTATGCACTAAAGACAGATGTTGAGGGATAACAGCAATATGAGATTATATGATTAATCTCCAAAAGCGCAGCAGAAGAGCCAGGTTTTGAGATTCTTCTTAAAACTTTCTAAAATAGGGGCTCACCTAATCTCACCAGGCAATGTATTCCATAGTTGGAGGGCCACTGAGGAAAAGGCTCTCTCCCTTGTTCCCACAAGGTGGGCCTGAGATAATGGTAGGGGTGAAAGAAGAGCCTCCCTTGAGGATCGGAAGGATCGGGCAGGTTCATGGAGGGAGATACGGTCATGAAGGTAGGCGGGTCCCAAAACGTTTAGAGCTTTATAGGTGATGACCTGTAACTTGAATTAGGACCGGAAAATAAACAGCAGCCAATTGAGCTCCTTAAACAGGGGGGTAACTGCTCCCTGTAATTTGCTCCCATTATTAATCTGGCTGCCAAACGTTGGACAAGTTGTAGTCTTTCTGAGAATATTATTATTATTATTATTATTATTATTATTATTATTATTAAACTTTATTTGTACCCCACTAGCATCTCCCGAAGGACTCGATGCGGCTTACACAGGCCAACACACAATATAACAGTACAAAAAACCAAAGCAAATTAAAAATAATTAAAACAATAAAACAAGCAATAAACAAAACACTAAGACACAATAAAAACTGGGCTGGGCCAGAGTAATGGGTACAAGATTAAAAGTGCTGATGTGACAGGTGGTATATAAGGGATTATAGAGCAAGTGCAGAGTGCGGTGTGCAGCAATCTTAATTCAAGTAAAGTGCTTATGGGACTTGGTGTTGGAGATTTCCTAGTCTGGGAAGGCACATTGGAACAGCCAGGTCTTCAAGTTCTTTCTGAAGACTGCCAATGTAGGGGCCTGTCTAAGATCTTTGGGGAGGGTGTTCCAGAGTCGGGGGGCCACCACGGAAAAGGCCCTGTCTCGCGTCCCCACCAAACGCGCTTGTTATGTGTGCTGTAGCTGAAAACTTTTGCATCTAGTGTAGCATGAAGTATCTTTGCATCTTTTTGGATTCTGTTAATTCTCTCGCACTCCCCAAATTATATAAATTTGTTTTAGTATTGCCGTATACTGCATCTGAAGAAGTGAGTTTGTAGCCACAAAAGCTCATGCTAAAATAAATACCAGTTAAGTCCTAATGGTTCTGCCACATTACCTTTTTTTTCTCCTTCCTTTCCTTTTATGCTCACATAATGGCTACTTCTTTTAAAAGTTTAGGAAACATTTTGGCTTTCTATACCTATGGGAAATGTTCTTCAAGGATAAAAGTAACATAAATGAAGGCATCGAGGGAGAATTGTGACATTGTGACCTGTGGAATTTAACTCAGTGTGTAGTGAAAAATAGAAAACTTCAACATCAATTAATTCTCTTAGGGCGCCAGGCAGTCCAGGTTTCTTGAAAAGTACTCAGTTCCAATCTGCCCTTCCCTGATTTTCCATATCACATTAATAACACTATGTAACAAAATTCGATTTTTTTCTGTTCATGGTTTGAGTGTTATTCCTGTTTAATTGCTTTTAAAGTAGTTGTTATAGTCCAGAAACCTTGTTTTTGTGGCTGCCACAAACAATGTTGAATTGGTTGAGACACAGTGAGATATTCATTGAAAAACTATAGCAAAATGTGCTGCAGGATGTCCCACAAAAACAGTTTTTGCAGTTTAATAATCTTTTCCCTTTTTTATGATAGAACCAATTGGGAAATGACATTTATAACCTAGGAACAAAAATTGTGTTACATGGTGTAATCTTTTAGTCCTTGACCCTTGGACAGTATATATTGAATTCACAGATTTTTTGTACTTTTTCAAATCTTGGAAACCCTCTTCCTCCCAATGGAAACCCTTCCCCCTCCTAATTCTATTGATAACTTTCCTTTTCTTTCTCATTACCCTCATCTTGGCAATTTAGCCAGAATAATTTAGTATACCAGTTTTCTGTTACAATATATGCTAACAGAATATATTTGCACGTTGGTGTTCAAGTGGGACCCAAAATACGTTACGGTGTGGAGAGCTTTCACAATAATGCATTCTTGCTCTTTTTTTCTTGATGATTTCTGATACTTTTTAAGATTCACTTCAGCTTGAGAAAGAAAATACCAAGATATAGGGAAAGTCTAATTTTCAGTGCCTTATGCTTTATCGTTGATTGAACTTTGTCTTTCAAATAATATTTCCTTTTTCTTGGGAACTTAGGCCCGGAAAATATATTCTGTTTTCTGAGTATATCAGTCTGGAGTTCCTAATCTGATACACAATAGCCAGCAGCAGCTCTTACATTTTTCAGGAGTTAACGTTCTTCCATATGCTGTAGTTTGACACAATCTCATGTCATAGTTTGTTAAGCGTCTCACATTAGTGGAGAAGTCCACATTTGTATAGCAGGAGTGGTGTGCAACTACTAGAGGTTAGGGGCTACATTAGAAGAAGCCTCTTCTGAGCCTAAAATGCCAAGGTCTACAAGATACCCCTCTTGGCTCCAGAGGGCATTTGTGGTCTTTTTTTATGATGGTGAGTCGTAAGGGCAGCATATTAATAACATGTTGCCAACCCCTGCTCTACACAAAGTATGGTGTAAGTTTGATTGGTAATCAATAATAATAATAATAATAATAATCTTTATTTATACGCCGCCACCATCTCCCCAATGGGGACTCGGAGCGGCTTACATGGGGCCAAGCCTGGACAATATATTACATCAAAATAAAAACAAAACATAAACAACAAGCTACATCATCAAAATTACATAAAACGAAAAAAACCCCCATATAAATACAATAACAGAATAACATTACAATAAACACAGTCGATCACAGATTTTCACCAACATGGTATATCCCTGCTATATTTGTATATGTTTATATATTTATATAAATACCCCACCCATGTCTCAAAGTGATATTTTAACCTGCCCTTAGTTTCCTGATTTTGAGGTTGAAATGTCTTCCTTCATCTTACTGGGTTTGTTAGGTTTGGGAAGTTAAAAATAAGCCTTCTCGGTTTTTGTATTCCTCTGACATTTTACTTTTCAGAGTATTAATAGATCAGGATTTTATCTTGTGTTTTATAATAGACAAATACTATTTGAGATTATTTTACAGCTCATACTAAATCCTACTTGAAAGAACCTGAAATCGCCAATGGGATTTTGGCCTGCATCAATAGGAGCATAGTGTCTAGATCTAGGGAAGTAATGCTACCCCTCTATTCCGCCTTGGTTAGACCACACCTGGAATATTATGTCCAATTCTGGGCACCACAATTGAAGAGAGATATTGACAAGGTGGAATGTATCCAGAGGAGGACGACTAAAATGATCAAAGGTCTGGAGAACAAGCCCTATGGGGAGCGGCTTAAGGAGCTGGGCATGTTTAGCCTGAAGAAGAGAAGGCTGAGAGAAGATATGATAGCCATGTATAAATATGAGAGATGAAGTCCCAGGGAGGAGGGAGCAAGCTTGTTCTCTGCTTCCCTGGAGACTAGGACGCGGAACGATGGCTTCAAACTACAAGAGAGGAGATTCCATCTGAACATGAGGAAGAACTTCCTGACTGTGAGAGCCATTCAGCAGTGGAACTCTCTGCTCCGGAGTGTGGTGGAGGCTCCTTCTTTGGAAGCTTTTAAACAGAGGCTGGATGGCCCATCTGTCAGGGGTGCTTTGAATGCAATATTCCTACTTCTTGGCAGGGGGTTGGACTGGATGGCCCATGAGGTCTCTTCCAACTCTATGATTCTATGAAATACAGGAAAGTTGAACTGCTTCATTGCACCTGATGTTATTTTTTAAAAATGAAAGAAATCAAAATAAGATTGAATGAGTGTGTAGGAGTTCAAAAACATGCAAATGTTAGTAGATCAATAGGTACTGTTTCGGTGGGAAGGTAATGGCTTTCCATGTAATCATGCCGACCATATGACCCAGGGGGCGTCCACAGACAACGCCAGGTCTTCAGCTTAGAAATGGAGATGAACACCACCTCCAGAGTCAGACCCGACTAGACTTAATGTGAAAGGGAAACATTTGCCTTTACCTTACACAGTCAGATAATCTGGGATCAGTTCCTGGGATATAGGGCAGTGTAGATCCAGCCTTAGATCCAGCAGAAATACATGAAACATTGAGCATGGTATTTATACAGGATTATACCCACCACTTTCCACCACGTTTGGTTCTGTGTGACTGAAGTGGCTGTGTTTTCTAGAAGAAGTTTTATTTTGGAAACTCCTTTTTATTCAAAAACAATCAGCCACATTGTTCATCACTGAGAAAAATACTCTGTTACACTGAGCCTCTCAAAAGTAGTTAGAGATTTGCAGTGAAATTTCAGTATTAGACATGCACGTAATCCTGTAAATACAGTGCCATTTGTTAAAGCTGGATAAAAATACAATGGTATACACGTAGTCTTTTCTGTCTGTTTGTTAAACTTTTAGTACTTAATCAGTTAAGAATCTGAATATCTTTTGAATGAATGACACAGAAGGAAAGTTACTGGATTAAACTTTTTGTTTGAATTAAAGCCTTCAGGGAAGCTAAAGCATCGAGCTATAATTAGGAGATTTTTTTCATTAATGAAGTAAAACACTGAATGTCCAGGTGTGACCAAAAAGCGTTTTTGTTAATATTCAAGTGCATAACAACTGTGCAGACAGAGCAGTAAATACAGTATATGAGTTTTGATATTTCTCGGTCAGTGGCATCATGCTGAGGAAGTTTGAGGGGAATTTGTTAGAGAGAAAATGTAGTTTTTCTGCCTTGTTTATCAGTTCTTACTCCTTTCATCTCTCTTCCTCAGGTTGAAGAAAGGCCAGAAAAGGACTTCGAGAAGGTGAGAGAGAATCTGTGGAATGTTGTGAAAGGAAACACATTATTTTGAATTATTTTTAACAATAGTTACCAGCTGAGGCTGGAGTAACCGGTTCATAAACTGGAGCTATGGATTCACAATGTCTCCATCTTCACTAACAATATGTGTCATGCTTGTGGTATTTCACAAAGGCCTATGGTCTAAGCATCAAATGAACTTGGAACTATTGACACGATCATAGATGTCCTTCCAAACCTACTTACTAAGGAGTAGCTCTCTGAAAGATGGAAGTCTGTCCAGCTGGCTATTAGGACACAAGAGGAGGATAGTTCCCATTCCTTTCCACCAGTGAATGATGCTGTGAACACGCAATGTAACATGATTTTTTGTTCCTGGTTTATAAATGTCATTTCCTAATTTGTTCTATCATAAAAACATGGAACAAGCTTATTTAACTGCAAAAACTTGGTTTTTGAGGGACATCCTGCAGCACATTTTGCTATAGTTTTTCAATGCATTTAACTTACACCAGGGGTCCACAAACTTTTTAAACAGAGGGCCTGGGTCACAGTTCCTCAAACTGTTGGAAGGCCGGATTATAATTTGCAAAAAAACATGAATGAATTTCTATGCACACTGCACATATCTTATTTGTAGTGCAAAATACACTTTAAAACAATACAATAATTAAAATGAAGAACAATTTTAACAAATATAAACTTATTAGTATTTCAATGGGAAGTGTGGGCCTGCTTTTGAGATAGGATTGTTGTTGTTGTTGTTGTTGTTGTTGTTGTTGTTGTGTGTTTTCAAGTAATTTCAGACTTAGGTGGACCCTGAGCGAGGGCTGGGTAAACTACCTTGGAGGGCCGCATCTGGGCCCCGGGCCTTAGTTTGAGGACCCCTGCCTTACACATTCAGGTAGAGTCTTGGTCAATCTAACATAACTTGTGGCAGCCACAAAAATGAAGTTTCTGGAGTATAATATCTACTTTCAAATTAAGTACCACATAACTAAACAGGAAATAACACTCAAACCAGGAACAGAAAATGTTACATCATGCAGTCAAAAGCAGGACCTCTGTTGCAGTTCTTTGTCACAGCCTCTCTCACTCATAGGAGGGAGTAGAAATGTGATCTCCCTGCACCTCGATCTTCAGCTGAACAGACCTTCATCTCTCCATTTGGCTGATGTCTAGGAGGTGTTACTTAGTTATGCATTCATAACTAAGTAGACAGTGTTGAATATGAGTCTGAAACGGTTCTGAAAACTGAATAATAGAAATGAGATTCCATAAATTTTGATGTTTCAAACAAATTCACTATGGTTTTGTCCCACTTCCATTTTCTGTTACTGATGTAGCTATAGTGATGTATTTGTGTCACTTTTGCTAGATTCCAGAATCCAAGGATTTAGACAGTGTATTCCCACATCTTTTGCAGCAAGAAGCAGCTCAGGTAATACAGGGTGGAGCATAAAGATCGCCCACATTTTGAAGGGTTATTTAAAAAAGGAACGAAACTACCTAGAAAAAAATTATATATTTCTGAAAAGTACATTAAAACATTTTAATCAGTTAATAATAATAATAATAATAATAATAATAATAATAATAATAATTTATTTGATCAGTCATATGACCATTTCAAAATAGAACATGAGTAAAAAAACAAGGCAAAAAGGTGAGGACAGCAGCTGACCTTCTGTTTATAGTCAGAATCTTATTTTCCTGGTGGTTCTTTCAGGAAATCTGCTCTTTTCTTGATAGTTTTCAGAATAAAAAGGTTTACTCTGATTATGCTGGATCTTTCCTGTCCTTGCAAGAGGGATGTCAGAATATCATTTCTGTTGGGGGACCTGCAGTTGGATAATATTGGATGTAAATATCTCTCTCGCAGTTCAGTATATGCTGGACAGTCCATTAAGAAATGTTCAATGTCTTCCACTATTTGTTCTCCCCATACGCAGAATCTCTCACTTCTTGGGATGTTACAGTAGCGCCCAGTTTGCACCATAATACCGAGTTGTTCAAACCTAGCCCTAGTATATATTCTTTTTAAGGGTAGTGGAAGTGGAATAGTTAGGTAGTGCTCTAAATGAGTATTCCTTTTGTGGGAAGCTAAAAACCTTGTGGCTGAAGACCTACCTATGCTCTCTAGGTCCAGCTTGCATAGACATCCCGAATTTTAATCAGTTTTAAAAACCATATCAGACAAATCATTTCATAAGGATGCAGCTTTGAATTGGCATGCAGAATCCTCCTCAAACTTCAACTTGATATGCATACCATGGCATGCTTTTGAGTTTTATTGAGTGGATGCCCTTACTGCTTACACATTTTCTGGTAGTCCAGTTTCCGGAAGATTAGAAATCCATAGCTAAAATTATTTTCTGATCTGGTACAGATGCATTTTGACAGAGTGCGAAGTGGGTATGGAATGCTTTTTGTATCATTATCACAGAACAGTTCCGTTCTCATAATATGCAACAACAAAGTTCAGGTGTTCACTGTTCCAATCCATTATTGGTATGGTGAAGCCTAACTTACTAATTAAGACATTTTCCTGTAACTAGTATAATTTTTTAAAATGTGATATATGCCTATTTCTTCACAAATTTTAAAATATAATTTTAAAATACTGTATATACTCGAGTATAAGCCGACCCAAATATGCCGAGGTGCCAAATTTTACCACAAAAAACTGGGAAACGTATTGACTCAAGTATAAGCCAAGGGTGGGAAATGCAGCAGCTACTGGTAAATTTCAAAATAAAAATAGATACCATACAATTAATCAGAGGAGATTCAGAGGAGATTCCATCTGAACATTAGGAAGAACTTCCTGACTGTGAGAGCCGTTCAGCAGTGGAACTCTCTGCCCCGGAGTGTGGTGGAGGCTCCTTCTTTGGAAGCTTTTAAACAGAGGCTAGATGGCCATCTGTCGGGGGTGATTTGAATGCAATATTCCTGCTTCTTGGCAGGGGGTTGGACTGGATGGCCCATGAGGTCTCTTCCAACTCTTTGATTCTATGATTCTATGATTCTATGTCCACATGCTTGTGAATTTCAGCAAAGAGGGATCCTTTCACCTCTGCAGAAGTCTACCGTGTACCATGCAGCTGTGGACAAGTCTACATAGGGACCACCAAACGCAGCATTGCCCAAACATGAATCAAGGAACATGAAAGGCACTGCAGGCTACTTCAACCAGAGAAGTCTGCCATAGCAGAGCACCTGATGAACCAACCTGGACACAGCATTTTATTTGAGAACACAGAAATGCTGGACCACTCTCACAACCACCATGTCAGGCTACACAGGGAAGCCACTGAAATACACAAGCATGTGGACAACTTCATCAGAAAGGAGGAAACCATGAAAATTGAGGTCTCTTCCAGCTCTTTGATTCTATGATTGTATGATTCTACATTAATTGAGGCATCCGTAGGTTAAATGTTTTGAATATTTACATAAAACTGTAATTTAAGATAAGACTGTGGAACTCTGATTAAACCATTATTCTAACCTTCTTCAATGTAAATGTGCTTGCATATCCTTCCAATATAAAATAGAGTAAAATAATAAATGTAATAATAATACTACTACTAATAATAATAGAGTAAAATAATGGAAATGTAATAATTACAGTAAAAATAGAGTAAAATAATAAATATAATAAAAACAATAATAAAGTAGAATGATCAATGTAACAATAACAACAACAATACATTTATTATGTATTTCTAACAGGGTAAAATAATAAATAACCTTGACTCGAATATAAGCCGAGCGGGACTTTTTCAGCCTAAAAAAAGGGCTGAAAAACTAGGCTTTTACTCGAGTATAGTAATAGCACCTTGGCATTAAGCATCACATTTATTAGGAAGAAATATAATTGTAGAAGATTCCCCACCTTTCCTTTCATTTTCTACTGTTTCCGTTTTCCAATTATGTGAAATACTGGGTCATGAAACTTGTGTTTTGTCGCTAATAGAAGCCAGAAAACTTTGGACTCATTAGGAACATGGTATTAAGAAGGTAGGCTGATCCAATCAGATTTAATTATAAACAGGAAGAGATGGATTAATTATAATGATGAAAGAGAATGCAGCTTATAAACAGTAAGAGCAAAAGAAAGCTTATGGTCTTTCCTTAGTGTCATAAAGCTTCCACATACAACAGATGCAAGTCCAGAGTCTTTAACAGTATTGCGCATTTCTCGGTCTCATGCTAAAGCCAGAGAAAAGATAGCTTGCCATGGAGCTGTCTACTGAAGTTCCTGAACGGGATTAGGCAACTGCGCAGGACTGTTTGGCAATGTTTCCATCCCCAACGTCTTGCAGGCCACTTCCTATCTGAGGGTGTCAATATACTGTGTTTTCTTCATCGTCTCTGTGACTCACACAATTGAGTTTGTCTGTGCCTGCACAGAATGTCCTTTGGCACAGAAGCGTTCCCCAGTAGTGCTTTTTCTGCCTAAGCCCTCCATTCCTAGGTCGCTGAAGCAAAAGCCAAGGAACGGCAGGGGACAATGTGGAGGAATTGCAGATGACTATCCAAAGAACCATAGAGAGGGATGCCTGTTCTTTTCCTCTCTTTCGCAATGGTGTCCAGAAGTGACATTACATTGCTTTTTCTTGTCTTTTTGAAGAAGTAATGTAGGAAGAATGCATTACTTCATATGGAATGGGGAGGTCTGAGGGCTTTAGGTAATGTTTACTTGCATGTTTGCATATCACGGGTGGGGGTGGCAGGATTGGCTATGATTACTGGACCTTTCCCCCTAAAAACTGCAATTAAAAATTGGGGGATTTGGAAGGACTGATGGGAAGCATAATGGTCCACAAACGGGGGTCCAGTGGTTGATTACAGCCAACAGTCAGCAGTTTCCTTGCCCTTTTCTAGAATCTGCCTAAAGTAGTCAGAAGGAGAAAACAGGAAAAAGCAAAATAAATCATAGAATCATAGAATCAAAGAGTTGGAAGAGACCGAATGGGCCATCCAGTCCAACCCCCTGCCAAGAAGCAGGAATATTGCATTCAAATCACCCCTGACAGGTGGCCATCCAAAGAAGGAGCCTCCACCACACTCCGGGGCAGAGAGTTCCACTGCTGAACGGCTCTCACAGTCAGGAAGTTCTTCCGCATGTTCAGATGGAATCTCCTTTCTTGTAGTTTGAAGCCATTGTTTCGCATCCTAGTCTCCAGGGAAGCAGAAAACAAGCTTGCTCCCTCCTCCCTGTGGTTTCCTCTCACATATTTATACATGGCTATCATGTCTCCTCTCAGCCTTCTCTTCTTCAGGCTAAACATGCCCAGCTCCTTAAGCTGCTCCTCATAGGGCTTGTTCTCCAGACCCTTGATCATTTTAGTCGCCCTCCTCTGGACACATTCCAGCTTGTCAATATCTCTCTTGAATTGTGGTGCCCAGAATTGGACACAATCCCTGCATTAGGAATAAAGGAAGGAAGGCCAACCCTCACAGAAGTATATAAATACTCTTATTTCAGAAATATGCTCAACTCTGGAAAAGAAGTTCCTCTGGAACTTGCATATGATAGATATTCCATGGCTTCAGGCGCAGGCTCTCCATAAGAAATGTTCAAAATACCTCCTTTGTACAGTTGTCCTCCATTATTGATTCCGGTATGCCAGTACAAACACATACTCACTATAAACCATTATCTGCCTCCATATATTTCCAGGGAGTTCGTACTGCGTCAAGTTTGTCAGCAGCTACACTGGCCTCTCTAGGTGGAACCTCTTCTCGGCGAGGGAGCGGAGATACCTCAATTTCGGTTGATACTGAAGCATCTATCAGAGAAATTAAGGTAACATGCATATTGGGAGTGGATGTTTGTAAGGTGCGCTTGCATACAAAATACCTGTGCCAAAAAAATAATAATCAGGAACCCAAACAAAAAGTAGTTTGAGCCTCTATGATCACAATGATCATAGAAAAGGGGACCTATCATGTTTTTCTAGATAAAGGGACATTATATAGAGAAAGTTATTTATTTATTTTATATATTTACAGCATTTATATTCTGCCCTTCTCACCCCGCAGGGGACTCAGGGCAGATTACAATGTACACATATATGGCAAACATTCAATGCCACTTTTGACATACAACATATACAGACATAGACAGAGGCTATTTAACTTTTTCTGGCCGCCAGGGGAGCTGTCACTTTCATCGTCCATCTGCGACACTGATGAAGAACTTCCGCATTCCCCGCATGCTTTTTGCTGGAGTGCTTGCTGGAGTCTTTTTTTTTATGGCCTCATAAATTAGTTAATTTAGCCTCCCCACACTTTAAGGTGGTACCTAATTTTCCTACTTGACAGATGCAACTGTCTTTCGGGTTGTAAAGGTCAACAACAGGCTACAAAATTGATTGGAAACCCACTCCAACCTGGGCTGGCTTCAAACTCATGACCTTTTGGTCAGAGTGATCTTAATGCAGCTGACACTCCGCTAGCTGCACCACAATCCCGGTGCTGTTGAGCACCATTTTGCACCAGTTAAACACTTCAAATACCTTTGGTTCAGTACAACCTGTCATGGTCCACTCACTTAAAATATACACTGGCCCAGGCCCAATCAAGCAACAGTACTAACAGGAAGTTTTTCCAGTAGCCACAAATATATCCCTCCAACTCTGCAAGTTTTTCAAGCAAAGGCGATGTCACAACTACTCTATGGAACGCCCATCTGATTAACCCCTAATAACAGTGCCATCAGATCCTTCCACTCAAAATTCCTCCACAAATTATTTGGTGTCCCAAACTGTGTCCCGTATGCAGTTCTATGTCTAGAATCTGGCCAGTACTCTATAGAGGCCACTATCTGGTTAAACATCATAAAATTTTGGTTATCTATCCACTACCAATGCCCCAGTAACTCTCTGATCCAAGTCACCTTGAGTTGAACTCTATCACTCAAAATGGTGCTCAACAGTTTTAGCAAAGATCGGGGAATTGGGCTATGATAGCGACTTCTTGAACCTGCTAACTTTCACCGAAATCTTTACCCTTATCAAAAAGAGGCTGCTAGAAAGGGATTATAACCAACTGTTGTGCTTGGCCAATAAATCCTGTTCACCTATGAACATGGCAATTCCATTCATACAGGGAAACCTAGCCTTTTACATCGCAGCGCTCACTAAACCCTCTTACAGGAGAGCCTACATGCTGGCTAGATTTAATATTATGCCATCTCTGCTCCATAGAGGAAGACTCAGCGGTCTACCGAGTGATAAGAGGCTTTGTCCCTATAGCACAGGACAGCTGGATTCCATCCCGCATATTCTTTTGCAGTGCCCACTTTACCAGGAACCAAGATCTAGCTTACTATCACATGTTATAGATTCCTTGAAAAAGCATAGTGACCCAAACAATGTAATTATGTTTTTAAATTGTCAAGATTTTAACTGCTGCCTTTCAGTGGCAAGATTCCTGAACGAAGTCTGTAAACTGAATGTGTAGCAAATGTGAAGTTCCCTTTTCTATGGTTTGTAGTGTATTTTAAGAGGAGGCCCCGGTGGCGCAGTGGGTTAAACCCCTGTGCCAGCAGGACTGAAGACTGACAGGTCACAGGTTCAAATCCGGGGAGAGGCGGATGAGCTCCCTCTACCAGCTCCAGCTCCTCATTCGGTGACATGAGAGAAGCCTCCCACAAGGATGATAAAAACATCAAATCATCCAGGCGTCCACTGGGCAACGTCCTTGCAGACGACCAATTCTCTCACACCACAAGCGACTTGCGGTTTCTCAAGTCTCTCCTGACACGACAAAAAAAAAGTGTATTTTAAACCTTTTTGCTATGTATATGCCAATAAAGGCTTATTGGATTGGATTGGTTTTTCTAGCCTAAAAGAATTAGCATGGAATTAAGTAAGGAGCTTTTAAGCAGAAGCTGGATGGACATCTGTCAGGAGTGTTTTGATTGTATTCTGCATGGCAGGAGGTTGGACTGGATGGTCCGACTGTATGATTCTATGGACTTCTGTAAATAATTAAGGTACTACCTCTACATTATAAAAACATCCCCTGCTTTTTGACATCCCACTTTTTGCTGTTCCAATTATAGCCATGTTCATACTTCGGTTCTAACCCCTGGTCTGTTCCTTACAACTTACTCGGTTTTTTTCTCATTTTCAGTCAATGTAGTGCAGATTTTTCTCTCTCAGACAACTTGGTGCCATCTTGTGGTTAGTTCCACATTTGCAAGTTTTAAACCACTTTTCAACCATTTCCCCCTTTTACCAGTTTCCTAGTTCCTTACAGATCGAACATGTGGGGGATGCCTGTATTCAAAAATAACCCAGTGTCACAATATTTTGCCATTTCCTTTAGGATATCAATGAGTTAAAGGACCAGATTCAGGATGTAGAAGGAAAATACAAGCAGGAATTAAAGGAAATGAAGGTACAGGTTTGAGCTTGTGGGAGTAACTTTGGCTAAACAATCAAGAGCTGAATGGAAGCTAACCTGCATGTTTTCTTTCAGCATTGTGGAGTTATATACTAAACATAAAATACAGAATGTTGCGTATCTTGTTACGTTGTAGTAATAGTTCTAATTTACAAATTGCAGTTTAATTGGGTTTTTTTTTTCAGAACATAAATACATAAAACATCTTCAGATTGAACAGGGCAATATTTTAACACCAGATAGCAGGCATTTGTGTTGCTTCCACAATTTTTGGCAGGGTTTTTAGGTGCCTGTGGTTGCCATGAACTTTGTGGAGATGTAGGCATCAGGCATTTGCTTATGGAATCATTCCTCCCTTAATCATTAATTTTCAACATTATGGAGAAATCAAAATAATAAAACAGTATTGAGCCTAAATTTGTGAGTGATGGTCTAGAATGGCCCTTGCCTGAATCTCATCTCTGCCACAAACCCACTAAGGGTACATCCACACTATAGAATTAATGCTGTTTGTCACCGCTTTAATTGGCATGGCTCAATGTTATGGGTTCCTAGGAGTTGTAGTTTTACAAGGTCTTTAGCCTCTGATAAGATTGCTAGTGCTTCACCAAACTACAACTCCCACGATTCTATACCATTGAACTGTGACATTCAAAGTGATGTCAAACTGAATTAATTCTACATTGTAGGTGCATCCTAATTGATCTTCAGCAGCCTGCCAGATCAGCTCTTGCTTACGAAGTTTGTGAATAATTGTATTGGGCAATCTTATAACATAGTTGTAAGGTAGGAGATACACAGAGTGTTTTTGAATACTTGAAATGCACTTTTATTAGAGAGAGACAAATTATGTACAGGCATACTTCCAACAGACCTCACTACCTCTGAGGATGCTTGCCATAGATGCAGGCGAAACGTCAGGAGAGAATGCCTCTAGACCATGGTCATACAGCCCGAAAAAACCTACAACAACCCAGTGATTCCGGCCATGAAAGCCTTTGACAATACATATATACAGGCAGTCCTGAGTTACAAACATCTGACTTGCAAATGACTTATAGTTAAGTATGGGGGTTAGACAACAGGAAGTGAGAGAAATCCACCCTGAGGAAGGGAGATTCTCTCCTGAAAGAGTTATCATGGAGGAAAGGTTCTCCACTGAAGCTTTATCTCCAGTCCTTGTTTCCACAACAAGCCAAGTTTTTCAAAATCCAGATGAAATCTTCTGAACAGGGGTATAGACAGCAAAACAAACTCCACAGGGATATTAACCCTTCCTTAAGCTATCCAAAGCCTACACACACACACACACACACACACACACACGGTGGCGCAGTGGGTTAAACCCTTGTGCCGGTAGGACTGAAGACCGACAGGTTGCAGGATCGAATCAGAGGAGAGCGCGGATGAGCTCCCTCTATCAGCTCCAGCTCCCCATGTGGGGACATGAGAGAAGCCTCCCACAAAGATGGTAAAACATCAAAAACATTCGGGCATCCCCTGGGCAGCATCCTTGCAGACGGCCAATTTTCTCACACCAGAAGTGATTTGCAGTTTCTCACGTCGCTCCTGGCACAACAAAAAAAAAAAAAACCTGCTTCTTAATCTGCAGTTATATATCCATCAAAAGGGGAAAATATTTATTTCCAGCCCTATTACATTTAATTCCTTAGGAAACTGTTTTGGTTGTAATGTTTTACAAAAATCTCTACACAATTATATTGTTTTCATAGGAGTAAAATGTTGCCCTTCTTGTCCTTAAACTGGCAGATTTAGACGGCTCTTCTTAGGGGTATTCCCACACTAGTTAATGTGAAATTAGCCACAAAAATCTTGATTTAGCAATTCATCTCAGTACAGAGATCCCAGTCATCCTTCTACACCATTGCCTTTTTGATAGTTTTAGTTATCTATTTATTTAGAAGTTTTATATACCGGTCTTCTCACCTCCAAGGAGGGACTCAGGCCGGTTCACAACATGTGTTCATATACAGTAATATACAAAACAGCACATTGCATCATCATTATACATTAAAATATAAGTACAATAAAAACATCATCATCACATTACACAAGCCAAGTCGTCAGTACAGTCATAATTCGTCGCCCTCTTTCCATGTGGACAAGGGTTATTGATTCAATCCTCAAATGCCATATTCCAAAGCCAGGTTTTTATTAGTTTCCTAAAGGTCAGGAGGGAAGGAGCAGATCTAATCTCCATCGGGAGGGAGTTCCAAAGCCGAGGGGCCACCACCGAGAAGGCCCTGTCCCTCGTTCCCACCAAATGCGATTGCGAAGGTGGTGGGACCAAGAGCAGGGCCCCTCCAGAAGATCTTAGTAACCTTGATAGTTCTTCTGTATTCCATAGAAATAGAAATTTAAATATTTCACATCTCACAATAATTTCGTCTGCCAAGTAGTACTAGTAGTAGTTGTAATGAATTTATTACCTGCCTCTCTGTGGGCCTCGAGGTGGGACACGACATAATTAAAACAAGAGATAAAACACTACTAAGTGAAATACAACCAAGATACACAAGGGTTAAAATACAATTTAAAATCCACTGATAAAATGCATTTATCTGATATGCACTGGAGGAAACAAAGTAAAAAAAATGTGGGAGGAGGGGGGAGAGAAAATGGTTTTTCATTTTTGGAAGTCTTTTTCAGAAGATTTTAGAATGAAAAACAAAATATTTAATAAAAGGTATTCATACATTTAATCCTTCAATATTATTTCTAAAAATTATGTAGCAGAAGACATCTATATAACACTATCTACAGTCTCTCACATGGCTGTTATTCCTGGTCTTGATTTTCTCTTTTCGTTTCTTTTTATGCGAATGAGGGTTTGGCGTCTGCTTGCTTTTGTGGAGAAGAAGAGACAAAAAAAATCTGTTTATTTTTACCAATATTGATGCTTTTGGGGCTTTTTAAAATATTGGGCTAGTTTGGTGGAGTTCTGGTGTTTTTTTGTTTTGTTGTGGTTTGGTTTGGTTTTTTTTGGCAGTCTCCCTGTACATTGGCAAAAGTGAGGTGAACTCTTTTAGCTCCATATGCTTCCAAACCTTGTAGCTCCATGTCTGACACTATGATTAAAAAGTAAATTCAAATAGTAATTATATCCTAAATCAGTGGTTCTCAACTTGTGGGTCCCCAGATGTTTTGGCCTTCAACTCCCAGAAATCCTAACATCTGATAAACTGGCTGGGATTTCTGGGAGTTGTAGGCCAAAACACCTGGGACCCACAGGATAAGAACCACTTTCCTAAATAATCTGTTCTATTATATCACATGTATCAAACACAAGGTCCACGGGCCAAATCCAGCCCACCAAGTCATTTTATTTCAACATAGTTACATTTATACAGTTTTTCAACTAGAAATTGTAAAGGCAACCATAAAGCTGATGTGGCCCTCGGTAAAAATGAGTTTGACACCCCTTCTTGATATCAAATATGATACCTTTATACCAAGCCATATTATACATAGTGCCTTTTATGTTCCTAAAGTAACAAAATGACCTTCAATCTCTGCTGATTTTATATTTGCTTTCAATTTTGCTGAAAATATATGTCCTTCTCCAAGATAAATAATCTTTTTTCCATGGTTTCAAAATTTCCAGAAATTGTACATCTCTATTTGTAAGACAGACTGTAAAATATCATGTAGTTATTTGGATTTATAAAGAGAGCAAAAAGTGGTCTTGATAAACTATAGGCCCTAAACTGTGAGCTTTAATCCCAGTGAAAAGTATATTTTCAGTGTATATTCAAAAGTTTTGGAGTAGTTGGACATGATTTGAAAACTAAAGGGACTTCTTGATCTTGTTTCTTTCTTAACTTTAGGACTCTCTAGCTGAAGTTGAAGAGAAATATAAGAAGGCTATGGTATCAAATGCTCAATTAGATAATGAAAAAACCAATTTCATGTATCAAGTAGACAACCTGAAAGATGCATTGTTTGAATTAGAGGAAGAACTTGCAGAATCCAAGAGGGAGTATGATGAAAAAAGCAAAGTAAGTAACACCAAAAGAGAAGTCATTTTCTGAATTTTACTAAGATAATAATCACTGTGGTAGTTCTAAGCTTTGCAAGCTCTTAACTTAAGTTTATTTAAAAGGATCTTATCTTCAACGGATACATTGGTAATTCATGGTGAGTTCACACATAATGTAAGTATATAAGATGAAATACATGGCATCATGTATTGGTTTTATTTGCCGTCCTCCATTTTCTCTTTAGTCCTCACTCTATTATCTGTCTATTTATAATGAGTGCAGCCAAAGTCGTATAAAAATTTATGCCTCCAGACTGTTGGTCAAAGGAAGGGCTATGTGTATATTTAAGAATAATATTTGAGTGTCACATATTGCTTCCATGTCTAACCATGCTTATAATAACATCAAAAAGGGACATTGACAAGTGGGAGTATCTGAAGTACTGAGAGGGAGAAATAATGTAACAGCCTTAAAAATTAGGATGGTTGTTTGTACAGATTGAGCTTCTGTTGGAATCACAGACACCTTAAAGGACCAGATTCAAAAATGGCTTCAAAACAGAGTTTATTAAAACAAAAGAGAAGCCAATCCGCGTCAATAACACACAAATGATCAAGAGGTCCAAAATGCAGATCTTATACCAACCCCAAACACAAAACAGGCAGCAGCAAGTCTACAATAATATTTTCCAATACACAGCACCCAACACATGAATGTCCATCAACACCTTGCCTTCTGCAAGGACCCATCACCCCTGAACTCACTTTTATTTACAAATCATCATCAGAAGATGAACTGACCACCACCCCATCATTATCCCCCGCAGCTGCTCCCAGCTCTTCACATGAATTCCCTTGTCCTTCCCTCCAATTCCTTCATCTCCTGTCAAGACTTAGGTCCCCCCAAGACTCAGTTGGATCCCCTGATTGCCAGTCTTCACTCCCAGAGAACCCCATAAAGGTATCACTAGTTGTTGGCTCCTCATAAATAGCTTGCACTTCCCTTATCTTAGTTCAATCCATGGTGTCTCCTTTTTCTCCTTCACTCATTGACCCATCATCCCCAGATAATCCCTCAAATGACTCCTCATCTTTAGGTGCTGTAAATATGTCCCAGATCCTCTTTCTCTGCTGCTTATCATCAGATTCCTGCTCCTGAGTAACTCTTTCCCCCCTTCTGGCACCCATACTACTGGACCCATCGTCCCCAAAGAATCCCTCGAATTGACTCCTCATCTGTAGGTGCTGTAAATATGTCTCAGATCCTCTTTCTCTGCTGCTCATCATCAGATTCCTGCTCCTGAATAACCCTTTTCCCCCTTCAGGCACCCATACTACTGTTTGTAACGTTACTCACAGGCTCTACTACAACAGCTTCCCTTAACCAAAATACTCAAAAATCTGAAATTGTCCACATGGGTGTTTGAGCTACTGACATCTTTTTGATAGTTCAGTGAGCACAAACTTCGTTTCATGTGCAAAATTAAATTTTGTATAAAAGTACCTTCATGCTTTGTGTATATGGTGTATATGCAACATAATTTAATGTATTTAAATGTGGGTTTCATCTCCAAGATGTTTCATTATGGACATGTATGTAAATACAGATATTCCAAAATCAAAAAATATCCAGTCTAAAACACTTCTGATCCCAAGCATTTAGGCTAAAAGATACTCAACCTGTGTTAAGAAATTCACATGCTAATTGTAGAATTCCTATTTTGGTAGGAATTTGAGAGGGAAAAACATGCCCACAACACATTGAAGTTCCAGTTCGTGGAAGTCAAAGAAGCTCTGAAACAAAGAGAAGAATTACTTGCAGTAAGTAAAACTTTAATTAAATAAACAAGATCACTGTTTGTTTGTGTGTTTTCCGATGGAATACACAGAAGTTTTGTTCTAGTTTTAGATTTTTTCACAAAATGTAATTCTTCAAAATCAATTGTAATGGGAAGCCTCTGTGTTTGGTGGAACCATTGAAGCAAGATTTTTTTTTAGTACATTGTTCTAAGTTAAATTCTCCTTTGGTGCTGCTCAACAAAAAACCAACTATGTACACGTCATTACAGGTAGAAGTTTTCCTTTTATTTTTCAGATGCATATAACATTTCTCTTTTTCAAAGGTTTAAAGTACTGCTATGTGTGTAATAACTGGGTCTAACTTACACGGATCTGTAAGTGTCTGTTGTTCTGAATTAAAGAGCTATTTCTTGACCATCGACTAAAACACTTAGTCGATGGTCTAGTTGACTTCCATGGTTTGAAACACTGGAGTTGACTATCTGAAAAGAAAGTGGGACTATTACTAGGATAAAAACTTGGCTAGAGAAGTATGAGATGGGGATAGTTTAAATATTTTAAAATCTCTTTATACTACCCAAATCTTTTGTAAATGGGTTATTGGAGTAAGAAGAGAACGCTGGTAATGGCTGTGCCAAATAAAAGATTCAGAATACTTGTTTCTTTAATCAGATGTTAATGCAGTAGAAAAGTTGCAGTAGCATGATTCCTTTTCTAGCATCTATGTATGTATAAATAAATAAATGGGTCAAGACAGTCTAGTCATTTTAAAATGATCTATGTATTTTTGCAATCAAAGTAGAGCAGTTGTGATGACTCATGCTTTGACAAATGTGGCAAAAATCAGATTCAAGGAATGATGCACTTTCTGTCAAATGTTAACAGTGTTCAGATTACCTATTAAAATACATGTTAACAGATTTGATGGGTGCTCACTGCAATTAGTATATGTTTTCTTTGTAGTCTGTATGACTCACACATGGAATTTCCGTACCTGCACAGCCTATCTTTGGAAACTTCTAGAGTTAAGATTTTGTCAGTGGGGGCCTCATTCCCCCCTCTACCACACATACCCTATGCATGGTTCCCCTAAAACTTCCTCAGTTCCCTTTCATTCACCATTTCTTCTTTTCCCTCTCCTCTTTCTTTTTCCCACCCTTTTATTTGTCAGTGGGCTTAGACTCAAGTTTATGTTGTCTACAGCTTTATATAAAATGTCACGACCCAGAAGGCTCAGTAAAGCCAAACACAAGGTTAAAGGTCCAAACACAAATTTATTGTTCACAACAGAGTCTTTGGAGCACTTAATTTCAGTGCCCCAAGCTCAGCCAACAATTTGGCATCAAAAATAAGGCAATGTAAGTAACTGAAATATAACCCGGATTATTCTGGCATTTAATCCGGTTCAACACAAAATACAGCAATCTGCTTTAAACTCACAAAGTTCAAAAAGCACAGTACAAAGAAGCAAAAACAGAGTTCAGAAAACATTCCAAGGTCGAAGCACGTGGTAGGCAAGTTGTCCAAATCCAAGTGGCAAAAAAGCGTTGGTCAAAACAGCCTGGAGTCAAGCGGCAGAGTAGAAGTAAACACAGGAACGCAGGTACACAGGAATCTGTAGTCCAAGGACCCAAGCTCGAGAATTGGCAGCAACAAAGATTCACACCCCAAAAGAGACACTTTGCCTTCTGCAAAGATCCATACAACAAAACCCCATTTTTATCCTAAATCTCCTCATCAGAAGCTGAGGAGCTCCCCACCCTTTCATCATCGCTCTCAGCTGCGCCATTCCCTGCAGCTAAACCCGAGCACACATTCCTCCACCTCTGCCAGCAACTTAGATCTTGCCAAGTGCTTCCCGGTTGCCATTCCCCTGTAAACCCCTCAAAGTCCTCGCTGGAGGTGGGTTGATTACAGATATCCCTAATTTCTTGTACACTGGTCCAATCCAGCTCATCCTCCTCCCCCGTGTCACTCCCCGACCTATCACTCCCTTCAAACCCCATGAAGTCCTCATCCTCTGTAGGAGCGCTAAGTATATCATGGATACGCTTCCTTTGAATCTCCTCGTTGGATTCATGTTCGCGAGTAGCCTGCTTGACTCCCCTGCTTTCCTCCCCATCTCCCATTTCACAGTCGGAGAAGCCGTCAAAGGTTTCAGAATCACTCGGAGCCATGATTATCTCCCTAATCCGCTTTCGTTGTTGCTCCTCTTCCAACACCTGCGCAGGCCTCTTCTCCCTTCTACCAGCCGAACTACAACATAAAAAGTGCCTCAATTGTGAGAAGATTATTTCCCAAACATACAACCACTTAAACTGACTTCTTTGCTTAAGTATAGGCCATATTGTGGATAAGTGCCCTAATTGAAGAGCCTTTTCATGCCAAGTGTGTAAAACAAACAGTCACATGTTAATGCCCTTCTTTGTGAGTCATTTATTCAGACTCACTGGTTAAAACAGGCCTCTGTTCAAAGCCTCTATAAGTATCACTTTGTGCTCTACAGTATTGTCAGTTTTAGTATCCAAGGTCTATTAGCAATGGGATCAATAGCCTTGAAACCTACACTGAAGCCCTCATCATTTGCAACACCTTGAGCTTTATGAACCCCAAAAGGCTTACCCTCTGAGAATTCAAATAAAAACAAAAAGTACAAGAAACCTACCAATGATCCTCTGACATGTGAGAAGACATCAAATGCAACAGACATGCAGTTTTTCCTTGGTGCCATAAATCCTATGGTGCCATAAGTCTTTTTTTTTCTTTTTCTTTTTTGTAATTTCAACTCACAGTTTATCTAGATCCAGCTTGCAAAAGGCTTGAACCTGAGCTTTCCAGAGTTTAATTTGTTGGAAGTGCAGTGCTTGGGTTTACATTCTGAAGATGAAGTGGTCTACCACTCTTCTATCTGCACTTTTACTCAGGGCCATTCAGCTACTCCAAGCCATTGATCAGTCTCCTTTCACAGTTCTGCGGTATTGTATCAGCCTCAGAAACTGATTGTGATCATGAATCATCTTGTCATCAGCCACCTCCTCCTCCACCCTGTGATCACTGTTATCCCTTTCCACATTCAAATATATATCATATCTTTAAAACCCTGCACGTCATTCACCACCTGATGTGCTTAACAGAGACTGGTATAGATCATGCTTTAAAAACTGTATTAGTCCTGAATTCAAGAAGTTCACCCAACCCTTAAGCTCAGTATCCCATCTGCCTCCATCTCTCTCTTTTTGACCTGCCACTGCCATCTATGGAAACCATATCCAAGGCCTGTACCTCCTCCACCAGATTTAGCATGATATGAGGACGTTCCTCCAACAACAAGATCAACAAGAATCGCCTCTGGTTATGAACATGTCCTTTGCCTCTTCTGATCCTATGATCTACCAGGATCCTACTTCTCCTTGATTGACCTCCATGGATTTAGAGGACATTAGACAAATGTTTCCCACATTGTTTTGCTGCATTGCTTCTCACACTCACACTCAGCCACCATTCCTTCCTATACCTGCTTTGCTAGGGATAGCAAAGTTCTCCTGAAAATTGTCGTCTTTGATTCCTTCAGCATCCAAATGTATTGAGAACCTGTACTGTGTTCAAGACTCTTATGCTCTTTAAGTATCCACTTCTGAATTCAGTTATCAACAAGGTCCAAACCTTTTCCATAGATTTTAAAGTGTGTTGTCCTACTGTTAATGCTTATGTTATTGTTTTATTGTTTTGTTTGATTTTAATTGCTTGTATTGTTGTTGTTATTGCTTATTATTGCTGGCTCGGGAGCAGTACGTGTGAAAAAGATCTTGCTGCCCCTCTATTCCGCTTTGGTTAGACCACACCTGGAATATTGTGTCCAATTCTGGGCACCACAATTCAAGAGAGATATTGACAAGCTGGAATGTGTCCAAAGGAGGGCAACTAAAAGATCAAGGGTCTGGAGAACAAGCCCTATGAGGAATGGCTTAAGGAGCTGGGCATGTTTAGCCTGAAGAAGAGAAGGCTGAGAGGAGATATGATAGCCATGTATAAATATGTGAGAGGAAGCCACAGGGAGGAGGGAGCAAGCTTGTTTTCTGCTTCCTTGGAGACTAGGACGTGGAACAATGGCTTCAAACTACAAGAAGGAGATTCCATCTGAACATGAGGAAGAACTTCCTGACTGTGAGAGCCGTTCAGCAGTGGAACTCTCTGCCCCGGAGTATGGTGGAGGCTCCTTCTTTGGAAGCTTTTAAACAGAGGCTGGATGGCCATCTGTCAGGGTGAGTTTGAATGCAATATTCCTGCTTCTTGGCAGGGGGTTGGACTGGATAGCCCATGAGGTCTCTTCCAACTCTTTGATTCTATGATTCTATGTATTGTTGTATTATGGGCTCAGCGTCATGTAAGCCGCACCGAGTCCCTTGGGGAGATGGTAGCGGGGTATAAATAAAGTGTATTATTATTATTATTTTCCAAACCATCAAGCAAGTCTCACTTTACCACCGGGGACCACAAGTTTGCCTCAATAGTCTGGAAATCCTGTTCCACTGTTGCATCATCTCTATGCATTTTGAGCTATCAGGCCTGCATTTTGTTCTGTTAACAGTACCTGTGTTAAAAGGTAACTCATTGAAGAAGCCTCCGGTGGCACAGTGGGTAAACCCTTGTGCTGGCAGGACTGAAAACCGACAGGTCACAGGTTCGAATCCAGGGAGAGTGCAGATGAGCACCCTCTGTCAGCTCCGGCTCCCAATGCGGGGACATGAGAGAAGCCTCCCACACGGATGGTAAAACATCAAAACATCCGGGCGTCCCCTGGGCAACATCCTTGCAGACAGCTAATTCTCTCACACCAGAAGCAATCTGCAGTTTCTCAAGTTGCTCATGACACAAAAGAAATTGAAGAAGTTATCCAAGGATGGTAGGAAAGCTGTCATTGTCTTCCACATTGAGGTTTATAACTTGGCTGCACAGCAGATCCCATGACACGTCAGGCATGGCTGCATTTATCAGGCCTCTCTTCAGAAGTTAGAGCTATCATGGAGCCTTTCAGTGCTGCCACTGATGAAAGCTGGAGCATATCCTACAAATAACTACAGTTTACAGCAGTCTTCTTACCAACAGAAGCAAAAATTATCTTGGTCCCATTACTCTATTCCTGCTGTGTCTACTCACTCTCCACAGCACTCTGAGCAATCTTCTCAAAGTTCCACTTTGTGTCACTCCTCGGTTTTCTGGCAAGTACCACTCTAGCTACAAAAAGAAACAGTGGAGGTGTAAACATTTTTAATGCCACCTCTTCCCTCTTTTCCACAAACCCCTCTTTCCCACTGTCCCCCCTCTTGGAACTTGATGACTACAGATTTTGGGTCTTCAGTATCATTGCCTATATCTATACCATTCACCCCTACTGCCACGGGGTTTTGTGTGTGTGTGTGTGTTTTATTTTTTTGCTTTACACAACTCATGTCCTCTGAAAGGAAATCAATATCTTCCAAATCTACAATTGAGAAGGTTCTTCCACCACAACAATAATTATGAGAAGGTTCTTGGTATGTGCCTCTTTCACTTAAAACCTTTCTTAAGGGATTTGCAAAAACCTTTCCTCCCTGGACTCCTGTCACTCCAGTCTGGGATTTGTGATTAGTTCTCTCTCAGTAAACAGAGCATCCAACTGAGCCACTTGTGACTTGCTACTTGAAGTTTCTCACATGGAATATATTATTCCTTGTGGTTTCCTCCATAACTCGAAAGCCCATTGAATTGGCTGCTTTGTGCGTTGTCCCACCCCCCTCCAGTTCATAAGAGATAAAGTGAGCTCCTTTCCAGATGTCATTTATTTTATATAAAGTTGCTTACTTATTTCAAATTATTCAGGAGCTGTCCCTGCCTATCTCTTCCCCAAGCTATCTGGTAAAGAAGACTCTTCCTGGCATACCTCAGATATCTGTTGTGCTCTTGTTTTTTATGTTGACATGATCAAACATTTTAGGAAATCATCTAGGCTCTGGGGCTCATGGACAAGGCTATCAAGTTATCTCTAAATAGGTTGCTGTTACCATCTTGGTTTCCTATAGTTGGCTAAGAAGCCATTACTCCCATCCACCAGTCCTTTCTTTGCAGGGACTGCTTCAGCCTCCTCTATTTTCTCAGCAGGTTTGGCCATGCATTCACATGTTAGGCAATTACCTAGGCCAACTGCTTTCTTTTTTTAAAAAATAGATTTTATTTACATACGATAACAACTTACAGTGTAAACAAAACACAAAACAGTGAACATTTTACAAACACATAACCCCACCACCAAGACCTGAACAAGTATCCTTTCCTTCACCCTGTATTTATAAATCAACCATTAATCAAATGTCATATCCAAAATTCCTGACCAACAAAGTTCTGTTGTTTTCCATTTTCGCTCTCTAAGGCATACTTAATGAAGACCGACCAGTATACCTCAAAATCTGCTTTCTTTCATGAGTCATTATAGAGTAGATGTTCATGCCAGAGATTCCTTCTCCTTTGGCTGAGCTGTGTTTCAGTTTACAAGCATAGCTCAACTTCCATCCTGATGAATAATTTGTTAATCATGTAACTGTGGCTCTTCAGATGGTCATCTGTGATCTCACACAATCCTTTGTCTCTTCTTTGTCTTATGCTTGACTACATTATTTGCTATGCCACTCTGGTAGATAGGGAACTGTATAGGGCAGTGGTGGTGAACCTGTGATGCATGTGCCAGAAGCGTGCTCTCTACTGGCACAATGCACTGTCACCCACTCTCCTCTTACTTCTCTCATCCACCCACTGCTTGCCCCCCACACTTACCCCCTCTTGCCCACTCCATTGCTTGCTCACCTCCTGCTCTGCCCCTACTCTTTCCTCACTTCCTCACTGCTTGCCCCCCACGCCTGCCTGCTCATCCACGTGCTTACCCCCACACTTGCCCATGTGCCCGCTCACTCAGCCACTCTTACTCTGCTCACTTGCTGCCCCTTGCTCACCCACCCCCTGAGTGCCCCCTGCCAATCTGGTTTGGGCACTTGGTCTCTAAAGGGTTCACCATCATTGGTATAGAGCATAATTGGTGGAGAAGGGGTTAGGATTTCCACCAAATAGATTTTAGCTCTAGAAGTTTTCAATGGCATCCCATTTGTGTGAGTTCACAGATAACTCCTAGAACCTGTGGGTCCCCAGATGTTTTGGCCTTCAACTCCCAGAAATCCTAACAGCTGGTAAACTGGCTGGGATTTCTGGGAGTTGTAGGCCAAAACACCTGGGGACCCATAGGTTGAGAACACTGCTGAAGAACCACAGTTACTGCTAAGCAATCTGCCCTTTCCCTACCCCTCAGTGCCTTTGGGAATGCAGAAGGTAAGCAGGAGATGGGCCTTGGTGTCTTTGGCCTCCTTCTACTGTCTAAGCTACAGGTTGGCTTCTGAATTCTTGCTACAATGTACCTTAGCCATACTTGTAGTGTCCCCTAAGAGAAAAAAGTTTTGCAGGGCAATATCATGGAATTTCTGCAGGTGGGTCGGTTTCTTTATCTTAGTTTTTGTAACTTCAGAAAAATTAATTGCACTTTATAAATGTTGCAACACTGTTTTTTTCCTGATTAACTTTCTTGTCTGCTTTCTGTCTTCTTGTTTCCTCCTGCACCTCAGGAAATCCGACAGCTACAACAGAAACAAGAGGGCTATGTCAGGGAAATCTCTGACCTTCAAGAGACAATAGAATGGAAAGAAAAAAAGATAGGGGTAGGACTCACAAACATATAAAATGCTTAGATTATTAGTGATCCCAATTAAAATGAGAAAATGGTACGGAAGCAGTAAGACTCATTGCCATGGGCTGGGCACAAAAGAGTTCCTTCAACCTGTTGACTTGCTGCTTTGTGCCCTTTGGGGTTTGGTGGGGCTCCCATTCTTCATGTACCATATTGGAAATAATCAGTTCATGGGGAGAGTTCCTCAAATTTTCTCCATTGCTTTTTTTTTTTAAAAAAATCCTATTATTTTGAATAAATTTTGAATTAAACTCCTGACAGGTCAACAAAATGTGCACACATGCTCTTTTTTTGTAAGACAATCTTGCATTCTTTTGAAATATAAGTGATGGCTACAAAAAATATCTTGATTGTAGTTTGTTAGGGATGGAATTTGTGATTTTGGACTAGAATTCAGATGCCAGAAACACTGCAATAGAAATATTATAGGAGCTGAAGAAGTATCTTCAAAGTTTCTTAGTTTTCATGTTTTTTCCACAGAAAGCTTTGAATTTTACATTTTTGTGTGTCTGTGGTATGGGATTCCTAAAGGAAATATAACAGATTTTAAAAATGGTTTCTTCTCTGGTTACTTAAGCTATGTCTGTGCTGTGTGTTGCCAAGGGAAGTATCCCCTTACCAGTACCTGGGTCCCCAGGTGTTTTGACCTGAATCAGAAATCCCAGCCAGTTTACCAGCTCTTGTGATTTCTGGGAGTTGGAGGCCAAAATATCTGGGGACCCACAAGTTGAGACTCACTGTTATAGGGGTATTTTTTAAGTAAGGTCCGTTGGAACATAAGTACACAACAAAAGTTTCTTTCAAAAAAGTAAATTTATTTTCAGAAAGTACATACTTCACTCTATTTTTCGACATAGTTGCCAAGTTTGTTCAAACACTTATCATACCTCTGAACAAATTGTGAAGTGCCTGTTCTCACGAATCCTCGCTTCAACTGAAGCCACCAAATCGTCTGTAATCAAAGAAGGGCGACCGGAGCGGTCCTCATCATGGACGTTGTCACGGCCATCTTTGAATTGTCGTACCCACTTACGCACTTTGCTTTCACTCATAACAGTATCACCGTACACTTCACAAATCTGTTGATGAATTTCTGCAGCAGGCAGGTTCCTTGCTCACAAAAACCATATCACTGAGCGAACCTCACATGCAGAGGGTGAGTTGATAGTCTTAAACATTTTTAAAGCACAGAACAGAACCGTACAGGTTAGCTACAGAGCGGAAACTGAGCACAGTTGTTCCCGAGGCATGCCGGTACACGACGCACGCGCTCGTTGCGGTATGCGCGCGAACTACTAGTGTCTACAACAAAACGGACCTTACTTAAAAAATACCCCTCGTATATTAATACTCAATTCAATCATACAAAGTGCATTAACCATAATTTAAAACCACGGGAAAGCTACCACTTTCTGTGGTTCTGTGTGAAAAGACAGATATAAATATATTCAGCAATAACAAAAATGATTACACTTTACATAATAGAAGAATTCTACAACAGAGTCTTATCTTTGGAGCATTCTTTGCTCATTAGGTCTCAGCAGAAAAAGTCAGAATTGTTTCTTCAGTGAAAGAACAAGAAATGTCCTCTTTATTTTTCTAAATATTCTAGATCAGTGCTCCTCAAACTAAGGCCCGGGGGCTGGATGCGGCCCTCCAAGGTCATTTACCCGGCCCTTGTTCAGCGTCAGCCTAAGTCTGAAACGACTTGAAAGCACAAAACAACAATCCTATCTCATCAGCAAAAAGGAGGCCCACACTTCCCATTGAAATACTATTAAGTTTATATTTGTTAAAGAGCCCCCGGTGGTACAGTGGGTTAAAGCCCTGTGCCGGCAGGACTGAAGATCGACAGGTCGCAGGTTCAAATCTGGGGAGAGGCAGATGAGCTCCCTCTATCAGCTCCAGCTCCTCATACGGGGACATGAAAGAAGCCTCCCACAAGGATGATAAAAACATCAAATCATCTGGGTGTTCCCTGGGCAACGTCCTTGCAGATGGCCAATTCACTCACTCCAGAAGCGACTTGCAGTTTCTCAAGTTGCTCCTAACACGACAAATAAATATTTGTTAAAATTGTTCCTCATTTTAATTATTGTGTTGTTTTTAAGTGTTATTTGCACTACAAATAAGATATGTGCAGTGTGCATTCATTCATTTTTTTTTTCAAATTATAATGCGGCCCTCCAACAGTTGAGGGACTGTGACCTGGCCCTCTGTTTAAGAAGCTTGAGGACCTCTGTTCTAGATGTTATGCAAGATTCTTTGCTACAGCTCATTCTGCATCTTTCCTGATATGTTGACCAAATATCTTTATAGTTTGGGTTTGAGTGTAAAGCTAAGCATACTGTAATTCTCAGTGTTCTGCATTTCCACTATCTTGTGGCTACTGTAACAGTGGGAAAACACCTTCGCCATCACAATGAGAAAAGGAAGCTTTAAAATTATTCTGATCTACGTTAGCTTACCATTGCATTTATGTGCAGCCCATTTAATAAAAAAAAAAAAAAAACCCTAACCATAAACGGGAGAATGAGAAGACCAGGATAAAAATCAACATTTGTGATATTAGGCTAGTGATATGGATCGTCTGTCTCTCAAACAAAATTTGCAAGTTCCAAGCCAAACATCGCAAGACATTATTCTTGTCCAGAGCATTTGATTATTGCTTAGGCTGTTCTGACATGGTGCACTGATGCAAATACTACTTACTAAGACCCTGTAAATTCCTTTAATAACACCCACAAACACTGCAGTGAAATTCCTTTCTCCTCTTGCATGTAAATCCCATTATTCTTTTGCATATCTGAAATCTACCCATTCTTATTGCTAATTTTCCTTTATCTTTATTTTTCCCCATCCTCCTTTTCTCCTCTTGTTGTCTCTTTATCTTCTGCTTGCTCCTGAAAAAACCTCAGGCATTAGAGAGGCAGAAAGAGTTCTTTGATTCCATAAGATGTGAGCGAGATGATCTTAGAGAGGAGGTGGTTCTGCTGAAGGAACAATTGAAGGTACGCAGAAACAATTGAAGACGGAAGTCCTAAAAGGAGTAAATAATGGTTTCTTTCTCCGTACTAGAGAAGAAGCTGGCTAGAGCTCTGCAGTAATGATGGGCATATTGTTAAAACATTGGCAAAGTGGGAAAAATCTTTATTTCTTGCTGTAAAGGTTTATGCTGTACACATTTCCGCTAGATGTAATTCAGTTACTTTTGATTATCTAGTATAGAGTAACATTAAATTAAAGCATGTCTTGTTAATTTGACTGAGATTTTAAGACATACCCAATTTTGTGAACTGATATTATATATGCTTTCCCTTATGCCAGAAGAGCGCTTTCTCCTTTGAAAAATATCAGAAAAAATGAAAGTAGGAAAAAGGCTGTCCCTGGGTTACGGGCAAGATAGGTTCTGTAGGTTTGTTCTTAAGTGGAATGTATATGTAAGTCAGAACAGAGACATTTTTTGATGTAACTTCAGCCTTTCAATTAAAGTTTTGGATAGCAAAGGGAAGTGTTAACATCCCCATGGTGTTTATTTTGTTGTCTGTGCCCCTGTTCAGAAGATTTCACCTTATGTTCTGTGCCTGTTATTATTGGATTTTGAAAAATCTGGGTTGCTGTGGAAACAAGGATAAAGCTTCAGTGCAGACACCTTTTTCCCATGGCAACTCTTCCAGGAGTGAATTTCCCTTCCTAGGGGTGGACTTCCTCTCACTTCCTCACCTCCATTCTTAATTAGAAGTTGAATGTAAGTCAGATGCCTGCAACTCAACCTGTACTGGCTTCAGAGCATAGAGGGAGTAAGAGGTATTTGGTAAGCTGGGGTGCTAAGCTTGAAAAATCCACCCTTGCTTAGGTATATTATTTATTTATTTGTTTGTTTGTTTATTATTCGAAGTTATATGCTGCCACTCCCCTGGGGCTCGGAGCAGCTTACAAGAACGGCTAAAATCTAACACAATTTAAAAACAATTTAAAACAATTTAAAAACAGCAATATTAAAAATCAAAGGCCTGTAGAAACAGATATGTCTTACATGCCCTGCGGAAAGCTGATAGGTCCTGCAAGGCACAGACTTCAGGGTATTCCAGAGTGATGGTGCCACTGCTGTAAAGGCTCTGCGTCTGGTTGCTGTTGGACGCAAGGTCTTGACACTGGGAATTTCCAACAAATCTTGGTCCTCAGAACGGAGGGATCTCTGGGGTTGGTAGGGGGTGAGGCGGTTCCTCAGGTACATCGGTCCCAGACCATGCAAGGCCTTAAAGGTGAGTATCATCACTTTGAAAGTGATCCGGTGCTCAATTGGTAACCAATGCAGCTGTAGTAAGATTGGTGTTATGTGGCATCTCATCGGAATTCCTGCAAGAAGCCGAGCAGCTGCATTTTGTACCAACTTGAGCTTCCGGATCACCAACAGAGGAAGGCCAATGTAATTAACTTTGGTTCAGATGGCTTTGGGCCAAGTGGACCAAATCTTATATCATCTTCATGAGACAATAAAATGTTGCTCTGAGCTTACTGGAGGGATGATTAGAATAAAAAACTAACTAACAATTGTTATTTTTGCAAAGAAACATTTATTTAATATTTAGGTTTTCTATCACAGTCTTTCTTATTAAATCAGCTGTATTTACCTGTCCTCAGACAATTACCTTTATACTCATACACATGAGCTTTGCCACATCTTTGTTTCAGGTCTTTGCAAACAAATTTCATGCTGATAGTGTAGCAGCAGACAGCAGCCTGCCCGTGGGCACACAAATGGGGCAGAAGAAGCTAGAGCAGAATTCAAACTTCAAAGCTATACTGCAACAATGGAAAATGGCGAGAAACCTCAGCCTGGGAGCTGAATCAAGGGGTTTCCACACACCATGATTTAAACAGAGCACATATTTATATACAATTGCTTACATAACTTGTTGACAAAGATCAATCTATATATATATAAATGCTCTGTGCGTAATGAGTACCTTAAAAACAAAAGAACTAATGAACGAAATCCCACCAAATTTGGCAACAAAATGTCTCACAATGCAAGGTGTGACCAACAATAATAAAAAACAAAAAAAGAACTAAAAAGAACTTACAAATCCTAAAAAAAGGTTGTCATGGCGACTGTGCCTGGGCAAGGCCTGGATGGTCGTTGGTGGTCTCTTCCTAACCTAGAATTCTATTATTATTATTATTATTATTATTATTATTAAGCTGAGGCTGGCCATCTGTCAGGAGTGCATTGAGTGCTTTTCCCTTATGGCAGAAGGGGCAGAACAGGATAGTCCTGGGAGGTCTCTCCCTAACTTAGGATTCTGCTATTATTCTTATTCTTATTATTATTATTAAGAAGAAGCTGAATGGCCATCTGACGGGGGTGCTTTGATTGTGCTTTTCCCTTATGACAGAAGGCGCTGGACTGGATGACCCTTGAAAGTCTCTTCTTAACCTAGGATTCTCCTCCTCCTCCTCCTCCTCCTCCTCCTCTTCTTCTTTTTCTTCTTCCTCCTCCTCCTCCTCTTCCTCTTCCTCCTCGTCCTAAGCAGAGGCTGAATGGCCATCTGTCAGGAGTGCTTGGATTGTGCTTTTCCTTTGTGGCAGAAGGGGCTGGACTGGATAGCCCTTGGAAGTCTCCTACTCTAGGATTCTATTATTATTATTATTATTATTATTATTATTATTATTATTATTATTATTAAGCAGAGGCTGGGTGGTCATTTCATGGGAGGGCTTTATTTGTGTTCCATTATGGTAGAAGGATGGTTCACTAGGTGGCCTTTGGGGATCTCTCCAACAAGCTTTAAGAAATAAAATATATTAAAAATAAGCACTTCTTCATTATTTAATTGGAGCCCCCGGTGGCGCAGTGGGTTAAACCTCTGTGCCGGCAAGACTGAAGACCGACAGGTCACAGGTTCGAATCTGGGGAGAGGCGGATGAGCTCCCTCTATCAGCTCCAGCTCCTCATGCGGGGACATGAGAGAAGCCTCCCACAAGGATGATAAAAAAACATCAAATCACCCAGGCGTCCCCTGGGCAACGTCCTTGCAGACGGCCAATTCTCTCACACCAGGAGCGACTTGCAATCACTCCTGACACGACAAAAAATTTTTTTATTTAATTTTGCATACCACCAGACTATGCCACAGCAACACGTGGCCGGGTAAATCTAGTTATAAATTACAGAGCATTTGGTTCCCTAATTTGATAATAACCATAATTATCTTATTCAGCGAAAACAAGTTGACTGGGTACTAACCGTAGAGGTAAAATCAGGTTATATGGTAGAGTTTCTGTATTAGTTTTTATAGATTCTTTAATCCCTTTTAGGAAATCTTTAAGGGGCGCTGCCTCAGTAGTACTGTGATGTCATATTGCTACTTTGTTGTTTCACTTACAGCAATATGGAATAATCCCCAATTTAGAGGTAGCTACCAATGGAGAAACCTCTGGTGGCCTTCATAATGATGGACTATCGAGTTCTTCCAAGATGGTCTCAGGCACAAGTCACATCCCAGGGGGACCTGAGGATGGCATGCTTGGTAAGTGTTGGCTTTCGGCTGTGTGTTTTTAATTGCTAGCTTTGCTTGAAATCTTTTATAATCTGAACAACTAACCAATCATTAGCATGCTGCTTGTTCAATCACTTCTGTATATTTGACTTTTTGCTTATTGCAAATGATCACTTCGAGCATATTACCTTTTTCTTTGCTTTTAACAGGGAATGCTAAAGTAGTTCCTTTTGTTCTCCAAGGTCCAGAGGTGGGAATTATTCAAAGAGATCCTAGCTGTCTGGCAAGCCTGTGCACATTTTCTTTAAACAACTCTCATCCAAAATGTTGTGAGCAATTCTGAGGTTGCCCTAGTCCCCAGCAACATATGGGGAAAGTCCAGAAATTATAGTTGATATTTTGTAAAATTTGACTAGTAATATACATTTACTACTCTTTGTGCTGACTTCCATGTTTTACAACAAGATATTGTTCATTTTATCACTATAGTAGTAATTTTTCAAAGAGCTACATTTACAAGGAGTCCTAATATTTTCCATGCCATTAAAAAAAACACAAAGTACTAAAAACTGTCAGGCAAATCAGAAGGGCAAAGTTTTTACCTTTCAGAGGAAAATCAAGACATTAAATGTGTATAATTCCAGTTATACAGATGTGTACACTGGAAATGCATGGCTCAACTTAAGTGTAAGGGAAGTGATATTCATAATTTAAACCTTTATATATATACTAAGTAAAGTAAAGGTTGTCCCCTGACATTAAGTCCAGTCATGTTTGACTCTGGGGTGTGGTGCTTATCTCCATTTCTAAGCTGAAGAGCTGGCGTTGCCCATAGACACCTCCAAGGTCATGTGGCCGGCATGACTGCATGGAGCGCCGTATAGATATAGATAGATATAGATATATATATACATGCATACATACATACATACTAGCTTCCATATAGATATATTTAGACTACCAGATAAGGGTACAAGTTACCATATTTTTAAAAAGAATATTGAAAGTGGGTATATTTATCTGTAAACTTTATCGTAAGTGACATTGATAGACGTAGTACAGTTGATAGTCGGGACAGAGATGCATTTTGCTGATCATCTTACTAATTCAACTGCTGCTTTGCCTTCACATAATTGGCAAAAGCTGATCTTTCTTAACCAGTTCTTTTTGATTCCTTCTCTCTTCTGGGTTTTAAGCGGGGAGGTAAGCATTACGTATAACAAGATTAAATAGTTTCCCTACAATGTGGTCCCTTCAACTTTCTTAATAATCTTTTAGGCAAAGCCAATGAAGTGGAAATGAAAAATGAGATTGTGGAGAATGTGGGGAAAAGAGAAATCTTGCAGAATACTGAGCATGAGGAACACACAGAGGAGACTAAGGAGCAGGAAATTGTACAGGAGTGTTCGGAGATAAAGACGTTGCATGCAGATGAAAATGCGGAGGCAGAAAAAATCACTGAAGGCAAAGTTGCGTCAACTTTGGTATTAAATAGTGGGCTTGAGGAGCCACCTAAAAGTCACACAGAGCATGTCCCAGGAATTGTTTGTTCCCCTAAAAACAGTGATGTAGTTGAATTTTGCATAGAAGGAAGGTCAGTTGGTGATACTTCAGAAGAGAAAGAGTTGAATGAAAACGATGTAAATAAAGTTAGTAACCAAAGTAAAGAAACATCTCCAGGTATTGAGGTTGGTGAAGCAATATCTACAGGTTTAGAAATGCTTCCCCAAAAGCAAAATAATGAAAAACAAGCAGTTATTGTAGTTGATGTGGGAGAGGACAATCATAATGAAATATTTCAGGATGCTTTAGATTTTGTGAATGACAGCCAAACAGCAGCTTCCAGTGATTCAGAAACACCAGACTTGATAAGTGATATGCTTTCAAAAACACCAGCTATTCATTCTGATATTGAACAGTCAGAAAACAAAATTATTGAGGGTGATTTGCTTATCAAAGAGCAAGGTATTACAATAACTACTAAAGAAAAGCAGGATGATAGAACTGATGAAGATGATAAGAAGGAAAATGTAGTTCAACAGCAAAGTGACAAAGCAGATTCTACAGTCGAGCATACAGAAGCAGCCTGGGCTAGGGAAGAGACACCAGATGACATTACAGAAGAGCAAGGTATTACAATAACTACTAAAGAAAAGCAGGATGGTGGAACTGATGAAGATGATAAGAAGGAAAATGTAGTTCAACAGCAAAGTGACAAAGCAGGTTCTACAGTCGAGCATACAGAAGCAGCCTGGGCTAGGGAACAGACACCAGATGACCTTACAGAAGAGCAAGGTATTACAATAACTACTAAAGAAAAGCAGGATGGTGGAACTGATGAAGATGATAAGAAGGAAAATGTAGTTCAACAGCAAAGTGACAAAGCAGATTCTACAGCCGAACATACAGAAGCAGCCTGGGCTAGGGAACAGACACCAGATGACCTTACAGAAGAACAAATACAAGTGGAAGAAACTCAGACCTCATATTCTAACCATGATTCATCCACAGAAGAGGAAGATATTGAGCAACAGCTCAAAGCAAGTGAAGATAATCATGGGGAAAGCCTTGCTAAAGGGACTGAACAAAGAGAAACTGTGTTAAGAACTCAAGAGGAAAATGCAGTTCCTGAAAAAAATGATAAGCAAATCAGCATGACAGACATCAACCCAGAAAACATTGTTGTAGATGGCATAGAGCAGAATGAGTGCCAGACCCATGAGAGAAAGCAGGTAGATCTCAAGAATGATTCTAGGAAAGAGAGTGAGCTAAAACCTGAAATCATAAATGATGAAAAAACTCTGGTTGAGACCCCATATAAAAGTGAAGATGCTGCTGCTGATAGTCAAGATAATCCAACATTTAAAGAAGAACCAAGAGCTTTAGAGTTTGTGAATGACAGCCAAGCAGCAGTTTCCAGTGATTCAGAAACACCATTCTTGGTAGGTGATATGCTTTCAAAAACATCAGCTATTCATTCTGATATTGAACAGTCAGAAAACAAAATTATTGAGGGTGATTTGCTTATCAAAGAGCAAGGTATTACAATAACCAATGAAGAAAAGCAGGATGGTGGAACTGATGAAGAGGATAAGAAGGAAAATGTAGTTCGACAGCAAAGAGACAAAGCAGATTCTACAGTCGAGCATACAGAATCATCCTGGGCTAGGGAACAGACACCAGATGACCTTACGGAGGAACAAATACAAGTGGAAGAAACTCGGACCTCGTCTTCTAGCCATGATTCATCCACAGAAGAGGAAGATGCTGAGCAGCAGCTCAAAGCAAGTGAAGATAATCATGGGGAAAGCCTTGCTAAAGGGACTGAACAAAGAGAAACTCTGTTAAGAACTCAAGAGGAAAATGCAATTTCTGAAAAAAATGATAAGCAAATCAGCATGACAGACATCCACCCAGAAAACATTGTAGATGGCATAGAGCAGAATGAATGCCAGACCCCTGAGAGAAAACAGTTAGATCTCAAGGATGATTCTAGGAAAGCTTGTCAAGAAAGCCAATCGGACCCCCAGGTAGGTAGAATAGGTAAAGGTAAATCTCGTGACGATTGTGTCATATCGTAACCTCAAAGGTCAGTTATCATTGCATATTTCTCAAAGCTGTCCAATATGTTACAGAGCAAACAGGCACTTTTTTTTTACAAAAGATTGAAGACAACATTGCCTAAATTTTTGGTTTATAGAAAAGGAAGAGTTTCACAATGACCAATTTTTAGACAATGACTCTGTCAATAATGAATGCATAAGAAGGTTTTTGTACTTTTTAGGTTTACTCACTGCTGATGACAATTAAACTAAGTCATTAATAATACTAATTTCTAATGAAGTGCTTTTTCATATGCCATCAAGCTGATAATATAATATTTGATCTTATCGGTATTTTAATGGCAGGCAGGATTTGATGGTTTTTAGGAACTGATAACCTGGAGGACATATGCTTGCTTGACAGTGGTCAGACACTTTTATATTTCATTCCATTTTTATAAAGCACTGTAGCTTCAACAGCCTTTGAAAATGTATTGTCGAAGGTTCTTGTGGGTTTTTTCGGGCTATAGGCCATGTTCTAGAGGCATTTCTCCTGACGTTTCGCCTGCATCTATGGCAAGCATCCTCAGAGGTAGTGAGGTCTGTTGGAAGTAGGACAATGGGTTTATATATCTGTGGAATGGCTGGGGTGGGGCAAGAGCTCTTCTCTGCTGGAGCTAGGTGTGAATGTTTCAACTGACCACCTTCATTAGCATTTGAAGGCCTGGCTGAGCCTGGGAAAATCTTTTGTTGAGAGGTGTTAAGATGTGCCTCTCAACAAAAGATTTCCCCAGGCTCAGCCAGGCCTTCAAATGCTAATGAAGGTGGTCAGTTGAAACATTCACACCTAGCTACAGCAGAGAAGAGCTCTTTGCCCCACCCCAGCCATTCCACAGATATATAAACCCATTGTCCTAATTCCAACAGACCTCACTACCTCTGAGGATGCTTGCCATAGATGCAGGCGAAACGTCAGGAGAAATGCCTCTAGAACATGGCCCTATAGCCCGAAAAGACCCACAAGAACCTAGTGATTCCAGCCATGAAAGCCTTCGACAATATATTGTTGAGGACTTTCATGGCGAATCACTGGATTGTTGTAGGTTTTTTTCGGGCTATATGGTCATGTTCTAGAGGCATTCTCTCCTGACGTTTTGCCTGCATCTATGGCAAGCATTCTCAGAGGTTGTGAGTTCAGAGGTTGTGAGACCTCTGCCATAGATGAGGGCGAAACGTCAAGAGAGAATGCTTCTAGAACATGGCCATATGGCCCGAAAAACCTACAACAACCCAGCCTTTGAAAATGCTGATAGATTGCTGGAAAGTATACCGTGTGCCTGTATCTTGACACATTTCAAATTAATGTCACTTATATGGCCAAATAATAGTTCAATATAGGAACTGTGTTTTTAAAAAGTTGTATATGAGGAACTCACCCATTTCATTCATTGGGTTAGATTTAGAACAATTTAGACTTTATTGAAATCAAGGAGATAAGTTACTCATAATAACTTTTCATATGGATTTCATTGAAACCTGAACTAGACTGACTTGATCTGAATCCACTCCATTAGGCTTCAATCAAGTCTTTCCTTCCAGCTAAAACTGAAATCAATGGAAACTTGATAAGTCAATGTACATATAAGTGTCACTGATTCATTGTGTCTGTTCTAGTTGGGGCTAAATATTGGATATTCTTTTATATCTATATCTCTCTATATATGTGTGTGCGTAAGAAAATTTCAGTTCACATTATGCTTAATTATTCTTTTAAATAATGTTTATTGTATATTATAACAAATGAAATTATTTTCCTAAGGCTTTATATTGTATGTTACATTTCCCTCCAGAATGATAAATTTCGTATTTCAAATTTACCTTTTCCTCTCTGCAGGGATGTTGACGAATTTGAATGTTTCAAATGCCTTAATTATTATTTTAGAGCACAAAACCAAAGAAGACAACTGCTGTACTATGCATAAAATTCCTCTTTTTATAAATTGATTTTGAGTGTTTGTTAAAATAAATGTTATTGATGTTTTTCATGTATGAGTGTGTCATTTCCTTATGTGTACTAACTAGGAGTATTTTATTGCATAAAGACATATTTTAAATATTAAAATTAACAGCTGTAAACTTTGAAAATCATAGAAATATAGCACTGTGACTCCTTGTATGCTGGTAATAAAAGACCCAAAGAACAGACCGTATGTAATGCACATTGATTTGTATATAGTAGAAATAAATAAACTTTATACTGTAAAATGTATCTTGCCCACTGGTTATAAAGCTGCTTATAATCAAATGGATCCTTCTAATATTTTATATGAATGTTTCAATGTGTTAACTCTTTTTGAGCTGTCTTTACTGCTTTCTTAAAATATTGTAGTGGTTTGCAAAAGCAAAAGGATTTGTCTTAGAGCCAGTACAGTCTGGTACCGAAAGGATTTAAAATCCGCAGAGGGACTCAGGACGGCTAACGGTTTATACGGTTTTATACTGTTTATACTGTTTTATATTGTTATTATTACATTGCTGTTAATTGTATATTTATGTTTTGATGTAGGCGCCATGGGGTGCCACTTTGGCACCCCATGGCGCCTACATCAAAACATAAATATACAATTAACAGCAATGTAATAATAACAATATAAAACAGTATAAACAGTATAAAACCGTATAAACAATATAAAGACAACAAATAGTCAGTGATACTGGATCTGTACTGCCTCTGTAAGCTGAGCTAGTTACAACTAGCTTTGGTTAAATTTCTTAGTGAGCAGTGATGAGTATCAAACAAAACTGCAACTGTTCAGATTTCATCTGATAAATTAATATGATCTTGTATTGTCGAAGGCTTTCATGGGTTGTTGTAGGTTTTTCCGGGCTATATGGCCATGTTCTAGGCATTTTCTCCTGACGTTTCGCCTGCATCTATGGCAAGCATCCTCAGAGGTAGTGAGGTCTGTTGGAAGTAGGAAAAAGGGTTTATATATCTGTGGAATGACCAGGGTGGGACAAAGGACTCTTGTCTGTTGGATGTTTTCACTGGATGTTTTCAACTGACCACCTTGATTAGCATATAATGGCTTGGAAGTGCCTGGGGGAATCTTTTGTTGAGAGTGATTTGATGTGCCTGATAGTTTACTCTCTGTTGTTTTGCTGGTCCCACCCTGGTCATTCCACAGATATATAAACCCATTTTCCTACTTCCAACAGACCTCACTACCTCTGAGGATGCTTGCCATAGATGCAGGCCAAACGTCAGGAGAAAATGCCTCCAGAACATGGCCATATAGCCCGGAGAAACCTACAACAACCCAGTAATATGAGCTTATCTATTTATTATTATTTCTGGTATTTCTACCCCGTCACTTCTCTACCCCCGAAGGGGGACTCAGGATGGCTTACAATGGGCACAGATACGATGCCACTACATAACAATTACAATAATAAAACCACAATTAAACATAAATCATAATTGAAACAATACATAAGCAATCATTAAAACAGTAAAACAGTCTCATCAACCATATCACCGTTCCAGTCAATGTCCCTCTAAAGTGCTACATACATCTACTGTCCGAAAGCCTGGTCCCAAAACCATTATTTTAATTTCTTTCTGAGGGAGCTGATCATACCTCATTTAGAAGTGTGTTCCATAGGCGGGGGGCCACAGCCGAGAAGGCCCTGTCTCTCATCCCTGCCAGATGCATTTGTGCTGCTGACAGAAGCGAGAGCAGGGCCTCCCTGGATGATCTTACATTACGAGGTGGGACGTAGGAGTTTGGACAAGTAAGCTGGGCTATATAGAGCTTTATAGGTCAAAACTAGCACTTTGAATTGGGCTTAGAGATATTTATTTATTTATTTATTGAACTTATATGCCGCCACTCCCCTGGGGCTCGGAGCTGCTTACAAGATGGACAGGTAGCCAGTGGAGCTGACATAACAAGGGGGTGGTATGCTTCCTGTATGTCGCCCCAGTTAGTAATCTGGCTGCCGCCCGATTAGATAATTACATAATTAGATATTAATATCCAGTGTTTATGAAGCCCCCGGTGGCGCAGTGGGTTAAAGCACTGAGCTGCTGAGCTTGTTGACCGAATGGTCGCAGGTTTGATTCCGGGGAGTGGCGTGGACTTCCGCTGTCAGCCCTAGCTTCTGCCAACCTAGCAGTTCGAAAACATGCACATGTGAGTAGATCAATAGGTACCACTCCGGCGGGAAGGTAATGGCACTCCATGCAGTCATGCCAGCCACATGACCTTGGAGGTGTCTACGGACAATGCCGGCTCTTCGGCTTAGACATGGAGATGAGCACCACACCCCAGAGTCAGACATGACTGGACTTAATGTCAGGGGACAACCTTTATCCAGTGTTTACAGTTAAATTGCTCTTGTTATATGGGGTGCCTGTAAGCTATGGCATGCATACTAAACTTAATCATACAGGGACTAACTGTTAAAGATTTCCTCACTGGCAATAACAAAGGAAACTCTTGGTGACTTGGTGTCCATCCCTACTGCTGTTCTAAGGTGATATCCTGTAAAACAACCACTATATTAATCTATAGTTCCTAACCACTTTGAAAGAGCCATATGTGGGGGAGGCAGGAGCAGTTGTTGTGTGGAAAAGAATACTATTATTGCCATTACTAATTGCTTGCCTTTAATTCGTTTGCCTCGGATAACTCATTGAGTCACCTTACGAAGCAGACTGGACTAAGAAGAAAACTTCCTTGGTACTGGATTCTAGGATAACTTCACCCCTTTTGGTTTCGTTAATGGCAATTCTCTTTTTAATGCCTTCATTGAGAGATGATGGTTCTACAATATTCAGACATTTTGAAGTAAATAATCTAATATTGTGCAATTCAGCTGCCATTTGAGTTGATCCAATATATATATAAATCTTTGGTGTATATCTTGCGGGAGTAACTTTTCTGTGTTAGTTTAACATCTGAGGTCTAGTAGGTGAATGCATCAAAGGTGATCCCACTTAGGTGAGCGAGCAGATTACAAGGCGAAACATATGGCATTTGTTTTGTTCATATGCCAGCATCACTCTTGCCCAGTCTCTATCAGAAAAAGTCACTCCACATAGTTGCTATTACTGTTGCTATTGTTGTTGTTGTTAACTTTGTTTATAATCCACCTTTCTCCCTGTAGGGGACTCAAGGCACTGAACTACCATAAATACTTTTCTTTGTTGAGTAATTAAAATTCTTGATCCAAGTTATGCTATTGACTATCTTGAACTCGTATAAAACAATTCTTAATTTGTGTGGTCACAACATTACTGGGTCAAAAGATGTTCTGCTGCCTAAAATGTACTATATTTTGATCATTACTAAAGTTGTTGTCATCACCATTGTCATCTCTCTTGTGCTATATACATTTCTGAAACCATTTAACCCGTTAATCATTTTCTGTACTACAAATGGTGTATCTCATATCTGGAAAGTTTGCAAATGCTAGGTAAGCTTTATTTTATACTCCAAACCTATAACTATGGTTGTCCTATGTTTAAAAATAATAGGAATGCAGGTGCTTTGTTTACAGAATTCATAATTATAAGATTCATATCTTATAATTATGGTGGGGCTCCTGTATGAATCTTATTGTTTGCTCCAAAATTTATTTTATTAATTTATTTTCCCTATTAATTTATTATTAATAAATAATTATTATTATTAATTATAGTATTAATAAATACTTAATATTATTAATTATATTATTAATAAATAATTAATAAATAATTATTAATTTATTTGCTGTGGAGCCCCCGGTGGCGCAGTGGGTTAAAGCGCTGAGCTGCTGAGCTTGTTGACCGAAAGGTCGCAGGTTCGAATCCGGGGAGCGGCGTGAGCTTCCGCTGTCAGCCCCAGCTTCTGCCAACCTATCAGTTCGAAAACATGCAAATGTGAGTAGATCAATAGGTACCGCTCTGGCGGGAAGGTAACGGCACTCCATGCAGTCATGCTGGCCACATGACCTTGGAGGTGTCTACAGACAACGCCGGCTCTTTGGCTTAGAAATGGAGATGAGCACCACACCCCAGAGTCGGACACGACTGGACTTAATGTCAGGGGAAAACATTTACCTTTATATGAAGTTTTATAATGTGAAATTTCCCCCTTCTGTTATGTAACTGGTCATATAGACTCTTGCAGCTCCATACAGACTCAATGATCTAAATTTCTAAATGACACATGAGTAGTCACTCTTAATTAGAGGGGGCTTCATAATTGTTGAATTAATATTCAGCAGTAGATTCAGTAGATCACTTCTGTTTGGTTGTAGGAAATACGAGGGGTATTTTTTAAGTAAGGTCCGTTTGAACATAAGTACACAATGAAAGTTTATTTCAAAAAAGTAAATTTATTTTCAGAAAGTACATACTTCACTCTATTTTTTGACATAGTTGCCAAGTTTGTTCAAACACTTATCATACCTCTGAACCAATTTTAAAATACCCTCTTCATAAAAACTTGCCGCCTGCTCCGATAACCAAGAGTTCACTGTAATCAAAGAAGGGCGACCGAAGCGGTCCTCATCATGGACGTTGTCACGGCCATCTTTGAATTGTCGTACCCACTTACGCACTTTGCTTTCACTCATAACAGTATCACCGTACACTTCACAAATCTGTCGATGAATTTCTGCAGCAGGCAGGTTCCTTGCTGACAAAAACCGTATCACTGAGCGAACCTCACATGCGGAGGGTGAGTTGATAGTCTTAAACATTTTTAAAGCACAGAACAGAACTGTACAGATTAGCTACAGAGCGGAAACTGATCACAGTTGTTCCCGAGGCATGCGGGAGGCAACGACGCACACGCTCGTTGCGGTATGCGCGCGAACTACAAGTGTCTATAACAAAACGGACCTTACTTAAAAAATACCCCTCGTACATCAAGGTCAACAGCAAGAATGGGATTCCTTTGTTTGCACCTCTCTTCCTGTTACAGCCCCATATACATACCAGAACCATTCCAAACTGGTGAAAGGTTTGGCAAGTGGAAGGGGAAGGCCACCCAGCTCTTTCGTTGATATATCCCCACCACCCCCGGCTATAACAAATGGTTTCTGGGAAAATGTGCAGAAAAAAATCTTCCTGTGCAGTATGACAGTTCCATTGTTTTTGTGTCATGGCTTGTTGTTGCAGCACAAAGTTTTTGGGTGTCCAACAACTAATGGTTGGGGAAATAGGGAGAAAGGGGATGAAACTGCTATGAATGGAATGTCCATTAAGTGGTTGGGATTATCACAGCAACAAGTTGGGGTTTTTTTTGGGGGGGTGGGGGTATATTCAGTTCCAAACATAGGAAATGTGATGGAATCCGCAATCCCTTTATATTTACCTTCTACTGCATGTGGCTTTTGTTTCAAAGGGAGTACTTGCTTTGGACATCCTAGATTTTTAACAACTGCTTGTTCCCAGGTTCAAGAGGAGAATAGCAAATGGTTTGGGATGGCACTCTCTTCTGGATTTGAAACATGTGCATTGAAATGTCTCTCACCCAGGAAAATGCAAAATCGTTGTGTGCAGTTTATTGATAAAAATAAAGCAACAAATGACGAAGACTTTAGAGTTTCTAAGCTGTGTGGCTCATAGTGTTTTGATGGTATCTTTCTAATGCTGTTCAAGTGTAAAGATTGTGAGATTTTTGTATTCCAGTGCTTTGAACCTAGAATTCTTGCATGCTAACCCACAGTAGAAGAATAGCCACTTTGCATGCAGCTGGGTGCTTCTACTGAAGGGACAAGCATGCTTTGTGTGAGACTGGCATAACTCCCTTTGGGCGAAACCCTTTCCCAGTCCTGTTTGTGGCCTCATTTACCGTGGTACGTGCATAACTTCATTTATTGTTAGTTCAGCTAACCATCATTGTTTCTCTTTTCAAAATTATACACATAACTTGGACTTTTTTGGCTTCACAATGTCAACATTCAACGCTTCGTATCTTTTTCCCCTCTTTATAGACATTAGATTGAGAAAACTTATTGATGAACGAGAATCTTTACTTGAACAGGTAATCTACATTTTTATGTTAAGGTATTGCTTTTTTCCTGTACTCATTAAAATTAATTTACAAGATCACTCTTCCCATTAAGAATTGAATTGAATGAAAAGGCTCCTCCAAGCCAAGCAAGAGCAAGTCCTTGGCCACTTCAGTAAGAAAAATTGCAAGCTTGAGTGTGATGATGAAAGTTTGTATCAAATGTTTTGGGGGCCGTTCAAAAAGGACAGATTCTGAAAAGACATGTGCTTGGGTATTCAGTGCAATGGCCTAAGTACACAGTCCGCAGTTTGGGAGTCCTCCTGGACTCAGTGCTGACGCTTGATGCGCAGGTGTTGGCGGTGGCCAGGAGGGCCTTTGCGTAATTAAAACTGGTGTGCCAACTGCGACCTTACCTCGTGAAGTCTGATTTGACCATGGTGGTCCATGCCTTAGTTAATTCTACACTGGACTACTGTAATGCACTCTACGTGGGGCTACCCTTGAAGACAACTTGTGCAACGTTCAGCAGCCAGATTAATAACTGGGCCAACTTACAGAGAGCGGTCAACCCCCCTGTTTAAGGAGCTCCACTGGCTGCCGTTTATTTTCCGGTCCCAATTCAAGGTGCAGGTTAACACCTATAAAGCCCTAAATGGTTTGAGACCTGCCTACCTTCATGACTGTATCTTCCTCCATGAACCAACTTTGGCCCTCTGATCTGGGGAGGCCCTTCTTTTGTCCCTGCCAATTTCACAAGCTCGCCTAGTAAGTACAAGGGAGAGAGCTTTTTCCTCTGTGGCCCCCTGACTCTGGAACTCAATACCTGAAGAAATTAGGAAAGCCCCTACCTTAGAAACCTTTAAAAAGGACCTTAAAACCTGGCTCTTCCGCTGCGCTTTTGATGAATGGGTTTACATTCTCACACTATTGCTTAGCCTCAATGTTTTGTCATTGGAGTATATGCCCCCCCCCCTTTTGTGGGAAAGCCTGATTCCACAATCCCCACTATGAGTCCTCCTCCGCAAATAATCTCTCTCTTATCTTGCCTGAGTTTAAATTAGTTTTAATCAGTCTCTCTTTTAATCATTACATGTAGCCCGCCCATTGTCATTGTGATTATGCCTATTGTAATTTTATATTGCTATGTTTTAATATATTTTATGTAATTATGTTGTTTGTTGTTTATTGTTTGCATTTTCGGTTTTATTTTATTGTAATTTTTTGTTTGGGCTTGGCCTCATGTAAGCCACTCTGAGTCCCCATTGGGGAGATGGTGGCGGGGTATAAATAAAGATTATTATTATTATTATTATTATTATTATTATTATTATTATTATTATTGTCACTTGACAATTGTTGAGTGATTGACTTCACAATTCTGATATACTATGTTAACTCTAAATAGTCATACAAATGTTATATCTTTGCTGACAACCTGTCCTCCCGTCTTCACCTTCTCACACCAAGCATTCCAAAGGATTATTTCTTTACATAATGATAATGTCATAGTCTTGGTAACCAGTGTAACAAATGTGGCTTCCTACGACCTTTAGGTTTGAAAAAAAATCAAGGAGCTGTTCTGGTTCTTTAGGAACATGCTGACAGTGTCTGCGGGTTCGTCTTTATGCATCTGTTCTCTTTAACAGAAGAGGTTCAGGTCACTTTGTTGATTTCATAAACCTAAACAGTTTACCTTTAAAGCTCTAAAGAAACATGTAGAAGGTTGCTTATGAGCCTTTCTCCTGCCACCCCATAATTCATTACACCAGCAGTTCATATCCTATTGAAATGTGAGTGTCTTAATTACCGTTCCTGTGCATCACATACATGCTCTTCAGTTCCTGTTACTTTTCCTACTGTTCGCAACTTTTTCCCTCTTTACAGTGACTTTTATTGCTCATTTATTTTTTGCTACCTTAAAAAAACATAAGATCAAAGAACTGAAAAAACTTGAAAAAACTCTTCCAAAATGCTTAAAAATACGCTAAAAGAGTTCATTTTGAAAAGCAATGAAAAAGTATTGCTTGTAACCAAAAATAACTCAGTATCTCGTTTTATGGCTTTTGAAATATACTCTGTGTTACTTCTAACCTGTGGCTTCTCCGCCCTGTTTCCTCCTGATTTCAAGGAATGGCTTACATTTAGTTGAAGGGAGATGGAGAGTCGGATCTGTATTACAAGGAAATATATTCACTTACACAGCAGTAAGAACTTTCTGTCAGATAGTGAAGTAGTCTGGATCATAAAGTGATGGGCTCTTCATTTGGAATTTTTAGAACAGATGGCCATCTCTCAGGAGTGCTTTAGCTGGGCATTTCTGCATGGCAAAAGCTTGGATCTGGTGGCCTTTGTTGTCCTTCCAGCTGTATATGATCTACTGTCAGGCTCAGCAAAGCCTGCTGTTCTCATTGAACTTGTTTCCAGTCATCACTACTGGAACATCACTGTCAAGGTCAGATGCCAGCCAATTAAAGAAGTATAGTTTATTGTTCAAACAAACACAAAACAACCCAAAACAAAACCACAGGGCAAAAAACACTTAGTTTTCAGTGTGAAAAGAACCCACAAAACCCCAAACAGAATATAACCTGGATTAACCAGAGATGTAACTCGGATTAAACTCAAAATGCAGCCTTTCAAGGGTTGTAAAATGTAACCCGAGCCTCAAACACAGCAGGAACAGCACTCCAAGGCTGGAATGCAGGAAGGTTGATAACGCCAGCTCCAGAAGCTCAGCCGCAGACGTGGAGGAGAGAGAGTAACGAAAGTGGATGAAGTCCAGTTCAGTCCAGTCCAAAGAGAAACGAACAGCTGCAAGGTCAGATCCCAATCCGATGGATAAACACAAGGAGCCAAAGCAGCGGGGCAATATGGCAGCTAATGCAAACAGCAAAACAGTGCAGTCCAGCAAAAACCCACACAGTTCCAGCCCCCTTTGCAGCTTAAACCCAGAGCATAACTTATGTCCCAAAGTCTTCTTCCAAACCCGTCTTCTGTAACACAAAGATCCAGAAAGTGCCCAAAAAGACTCCTTGCCGATTGCAAGGTTACAACTGCAAACACTCCCATTTTATCTACAAGTCCTCATCAGAACTTGATTCAGCCAACAACCTTGTCCCAGGTGTTACTGGGACAAGGGAAATGAGTAGGAACAGAAGCTCTACTCTTAAAGATGAGGTAGAAGATCAGGGGATGGGATTCTTGATAAAGCTCAGTTCCAGAACAGTCTGTACAAGGCACAGAAAGCTCATGTTTGGATCTTTAGATGACCACTAAAAGAACTATAGTTACAGGTAAACATGCTGTTTTTCCATTCAGATGTACCCGCTTATGGCAGTAATTTTCAGAAATCACTACTTTTTTAACTATCCTACTCGTATTTTGTTTTGCATATGTATTTATTTGCTAATTAAATATGTCAATTAAATTGTCTTTGGCTTCCAGATTAAAAACTTTAAAGCACAACTGGAAGAAAAACAGAATGGTAAAATGGAGAATATGCATTTGCAGGACGAAGTCCTAGAAAATGGCACAGAGATGCATGCGGTTGATCTCCAAAGTAAGATTAATCCCCATATTGAAGAAAATGTGCTTGTTGTTAACAGTAGCTAATTTTTTCCACAGATACAAGGAATATATCAGATAGAATTAAAGCAGGTTCTCTGTAAACACAGCACACCAGCATTTCTCATATCAGGGTACAGCTCCCTCCCAAAGCTGAATACCTGTTATGTCTGCAAGCTCTTTCCAGTTTTTTTTATTATCATTGAATGTGGGCATAGGCTAATAATTCTATTAAGTTAAAATTCTATTTGTTCTGTGGCTAAATAAGTTAATAATTCAATTTGTGTGTGGTAACCAATATATATTTGTGAAATTCTCATTGTGTAGACCAGGGGTCCTCAAACTTTTTAAACAGAGGACCAGGTCACAGTCCCTCAAACTGTTGGTGGGCCGGATTATAATTTGAAAAAAAAAACATGAATGAATTCCTATGCACACTGCACATATCTTATTTGTAGTACAAAAAACACTTAAAACAATACAGTAATTAAAATGAAGAACAATTTCAACAAATATAAAATTATTAGCATTTCAATGGGAAGTGTGGCCTGCTTTTGGCTGATTAGATAGGATTGTTATTGTTGTTGTTGTTGTGTACTTTCAAGTCATTTCAGAGTTAGGTTGACTCTGAGCAAGGGCCAGGTAAGTGACCTTGGAGGGCCGCATCCGGCCCCCGGGCCTTAGTTTGAGGACCCCTGGTGTAGACTGTGTGTGTGCTTTCCAATTTAGAAAGAAATGTTGGTTTTCATTTGTTGATTTCTAGATTTTATGAATGGGTCTCAGACATCCAGTTTCCTCAAAATGTTAGTTATGAATACACCGGACCCTCATCTGCTAGAGTTTAGTTCCAGAAGACTCCATAGATACGAACGTTGAAGGATGTTCAAGCCTGATTCTATATAATGTCATACATAGTAAATTGAATTCCTTATATGAAATGGCAGAATTAAACTTTATTTTTTGGATTTTAAAAATATTTTCAAGTCATGAGTGACTGAATCCATGGATGTAGAATCCACTGGTGCAAAGGGCCAATTATATTATCTATAATGTAACAAACAAGTTCTTATTTTGTTTCAGGTGTAAAACAGAAAACACTGAGTTTATGGACTTTATTAGAGGAGTTTTTTGAGCTGTCAGAACATAAGAAATTTTGTGTTTGTCCTTGGGGAAAGACAGCATTTTAATAACTACATTTTAGACTCTAAGTTTATTCTGATTTCCCAGGAAATTCTGAGATAGAAATTTATTCCAGACTTTATCTTATGACTGATGAAATGCTGTTTTGTTTTTATTTTTTTAGGAGATGCAAATAGACAAATCAGTGACCTCAAATTTAAGCTTGCGAAATCTGAACAAGAAATTACAGCACTGGAACAGAATGTACGTTTATGATATATTGGAAGACCCTTTGGCTGTTTACATAGTCTATTTGCGTGTCGAGGATTGTTTTTATCTGTTTCTAATTTTATTTAAATGTTAATTTAAGATATTATTTTACATTGTATGGGATATGGAATGTCTGCTTTGTTTTGGAAGCCACCCTGAGTCCCCTCGGGGAGAGAGGGCGGGTTAGAAATAATAATAATAATAATAATAATAATAATAATAATAATTATTATTATTATTATTATTATTATTATTATTATTATATACCTTGGTATTTCTTTATTTGATTTTTGGGACCCCAGGCAATGGTACTTCAAAACATCTACTGAAATTACTGTCTATACTTGTGTATAAATTGACCTCATGTATTAGTCGAAGGCAGGTTTTGGAGTCAGAATTATGGATTTTGATGTGACCTGTGGATGTGTCAAGAGTTATTCCACAGAGAGAGGGAAGGGCTAATGCCACCTCACGGATCCAGCTGCCCCATGTCATCAAATTTTTGCTGTTAAAGTGGTATTTGCCTTGGGGAGAGGGTAGTAGTGAGTATTCATATTATTTAAAGTTTGTCTGATGATTTGACCGATTTGAAATTATCTCCCTAAATAATTACAAAACTAGTAAGTCATATCGATTAAGCTACAGATGCACCATTTTGGGAAACTCATCTGTTTTTTCTAAGACAACGATTCTAAATATTTCCCTGATCAAAACTCATTGAAGTGATCCCCACTGATTTTAGAAGCAGAAATTCTGTTAACCTTGGGTTCCCAGACTGTTTCTGGACCCAGAAGCAACTCCTGGTTGTGGCCTTTAGTAATTACTGTGTGTGACCAAGTTTGTTTACCTGAATATATCCTGAGGTCTCCATCAGAGGTTCTTCTCCCCTACTTATCTGGAGTAAGGCTGGAAGATATTGAGAAAAGATATTTTTAGTGGTAACACCCTAGCTTTGAAGTCATCTCCCTAGAGAAGATCTCTAGGGCTCACTCTGGTGTCTTGCTGGCAGCCTGCAAATACCTTCTTGTCCAGAGGGTCTTAAACTGTTGTTGACCTGCTTTGTTTTGGTTCATATATAATTGTTATGCTGTGTCTACACTGTGCACTACTTCTACCGTAACAGTAAGTTTCTTTCGTGCTAGGTAATAAGACTGGAAAGTCAAGTCACTCGCTATAAAATGTCTTCAGAAAGTGCTGAAAGAATAGAAGATGAGCTGAAAGCAGAGAAACGTAAACTCCAAAGAGAGGTAATCTGTTCTAGTTAACAATTTGAAGTAAAAATGTTAAAATTTATTGTCGAAGGCTTTCATGGCTGGAATCACTGGGTTGTTGTAGGTTTTTTCGGGCTATATGGCCATGTTCTAAAGGCATTCTCTCCTGACGTTTTGCCTGCATAAAAAGGGGATGTGCGGGGAGGATGGAGAATGGGAAGGAGGAGAATTAGTTTAATAGTATATTGATTTTGACCCGTATCGCACGTTAGTACTGGTATTGGTAGAATTTCCTTCGCAAGCTTCTCCTCTTTTTTTCTTTTTTCTTTATTATGACCCCGGGTCTGTTAAGTCTTTATCAGGTTTTGGTATTAATATTATTAGTGACTTCCTCCATTATTCTGGCATTTATCTCCCTTCATTATTCCATTATACAATTCTAATAATTTTGGAGTCAAAACTTCTCTAAAGCTTTTATAATATTCTGTTCCTAGTCCATCCAAGCCTGGAGCTTTCCCAACTTTTAAATTCTTAAAAACTTCCTCTACTTCTGTCTTCTTAATAGGTTGTTCCAGTAGTTCTTTATCTTTCTCCTCCAACCTACTCTCCCAATTTTCCTCCACATATTTCCTGATTGCTTCTATGGAGCTAGCTTTTGTTTGGTGTAATTCATTATAAAATTCTTCAAATACCTTCAATTAAAGAAATTAAAGCTTCTCCTCTTTCTATATTTAGTTGATGTTGAAGTAATTTTTGACTGGGGACCGGTTGATTTTGCTTTTCGTCGTCGTTTGTATATTTTTCAGGTGTTCTGTTAGACAGTCCATGTTCATTATATCTAATAATTTACATGTCCATTCTTCAATCGTTGGTGTCTCTCTTTAGGGTTTTAGGTTTTGTTGGGGTTTTTTGTATTTTTTGTATCTTTTGTACCCTTTTTGCATTTTTATCTTTTTTTCATTTTTCACTTTTTCATTTTTTTCTTTTTTCCTTTTTTCTTGTTTGTTGATGTTTTTTGGTTTTTTCCCCCCTTCTCTTCTTGGTGGTGGATATGTTTCCTACTTTTCTATATCCTTTTTAATTGTTCTCCCTCTTTCCATGTGTTTGTGTTTAAAATATTCAATAAAATGTATTTTTTTTAAAAAAAGAAGAAAATGTCCAGGGCTTAAAGCAGGGGTCCCCAAACTTTTTAAACAGAGGGCCAGGTCACAGTTCCTCAAACTGTTGGAGGGCCGGATTATAATTTGAAAAAACATCAATTAATTTCTATGCACATATCTTATTTGTAGTGGAAAAACACTTTAAAACAATACAATAATTAAAATCAAGAACAATTTTAACAAATATAAACTTATTAGTATTTCACTGGGAAGTATGAGCCTGCTTTTGGCTGATGAGAAAGGGTTGTTGTTGTTGTTGTTGTTGTTGTTGTTGTTGTGTGCTTTTAAGTCATTTCAGACTTAGTTTGACCCTGAGCGAGGGCCGGGTAAATAACCTTGGAGGGCCATATCCGGCCCGCGGGCCTTAGTTTGAGGACCCCTGGCTTAAAGTATGCCTAGAGACATAAAGTCTGGAACAACTGAGATGGAGCTCAATTGATCACACTTCACAAAAGGCACCTTTGTATGTTTGTGTGACATCCCTTTTATGTGACTGCACAGAGAAGGATCCCTTGAAAATCAACCTTACTTTCCTGTCCTTAAAATTGGAATAAATTCTGATCACAGTGCTTGTTAGGATGAATAAAATGATGCTTATGCTTCCTATACCTAAATTTGATTTTTGTTTATTTATTTATTTATAGCTTCGTACAGCATTAGACAGAACAGAAGAACTTGAAGTAAGCAATGGTCACCTAATGAAACGACTAGAGAAGATGAAAGCCAATCGGAGTGCTTTACTGTCCCAGCAATAGATGCCAGTGTTTATTGAAGACTACTTGACTGAATAAACAACAATGCTGCTGAGGCTTATGTCTGTACCTCTTTGGGATGCTTTGTGTCATGCCTTCTGAGAAAGAGAGAGGAAAAAAGTCCAAACACATGAACCCATGTTGCCATGTGCCACCATACGTCAAATGAGGTTCTTCTGCCTGCACAGAGTCAAACCTTCTGCACTATATGCATTAAAGTAGCTGCTCCAAATGCCTGTATTTGTCGGTGCCCTTCCATTCTGTCCTCTTGAAACGCATGCAGTGCAGTACAGTACCTGTATGCCATTAATAAGCACACTGGGCATTCTGTTTCGCGCCTCAACCAGAAAAGCACGGCAGCTGGCTGTTGACATTTGGAGAACAATACTGAATTTTTTAAAATAATCTATTAAACTGGAACTTGAATTCTGTTCCTGGAAATGAGTGGCAAAAGTGACTGTCCATGTCAGACGTATGGCAGTGTCTGCAACTGTAGCAAGAGCGATAATAGTGTTTTCCTAGCAGCCTCCTTCTTTACAGAACACTGTGGAACCTGAAGCCATTATGAAGCAAAAGTCCTTCAGCAGAAATCGTGGAAGATGGTCTTGGAAGCAAAAGTGACCTTAAAAGACTTTGCCAATAAAAATGTAAAAGGTTATGGGAGGAATTTTGCACCTGTTCAATTGTAAACCTTATTTTATTTCAGGGTCAATAGGCAATAGCTTCACTTTAAAAAAGAAGAACAGCTTTTTAGTTCTATTTAATCCCCGTATTTGGAATTTAAGTAAATGACTTGTTATAAAGGATGTAATGTTGCAAAAAATAAAACTACAGCCCCATGTTTTAAAAGCTGGATCGTATTTTATTGTTGAGATTAACTTCACAATTCAGCAGCAGATCAGTTGCACAACTTCAGCGCTTTCCAGTAGCTTCTTCCTGCACAGTATTTCCAGTCAACTGCTCCCACAGCCTGCAGTCACTCTGGAACCTTTTACAGACACTTGAGCACATGCCCGGCCATTGTCAGTATTACCATTGTCTTTTCCCCAGTCTAGATGATATTACAAACTTAACACAGCATAGAGTTATTATATCTTGTCTTAGCAGACAGGTTGTTTTAATTACATATAGCCTTCGACGAACAACATCACAGCACAAGGAGAAATATACACTGTACATGACTTCCTTATATACAATTCATTTACACATAGCAATCTCTGATTGGTTCCCAACTCATTAACTCAACTCAAACCCAGGATTACATCATTCACAATCACCTGGACTAGGCCAGAACACATTCCCCAAGTGATTCCCTATATACAGTTAATGCATGACTCAGCATTTCCAATAGAAGCCCATTAGCAATGCATGACTCAGCTATATTACATTATAATACATTGTAAAACCTGACATTTATATTGTGGTACATATTAATAGTACCAATTGCATATCAGATGTGTCACAACTGTGTTCAATCTGCTGTGGAAGTAGTCAGCCATTTTCTGAAAAGATACTTCTTTTGTCTTCTGTATTCTCACTTTTTTGAAGTCAGGAACGCAACAAGGTTCATGCCCAGTTGTCACGCCCTAGTGAGATAAGTCACAAGATCTCCTTGACATAGAAAAAGGGCAACACTGATTACGAACAGATTTCCAAATACTTACTTTACGTAGGCGATCCCTCGTAGTCCGAGGATGATGGTCCTCCAAGTTCGGTGTCCTGGCAGTGGGTCCGTAGGTGACTGTGGAGCCCTATTCTTGCTCTGCATCTTCTTCCGCAGTGAGGGCATTAGTTTCCAGGTGGAAGGCGGTCTCGGTCGGGGTTAGCTTGACACGCCTTCCTCTTGGCACGTTTCTCTCTTTCACCTTCTATTCATGCCTCTTCAATTTCTGCAGCACTGCTGGTCACAGCTGACCTCCAGCTGGAGCGGTCAAGGGCCAGGGCTTCCCAGTTCTCAGTGTCTGTGCCAGAGTTTTTAAGGTTGGCTTTGAGCCCATCTTTAAATCTCTTTTCCTGCCCACCAACATTCCGTTTTCCGTTCTCGAGTTAGGAATAGAGCAACTGCTTTGGGAGACGGTGGTTGGGCATCTGGACTACGTGGCCGGTCCACCGGAGTTGATGGCGGAGGACCATCGCTTCAGTGCTGGTGGTCTTTGCTTCTTCCAGCACACTGACGTTTGTCCGCCTGTCTTCCCAAGATATTTGTAGGATTTTCCGGAGGCAGCGCTGTTGGAATCATTCCAGGAGTTGCATGTGATGTCTGTAGACAGTCCATGTTTTGCAGGTATATAGCAGGGTTGGGAGGACAATAACTTTATAGGCAAGCACCTTCGTATCCCTACGGTGTCCCGATCCTCAAACACTCTCTGCTTCATTCGGAAAAATGCTGCACTCGCAGAGCTCAGGCGGTGTTGTATTTCGGTGTTGATGTTGACTTTGATGGAGAGGTGGCTGTTATGGTCAGCATTTTCTTTTTTTATATAATTGTTTTTTATCTGGAATATGATGCTCCTTAGGTAAGAGCAGATAGAAAGGAGTGTAGGAAAGAAAAATGCTGTGCCTTGTTTACAACTAAAGAGTGGGAACAGTCATCTTAAGTAAAGTAGGAAATTGAAGAGGAAAGGGGAGAGTGTAGGGGCGGGAGAAAGGAAGAAAAACACACACACACACAATGGCCCAGTTAAAAAACTTCCAGGATCTCCCAGGATAGAGGGAAATCGCAAAATGATTCCATTCTTTTCTATTCTTCTTTTTGATTTATCGTCGGCATCCTGTTGGTGATCCTTCGAGTTTCATTCAAAAGAAACTGGTATAAATTTCCATATTTTCTCTTTTAATATACTCCAGAAAATTCTTCCAGTCTGTTCGAAGTGGTTTCACGGGATTTTGAGAAATCTTATGTGTTAAAATAGTCATGTTAATAATATCCATTGTTTTTAGTAGCCATTGTTCCAACATGGGTATATCCTTAGATCTCAAAACTCTGGCTAGTATAATTCTTGCTGCGGTTGTGAAGTAGAAAAATAGTTTTTCTAAATTTTTATCGATAGAATCTATAAACCCTAGTAACATTGCTTCTGGTTTATATTCGATTTTTATGTTCAGGATTATTATGGTCTTTTTATATATTTCGTGCCAGAAGTTCTTTATTTTCTTACAGCCCCACCACATGTGGAAAAAATTGCCTTTGTGTTTTCCGCATTTCCAGCAGGTGTCCTTTATTTTGCCCTTACTAAATTTAGATATCAATTCTGGAGTCAGGTACCACCTGTAGAATACTTTATACCAATTCTCCTTGAGTTTGTATGCGTAGGTATATTTCATCTTTTTGTACCAAATTTCTTCCCATTCTGACATGGCTATGGATCTACCTATATCCTTAGATGAAATGGTCAACATTTTCTAATGTTACACCATTAAGCTGTATCTCTGGCATTGGAAAAGGGTTGGCTGGTGTCTGCTGGAACAGCACTTTGGTTTTCTCGATGTTCAGTGTCAGGCCGAGCTTCTTGTATGCTTCTGCGAAGGTGTTTAGAGTGACTTGTAGATGTTCTTCTGAATGCGCACAGACGACGTCATCAGCATACTGGAGTTCTATAAGAGATGTTGTAACCTTAGTTTTGGCTTTCACTCTGCCGAGGTTAAACAGCTTGCCATCTGTCCAATAGATGATTTCCACTCCGGTGGGAAGCTTCCCATCAACAAGGTGAAGTATCATAGCGATGAAGATGGAGAATAAAGTTGGGGTGATAGCACATCCCTGTTTGACACCTGATTCCACCTTAAATGGGTCACTTTGGGAGCCATTGCTGTCCAAAACTGTTGCCATCATGTCATCATGGAGGCAAAGTATGATCAAATGATACTAGATGCTCACTATCCTAATACAACCTCTACATTTCTTAACGTTCTTGGGATCTACCCAAACTAAGAGGTTTTCTAATACCATTGATGACACTGGCCAAAACACATTTTGGTGCCTGAAATGTTAGTCTCTTTTGGGTATATTTGACCTACTAATTCCAAAAATGGCAACGGTGTCCCCCTATAGTGCTAGTTTTTGAGATACAGACCTATGCCATCTACCAATCACCATCTGCTCACCCATAGAAAACCATGATAGCCATATTTAAGAAACTAGAGCTGATACGGTCCATCCAATGCTATTTTCCTAACCCCAGGAACGGGCCCGAAAACCAAGACACCAAGGATTTATGTTGTTGTTGGGCTGTGTTGCTGCTTTTTTTTTTAGGAAGGGGGAAAAATGTCCGTGTTTTGCTGCTTTTTTTAGGAAAGCGTGAAAAATTACTGTCGTAACAACCCAGCTAATTATACTGGGTTGGATCCATCCTGACAGAAGCACAATGGTAGGAGACGGCTGCAGATGTTAGAATCATAAAGTTGGAAGAGACCTCATGGGCAGGCATGTAGCCGGGGGGGGGGGGGGGGGGGGCTTGGAGGGCTTCAGCCCTCCCCCGAAATTCTCATGGTGGTCCGCGAGTAGGCCTTACTAGTACCGTATATTATTTAAACTGTTATGTTTATTCATATCATGATCTGATCACCATGCTCAATATATCCCATATGCATGGGGGTATTGGGGTAACGATACAAAAGGTTTGCTAGGGTAGACCCCTTTCACTCAGACTCAGCCCCCCTCTCAAACTCAGCCCCCCCCCCCCCCGAATCAAAATCCTGGCTACAGGTCTGGGCCATCCAGTCCAACCCTCTGCCAAGAAGCATGAAAACTGCATTCAAAGCAGCCCCGACAGATCGCCATCCAGCCTCTGTTTATTGTATATCATACACAATGGATATGTAGGAGGCATGGGCAAACCTTTGGACGGGCCAGGCCAGTGTGAGATGGATGGAGAGTGTCTGTGTGATTGAATGGAAAAGCACATGAACAAATTCCTCTGCACACTGCACAGGTCTCGCTTGTGGTACAAAAAGGAAGAAAGAAAGAACAATGCAACTTTTCAAAGAACAATTTGAACCAAGATAAACTTTACAGTATTTCAGTAAAAGACTGCAGGCGCTGCCCAGTCCAACCCCTTCTGCCATGCAGGAAAAAGCGCTATCAATGCACCCCTAAAAGATGGCCACCCAGCCTTTGCAGTCATCATCATCATCTTTAATTTCTTATTAATCGCCCTCCATCCGAGATGCTCCAGGCAATTTACATAGCAGAAATGATACAGGATAAAACACATACATACAAATATTAAAATTAACATGGGTCAAATGCTCTAGTAAAAAGCCAGGTCTTAAGTGCTAGGATAAAATGCCCTGAGTCACGCATGGCTCTCAAATAGGGAGGCAAGGAATTCCATAAGGCAGGGGCAGAAATAGAGAAGGCCCTGCGCCTGGTGCTTTCCAAGTGCACTTCCCTATATAGAGCAAATTGCATTGGGATGGTCGTGGCGACCTCCGATGATGGGAGAAGGAGAGACGGTCTCTAAGATACAATGGACCCTGGCCATATAAAGTTTTAAAGGTCAGGACCAGCATCTTATACAAACCACGATACTCAATTGGGAGCCAGTGTAGATGCCGCAGCACTGGTGTTATATGGCATTTCATGGGCGTTTTTGTGAGTAACCTAGCTGCAGCATTCTGGACAATACGGAGCTTTCGGGTCGTAGACATAGGAAGGACAACCCAAGGGGCAATCCAGTCCAACCCCTTCTGCTATGCAGGAAAAGCACAATCAAAGCAGCCCCAACAGATGGCCATCCAGCCTTTGTAATCATAATAATAATAGCAACCCCTGGGGCAATCCAATCCAAACTCTTTCTTCCATGCAGAAAAAGGGAAAAAACGTATAGCATTTAGACTTCCTAATAGGAAAACAGCATTACACCGCTTTCCGGTGTAATGCTGTGCATGTTCAATGTATTGTCGAAGGCTTTCATGGCTGGAATCACTGGTTTGTTGTAGGTTTTTTCGGGCTATATGGCCATGTTCTAGAGGCATTCTCTCCTGATGTTTCACCTGCATCTATGGCAACCATCCTCAGAGGCAGTGAGGTCTTTTGGAACCAGGAAAAAGGGTTTATATATCTGTGGAATGACCAGGGTGGGACAAAGGACTCTTGTCTGCTGGAGCTAGGTGTGAATGTTTCAACTGACCACCTTGATTAGCATTTGAAGGCCTGGCAGTTGTTTGGTGTGGCTTGTTGGTGCCTGGGGCAATCTTTTGTTGAAAGGTGATTAGATATCCCAGATTGTTTCCTCTCTGTTGTTTTGCTGTTGTAATTTTAGATTTTTTTTTAATACTAGTAGCCAGATTTTGTTCATTTTCATGGTTTCCTCCTTTCTGTTGAAATTGTCCACATGCATGTGTATTTCAGTGGCTTCTCTGTATAGTCTGACATGGTGGTTGTGAGAGCGGTCCAGCATTTCTGTGTTCTCAAATAATATCCTGTGTCCAGGTTGGTTCTGGTGCTCTGCTATGGTATGTTCTCCTTCACCTCATTTCACAAATCCAGTCAGTAATATAGTTACTGTTTATTACATAGAGAGAGAGAGAAACCGGAAAGAGCTATAAGATACAAAAGCAAATTGTAGGGAAAGTTTCTCTGACAAAATATCAGGCCTGCCATTTCTGTTCAATCTGTGCACATTCGATGTAATTTTCCAAATTGCCACCAGAGGCTGATAGAGAACAAATGAATGTGTCCAGTTTCTTTGGTAGTTGGTGGGTGATCTATTCAGCCCAGGAGAGGTTTGGATTCAATATTTTTGAAAAGGAATACAAATTATGTTTTTATTTCAATGCCCTTGGGGAAACTATAAATCTTGGGGGGGGGGGGGTATTGTGTTCGATAACAGCATGACTCCAGTATGGGTGTCATTTCTCACTTCTGGATATAGTTTCAATAACATTCTCTTCACACTTCTATAATAATATAATGTAATATAATATAAAGTATGTACATATAATATTTATAATATTATAATGTAATATAGTATAATGCTAATAATAATAAGATATAATTATATATTTTATATTACATGTAATATTACTAATAATATTACAATATAATTGTATAGTACAATATAGAATCAAAGAGTTGGAAGACACCTCATGGGCCATCCAGTCCAACCCCCTGCCAAGAAGCAGGAATATTGCATTCAAATCACCCCTGACAGATGGCTACCCAGCCCCTGTTTAAAAGCTTCCAAAGAAGGCGCCTCCACCACACTCCGGGGCAGAGAGTTCCACTGCTGAACGGCTCTCACAGTCAGGAAGTTCTTCCTCATGTTCAGATGGAATCTCCTTTCTTGTAGTTTGAAGCCATTGTTCCTCATCCTAGTCTCCAGGGAAGCAGAAAACAAGCTTCCTTCCTTCTCCCTGTGACTTCCTCTCATGCCCAGCTCCTAAGGACCCCCGGGTAGCGCAGTGGGTTAAACCCCTGTGTTGGCAGGCCTGAAGACCGACAGGTCGCAGGTTCGAATCCAGGGAGAGGCGGATGAGCTCCCTCTATCAGCTCCAGCTCCTCATGCGGGGACATGAGGGAAGCCACCCACAAGGATGATAATCACATCAAAATCACCCAGGCATCCCCTGGACAACGTCCTTGCAGACGGCCAATTCTCTCACACCAGAACGACTTCTGACACGACAAAAAAAAATGTCCCGCTCCTTAAGCCGCTCCTCATAGGGCTTGTTCTCCAGACCCTTGCTCAGCAGTGGAACTCTCTGCCCCGGAGTGTGGTGGAGGCGCCTTCTTTGGAGACTTTTAAACAGAGGCTGGATGGCCATCTGTTGGGGGTGCTTTGGATGCAATTTTCCTGCTTCTAGGCAGGAGGTTGGACTGGATGGCCCATGAGGTCTCTTCCAACTCTAGGATGCTATGATTCCTGCGTGAGGCGACAAATCCTCACTAATATTGGAACAGCACTGGTTAGTACTTGGATGGCAGGCCACCAAAGGATACAGGAACTGCAGGCTCTGAAACAGGGATACTGACAATAGCACATCCGGGTATTCCTCGTTTGAGAGCATCCCATGAACTCCAAGCAAACGGCACACAAACTTGCAGTCCGCTGGGGATTTCTTCCCGCCTTCCGAGAGACCGCCTGTTCTGATTGGTGGAGGAGTCCTCCGCTTCCACCAATCCGCGCGGGCAGAAAAGCGAGCCAATGGAGTTCTGCTTCGGAGTGCGCGTCTCCTATAAAAGAGCCCGGTTGGGCACGTGGGCGTCAGTTGGCAGCCGCATGAAGTGGAGGTTAGGGCTTGTGGGTTAAGGAAAGGGTTTGGTGATGAGATTCGCTGAGGGAGGGAGGGAGTGAGTGAGGGAGGGCAAGAGGGAGGGAAGGGACACACTTGCTGTCTTCGCGAAGGGTATGTTGTGATTTTTTTTTGTATGTGGTGAGTTTTGGGAGAAAAAAAAAAGCTCAGTGTTGGCTTCTAGGGGCCCACTCTTTAAGAAAGAAGTACAGAAGAATGCCAAAATGGGGGCAAGTTGGAACGTGGGGTGAGGCCAGGCCTCACTATTATGGCCAGGATATCCAACTGAACTATTTCCCTTCTACCTTGAATTCTATGGCTTCATATTACAGAGTCCTAGAGTTGGAAGAGACCTCATAGGCCATCCAGTCCAACCCCCAGCCAAGAAGCACCCCCGACAGATGGCCATCCAGCCTCTGTTTAAAAGCCTTCAAAGAAGGAGTCTCCACCACACTCCAGGGCAGAGAGTTCCACTGCTGAACGGCTCCCACAGTCAAGTTCTTCCTCATGTTCAGATAGAATCTCCTTTCTTGTAGTTTGAAGCCATTCTTCCGCGTCCTAGTTTCCAAGGAAGCAGAAAACAAGCTTGCTCCCTATGACTTCCTCTCACATATTTATACATGGCTACCATATCTCCTCTCAGCCTTCTCTTCTTCAGGCTAAACATGCCCAGCTCCTTAAGCCGCTCCTCATAGGGCTTGTTCTCCAGACCTTTTATCATTTTAGTCGCTCTCCTCTGGACACATTCCAGCTTCTCAATATCTCTCTTCAATTGTGGTGCCCAGAATTGGACACAATATTCCAGGTGTGGTCTAACCAAAGCAGAATAGAGGGGTAGCATTACTTCCTTAGATCTAGACACTATGCTCCTATTGATGCAGGCCAAAATCCCATTGGCTTTTTTTGCCGCCACATCACGTTGTTGGCTCAAATTTAACTTGCTGTCCACAAGAAGATCTTTTTCACACGTACTGCTCTCGAGCCAGGCCTTATCGTCCCCCATTCTGTATCTTTGCATTTCGTTTTTTTTCTGCCTAAGTGGAGCATCTTGCATTTGTCCTCATTGAACTTCATTCTTTTAGTTTTGGCCCATCTCTAATCTGTCAAGATCATTTTGAATCCTGGGAGTTGTGGTTTGAAATGACTTCAGCTTTCTCTGCTAAAGACTGCAGGTGCCTTCCAAAACTAGAGCCCCAATCCCAGGATCCCATAGCATTGAGCCGGGGCAGTTAAAGTGGTGTCAACTGCACTGATTCAACAGTGTCCATCAGGCATAGGCGAACTTGGGTCCTCCAAGTGTTTTTGACTTCAACTCCCACAATTCCTAACAGCCTACTGGTTGTTAGGAATTGTGGGAGTTGAAGTCCAAAATACCTGGAGGGCCCAAGTTTGCCCATGCTTTGTAGGGATGCACCCCATGGCCATAGACTTGCAGTCAAACAGAGTCCCTGGGATAAAGGGCTTGTTGTTGCTGGACTACAACTCCCATCAATCCTAGCAACTCAGGCAATAATGCAAGGATCATAGGTTGGAGACTGATCAAAAGCTTTGTAACATCTATTTGTGCCACCTCTATTACAATATTAATATTTAATTTTACAGTATTATTTACTTATATTTATTTATACTCTGCCTTTCTCCCCCAGGCAGCTAACACATTTTGATTAATGTAAAACAAAGCGTGGTAGAGGCTCCTTCTCTGGAGGCTTTTAAACAGGCTGGATGGCCATCTGTTGGGGGTGCTTTGGATACAGTTTTCCTGCTTCTTGGCACGGGGTTGGACTGGATGGCCCATGAGGTCTCTTCCAACTCTAGGATTCTATGATTCTAAGTGAAAACATTTTTTTAAATAGTTCTGTGTGTCAAGTGAAAATGCATTTTCACTTATCATTTATTATATTGGTTTTGCATTTTATGTATTTTATTTTCTGGTTTTGTTATTTTTTATGTTTATGTTTTCTGGTTTTGTTATGTTTGTTATGTTGTTTGTTATTGTGTGTACTGTACTGATGGGCATGGCCTCATTTAAGCCGCACCGAGTCCCCCTGGGGGAGATGGAGTAGGGTATAAATAAAGTTTTATTATTATTGTATTTTTTAAAAATAGATTTTTAAAAAATTATATTTATTGGATCCCCTGGTGGCACAATGGGTTAAACCCTTGTACTGGTAGGACTTCTGACTGATATAGGTCAGCGGTTTGAATCTGGGGAGAGCTGGTTGAGCTCCCTCTGTCAGCTCCATGCGGGAACATGAGAGAAGCTTCCCACCAGGATGGTAAAACATTAGAAACATCTGGGTGTCCCCTGGGCATCGTCCTTGCAGACGGCCAATTCTCTCATACCAGAAGGGACTTGCAGTTTCTCAAGTCACTCCTGACATGACAAAAATGTATTTATTTTATTTTAACTGTTAAAACACACAACCCCCCCCCCCCAAAAAAAATCCCACCCCCACAGCATATTAAACATATTAATTTCTCACATTCAAGTATTGTGAGCAAGGTTATTTATTTATTTATTTAAAACATTTATATTCCGCCCTTCTCACCCCGAAGGGGTCTTAGGGTGGAGCACAACATACAAACGGCAAACATTCAATGTTTTAAAAGTAACAGAGGCTGGATGGCCATCTGTCAGGGGTGCTTTGAATGCAATATTCCTGCTTCTTGGCAGGGGGTTGGACTGGATGGCCCATGAGGTCTCTTCCAACTCTTTGATTCTATGATTCTAATAAAAATAAACCCTTAATCTGTCTGGTTGGCCTCAGCATTTTGGAATAGGATTATTTCTATGATCACCGAAATCTTCTGCTTTTCACTTCACAGAGGATAGTCTACTATAAGAATATTGACTTTTCTTCTATGTTTGGATGGGGCAGCTGTTTCATCTAGCAGGCCCACCTGTATTTTTAACTGAATCAAGAATATTTACTCTCCTCTCTTTAGAATATATACAGGAATCCCTTGTCAGACAAATTAGCAAGTATAGAGGTTTTTTTGCTGATAAAAAACAAAGCAGTGGTGATGAAACATTTGACACAGTCTACCATTTATACCAATGTGGCATATGCTAAAGTCTGTTTCTGTGATTTTTCAGTAACGGTGGAAGTACTGTCTAATAAGAAAGAAACTGGAAATGTGAATAGTTTGGATACATTGGAATTTGGAAGATGTAAGTTTTACCTACAAACTTCAAATGTTCTGTTACCCCATATATATTCTTCTAAGCCAGGGGTCCTCAAAGTAAGGCCTGGGGGCGGATGCGGCCCTCCAAGGTCATTTACCCAGCCCTCGCTCAGGGTCAACCTAAGTCTGAAACGACTTGAAAGCACAAAACAACAATAACAACAATCCTATCTCATCAGCCAAAAGCAGGCCCACACTTCCCATTGAAATACTAATAATTATATATTTGTTGAAATTGTTCTTCATTTTAATTGTATTGTTTTAAAATGTTTTTTTGCACTACAAATAATATATGTGCAGTGTGCATAGGAATTCATTCATGTTTTTTTTCAAATTATAATCCGGCCCTCCAACAGTTTGAGAGACTGTGACCTGGCCCTCTGTTTAAAAAGTTTGAGGACCCCTGCTCTAAGCGATGCTGTGCAAACCTTGGACTTTCCCATACATTGAACTTCAGCTTCCAGAATTCTTGGCCATTCAAGTTAGCTGGGTCTTTTGACAGCTGTGGAGGACAACCATTGCTTTAATGATTTTGACCCTACTCCTTCTCAGTTAAAGTATTTGATGTGTGTTAACACTGAGTTTTAGTTCTGATTGGTAGTGAGCAATTTCCAAAGAGCTAAGCGCCTCTTTTCCAAATGAATTTTCAAACACTTTCAGGAGCATTCGCCTGGTACGCTAGTAAGCTATTTCGGAAGTAAAAGTGACTGTAAAATAAGTTTGTACTATGCACAAATTGATCTTCATATCAAATCTGCAAAGTATGTACTCTTAATTAGATTATTTTGATGCAGCCATCATATTACTTACAAAAAAAAATGGTCTGCATCCTGTACACCAGGGGTCCTCAAACTATGGCCTGGGGGCCAGATACGGTCCTCCAAGGTCATTTATCCGGCCCTCACTCAGGGTCAGCCTAAGTCTGAAACGACTTGAAAGCACACAACAACAACAACAATCCTATCTCATCAACCAAAACCAGGCCCACACTTCCCATTGAAATACTAGTAAGTTTATATTTGTTAAAATTGTTCTTCATTTTTTGTATTATTTTAAGTGTTTTTTGCACTACAAATAAGATATGTGCAGTGTGCATAGCAATTCATTCATTTTTTTTTTCAAATTATAATCTGGCCCTCCAACAGTTTGAGGGACTGTCACCTGGCCCTCTGTAAAAAGTTTGAGGGCCCCTGCTGTACACCCTTACCTATTTATTATTTATTTACAGTATTTATATTCCACCCTTCTCACCCTGAAGGGGACTCAGAGTGGATCACAGAACACATATATGGGAAACAGGCAATGCCATTATACATTGACAAGACAGACAATTGTACATAGATAGAGGTGTATATGTATATATATGTTTGATAGTGTTGTTTTTAAATTGTTTTAAATTGCTTTTAAATTTTGTTAGATTTTAGCTATTCTTGTAAGCCGCTCCGAGCCCCAGGGGAGTGACGGCATATAAGTTTAAATAATAAATAAATAAATAGAGGGGGGACTTTTCCATCTTTGACATCTTGGAGGCTGTGCTCTGTTCCAGTCATGATGGGTGCTGTTGCTCCACTTTCTCTGCCAAAGAGCTTTCTTTGTAAACTTCCCCCTTGATCTAATTGCCAACGTTTTTCTGGCATTTCCTTATGGGTGCCTTAAGCGGTGCCTATTTATCTATTCACATTGCTGTTTTCATAACTACTAGGTAGGCAGAAGGTGGGCTAAAGGCCAGGAGCTCACCCTGACCCAAGCTTCGAACTGTCAGCCTTTTGGTTGGCAAGATTTACTGCAGCTGGCAGTTAACCTGCTGTGCTAAAGCCCGGCCCTATGAATAAGTCCCATGGAAAGTAGTTGAAATTCCTGGAAATAGGTGCAGTACATGAGATTGTATTGTTAAAGCGATATTTAAAATATTTATATTTAGAATGTAAATATAAAATGAAGTATTCCACTTGTGATTACCATGCTGCTTAGAATTACAGTATAAGTTTCAGGATTATTTAGCTGCTGATTATTCTTTTTCTATACATGTCTATTTTCCTTGCTTTCCAGGAATTATAATTGACATGCTTTTCTCCATGTCTTACACACATGTCTAAAATATGTCATGCCTACCTCATTTTAATGAAGTTTCATGGATTTTGTCTCCGTACTACACAAGAGGATGGTTTCTGGGAGATCAATCAGTTTATGACCAGGTCACTCATTTAGTGGTACCTTTGTACAGTCTTCCAAGAGCACCCATTTCAACTCTTGAAATCAGTGGCTGTTCGGCAAATCCATTCCCGGCAGTCCCACCTTGGTCACCTTGGTCACCTTGGTCACCTTTTGCTTTTAACCATCCTCAAAGGCAAAACAATTATTACAGATATGCTGCTGGTGGACTGAGTGCCACTGCTGAAACAAATGCTTGCAGAGCAGATACTCTAGAGAAGCACAATATTATTCAGAGTTCTTCGGGTGAGTTCAATTTTACTTTTGATTGATACAGCAGTTGTTTGTCAGCAGTGTGTAAGTATGGTAAGTGGTTTTGAGTAATTTAGCTGGAAAGTACTCAAAAACTGATTGTTTATGTTTGTGATGCCTTGTTGATGGTTCAAAAATTTATAATTTCGCAACCATTGGAAATCCAAAGAGATCCTGTGCTAATACTTTTTTACTTTAAGAGAAAAGTTTATGGAATTAGCCAATGAACTATATCAAAATACATAAGGTTTAATAAAAATATCTACTGTATATTCCGGCATATAAGACGACTGGGCATATAAAACGACCCCCAACCTTTCCAGTTAAAATATAGATTTTGGGATATACTCGCCGTATAAGACTACCCCTCTTCCAACACACACCAAATAAATAATTTAAAAGCATCAGATTTGATTTCAATATGGTAATTTTCCTATTACTGTACCTCCTTCTCTGCCTCTCAGATCTCGCACATGCGCACCTGCACCGCTTCACTGCAGTCTTCAGGAGCGAGATCTGAGAGGCAGAAGAGGAGGTACAGTAATAGAATACAAGGGCGAGTCAGACAGGTAAAAGAGGTGTGTTTTTCTGGGCCCAGAGCCACTTTATCTCTTTTTCCATACCCGGGCACCCCGGACTCCTGCAACTTGCTCTGCCCTTCACTTACACCTTCCCGGTGAGGCACCCCATCACCTCATCATCGGGACTGCATTAAGTCCACGAATCCTGATGAATGGATTTTCTTCTACCGTACTTGTACAGCGTCACCCTTAATACTTTCATACAGTAGCTGCATATGGCAGGGACATGGCCATTGCCATTTTTGAGCTCACCCCACCATATGCGGCAACCACAGATTCTCCAATCCAGATTGGAAGTTTCAGTACCTTGCATATAAGACTACTTCCGCATATGACAGCTCCCATGCATAAGGCTACTCCAGCGTATAAGACAACCCCCGTGTATAAGACTACTCCCATATATAAGACGACCCCTGCATATAAGGTGACCCCTGCGTATAAGACGACCCCTGACTTTTGAGAAGATTTTCTTGGGTTAGAAAGTAGTCTTATTCGCCAGAATATACGGTAATGTGTACCAACGTTGTAAAGAAAATGAAAGCTATTATTACTATTACTTTTTAAAACATTTTTTCTTTATTATAAAATTAGCTGCTTGGACTGCAGCTTCTCATCCTTTTGACCAATTGTAGTACATACTGCATACTGGGGAGGGGTGTATCTGAAAAGCAGAAAAATATTGTTTGCTTGGTGGTAAACAAATACATTTTGTTTTCCTCAAAGGAAGAAAGATATTTGGTGCATGTGCAGTTGAGTTAGTGCTCTACTGGTTCTCAACCTCCTAGAGGTGCAAAACACTTAGAAATATAACACAAAGTTAGAGGAAGAGGCAAGGTTTCAAAGCAAATGAAGCTCTTACTGTCTTTTATTTTCCCCTACCTAAAATACACAGAGTTCTCATTATTTTGAAATTGGATTGGTGGGGTTAGCTGCTCCCCTGTTTGTCTCATCATTTCACCTTGCCCTGGTTGGAAGTGCTGCTTTGATCCTTATGTGTGATTTCCAGCTTTAAAACAGATATGGGTAAAGTGAGGGTTGGGAGTGGCATGTAACCCTAGGTTTTTTGGGGGGTTTTTTGGTGGCCTTTACCTCCTCCTTCCCTTAGGGTCAAAACATTTTTTGTAAATATAAGGGTTGGGGGCATTTCTCTCATTTTTGGCCCAGGCCTTTCTCGCATAGCATGAAATAAACAACAACAACAATAATCTTTATTTCTATACTACCCTATCTCCCCGAGGGGACTCAGGGTGGTTTACAACAGAAATTTATTTATTTATTTATTTATTTATTATTTGAACTTATATGCCTCCACTCCCCTGGGGCTCGGAGCGGCTTACAAGAATGGCTAAAATCTAACAAAATTTAAAAACAATTTAAAAACAACAATATCAAACATTAAAAGCCTGTCAAAACAGGTATGTCTTACATACCCTGCAGAAAGCTGATAAGTCCCGAAAGGCACGGACTTCAGGTGGCAGGGTATTCCAGAGTGATGGTGCCACTGCTGTAAAGGCTCTGCGTCTGGTTGCTATTAGACGCAAGGTCTTGACACTGGGATTTTCCAATAAATCTTGGTCCTCAGAACGGAGGGATCTCTGGGGTTGGGAGGGGGTGAGACAGTCCCTCAGGTACATCGGCCCCAGACCATGCAAGGCCTTAAAAGTGAGTATCATCGCTTTGAAAGTGATCCGGTGCTCAATTGGTAACCAATGCAGCTGTAGTAAGATTGGTGTTATGTGGCATCTTATCGGAATTCCTGCAAGAAGCCGAGCAGCTGCATTTTGTACCAACTTGAGCTTCCGGATCACCGACAGAGGAAGGCCAATGTAGAGGGCATTACAGTAGTCCAGTCTTGAGATGACTGAAGCCTGGATCACCGTAGCTAGGTCGTCCCTGAACAGATAGGGGGCCAGCCGTCTAGCCTGCCGCAGATGAAAAATTGGCAAACATTCAATGCCAGCATAACATAACAAACAAATCAAATCATAAACAATAAAATAAACATCAGGTGTACTTATAGAACAACTCAAAAATAACAAACTTAAGACATTTAAATATGTAATTCAAAGATTTAGAACATGTTTGCTACTAGATTTAATGATAGCAAACACTCAAAACATTAAAAGTAAAAAGGCATTTACAAGTCAACAGGGCTGAAGTGGTGTCCAAGGCAGAAGCAATTAATGTGCTGGCTGAAGAAAGTTACTATAGGACCTATAGGATATTATGCCTCCCCATAATATCCACTTCGATTCTTTATGCCCTCTCAGAGATTCCCAGATCCTCACAATTAAGGAGTCTGAATACTGTTTAAGGACAGGAATGCAGCCCAGCTCTTCATGGGGGGGGTATAAACTGTAGTATGAAGTCCTTTGGGAAGCAGATGGGGGTGTTTTATCTCGTGATGGTAAGTGTCTCTATCCATGTTGGTAAAAGTCCTATAGTGCCAAGATCTTATTGATTGGCTGAACATAGTTGGATTGAAAAGCAGGCTCTGGGTCTAGTGCTGGCTGTTTTATCTGCTGCTGGCGTCAGGTGAGATGGCACAGCTGTGGGGGCCACACCAAGTATGTTTGGAAAGGCTGGCCCCAGGCAGGAGTTCTAAGGTAGAGATCTTTTGCCTTGCTTATACGAGGGGTATTTTTTAAGTAAGGTCCGTTGGAACATAAGTACACAATGAAAGTTTATTTCGAAAAAGTAAATTTATTTTCAGAAAGTACATACTTCACTCTATTTTTCGACATAGTTTGTTCAAACACTTATCATACCTCTGAACCAATTTTAAAATACCCTCTTCATAAAAACTTGCCGCCTGCTCCGATAACCAAGAGTTCACTGCCGTCTGTAATCAAAGAAGGGCGACCGGAGCGGTCCTCATCATGGACATTGTCACGGCCATCTTTGAATTGTCGTACCCACTTACGCACTTTGCTTTCACTCATAACAGTATCACTGTACACTTCACAAATCTGTCGATGAATTTCTGCAGCAGGCAGGTTCCTTGCTGACAAAAACCGTATCACTGAGTGAACCTCACATGCGGCGGGTGAGTTGATAGTCTTAAACATTTTTAAAGCACCGAACAGAACCGTACAGGTAGCTACAGAGTGGAAACTGAGCACAGTTGTTCCCGAGGCATGCCGATACACGCCGCACGCGCTCGTTGCGGTATGCGCGCGAACTACTAGTGTCTACAACAAACAAACCTTACTTAAAAAATACCCCTCGTATGATGTCACTTGCCTTTCTTCAGTACTCTTAATAAGGTTAACAGGGAATGTATGAAAATGAGAGAAAGAATTGGTTTTGACAAAAGGAAACAACAGAAATCAAAACTAAAAATATTTATTAAGGGTTGGGACAATATGGAGGAAATCAACCACCCAAGATAACCACTGCTTAATGTGCCTCTGAGGTCGAGTGTACAGGTTTAAGGTTTTTTTTTTTCATGACTGCAGTAAAAGTGAAGTGGAGGAGTTGAAGCCACTTCAATTTCTGAAAAGCGGCATTGAAATTGAGTGGAAATGGGTTGGTAATATAAAGAACTCCATAAGTATTCACTTAAAGCGAAGAAAATGGAGACTAAAAATAGTTTGCCAGTAAATGGTGGTGAAAAATGTCTGGGGGAGGGAGTGAAAGTTTGAGACTGCAATGACCCACCATATTATTTCTAAAGATTTGAAGACAGAGAAAATTGCCACTGCAAGGACAATAATGGGTTCAGTGTGCATTTTGACTCTTAAGGAGTTGAAGGTGATGGGCAGAACTGCATCAGAATACCGTTTCGGTGTACGAGCAAGCTTGCCTTCAGTTATGTCAGTGTGCTGCAAAGAGAAAGAGATGAAAGAATAGGCTTGGATCAGTGAACAAATTTACATGTCCTCCCAGCAAATTATGCTACAATTCATGTATTTATTGGTTTATTAATACAAAAAGCACAATTGATGGGCAAGCAGACCTATGCCAGAATTAGCGGTTTCTTACATACTGTGATAATTATAGTGTAATCATGCCAGTGATTCAAGGAGAAATTTAATTTTAAGTAATAATAATAATAATAATAATAATAATAATACTTTATTTGTACCCCGCTACCATCTTTCCAAGGGACTCGGTGCGCCGTACATGAGGCCGAGCCCAAATACAACAATACAAGCAATAAAACAACAATACAAGTAATTAAAATAAAAAATAAAAAGTACTTCCAGTCCTGAAACAAATAATATAAATTGATCAACTACTGTTTTCCAAATAATGATTAGGGAAATAGTGAGCAATGAGTTAAATTAATTGCTGCCAGGCACCAATGTTCAATCACAATTAAGGAAAATGGAACATGGAGAAACACTGAATTATAGAACAGTTAATTGCCAAGCAGGCTTCAATAAAATGGATGTATTAAATATTGTTAATTTAAATGATAATGAATTTGAAAAGGGTGTGCTTCAGTTGAGAAGGTACAGGGAAAACAGATAAGCCTCAAGACGCATATCTAGAGGAATTAATATACAATAGGAAAAGTAAAAACATGAACAGATAGCATTGTAAGTTTTGAGACAGAAAAATATAGAGAAAGTGTAAGAAAAACTAAACTTTTGCAAAATACAGATAAGTAATGAATGAGGAATGGCAGGAAAGAAGAGGGCTCATAAGGGAAGATAATTCTTCAAATGAGAACATGATAACCAAATACAGTTTGTTTCAATGTAAGTCCTTCAGGAGTTTACTAAAAAGAGCTTATGCATATTAGACTTACAGAATTCAGCTACCAGTTCACATTCTGAAAGAAGTAATGTGAAGGAAAATAGGGAAACATTAATCTCTGGAGAAAAAATGGTTCAGAAAACGGAAATTCCTCTACCAGAATGTTGAAAGATGCAGTGGAAAATAAGTAGGCAACGTCTTTCAATACAAGACTTTCAGCTTATAGTCTGATACACTCTATTGGTTATAATTCCACAGGATTTGCTGCATGTAGCATACATGCAATTACAGTTAGTATGAGATCACTGTAGTTAAGCCATTAGGAAGCAGACTGGAAGTCATGTACAGGGTGCAGCAGCATAACTTCCTTTTTTCAAAACTTAATAAAACCCATTGTATGAATCAGGAAAAAAAATTCCAATGTAGGCGCATACCTAAAGTTTTGTTTTACGTAGTTTTGAAGATCAAATTAGGTAGGTGACGTTCTCCATTCTCCATACACTGAGTAAACCGATTTCTGGCATTTGTCATGACTCTTGCCAACATAGCAGGCGTTATGTTGGCAATTTCTTCCTGGATGTTGGTCTTCAAATCTTGTAGGGTCCTTGGACGGTTCACAGAAACACGAGATTTTAAAAAAAACCCATAGAAAAAAATCACAAGGGGCCAAATCTGGAGAGCGGGCTGGGCACTCCAAATCCACTCGAAAAGTGGGCCTCAATGGCAAAAGCACGCTCCTCACTGTTCCAATGCATGATGGCGACTGAACTGTGTCAGGACAAAACTTTATACTCCCGCCTCTTGAACGAGACCACTAGCACTCAGCTACGTCTTCAACCGACTGAATGGCGCGCATTTTAAAAAAAGGAAGTTATGCTGCCTCACACTGTATTTTAGCAATTGTACCCTTTAAGGGGGAATTGTTGTTTGATATTATAGCATTGGATAAAGTATTAATTGAAAGTAAAGAATTGTACATGCCTAGAATTCAAAGAAAAAGATTTAATAGGAAATCGTTTTGAGGAGGGGTTTCATATGTTCCTTCTATTCATGGAGGAAAAAAAATCAAGAGCAAGCTTATAGGACACGATCACTTTTTGGGATACAAGGATCTTACCCTAGACAGAATCAGGGACTGGTTATATTCCCCAAAGTAGAAAGCCATAATACATAATATTGACAGAAAGATTCGGGGGGGGGGGGGGGGCGGGGGGAGAGGAAGATTACTGCTTTGAGGGAGATTGTGATTGAGCCTAACAACAAATCAATGGGCAATTTGTTGTAAACATTGTTGGAACAATGGGTGAAAATGTGGAATAAAGGATTACAATTCATGTTATGTTATAACTTGAAAGATAATTTCTATAAAATGATGTACTGAGTTTTATTGTTTTATTGTTTTGCTTGATGTTTTATTATTTGCTTTGTTTTACTGTTATATTTGTATGGTGTTGTTTGTTGGCGGCCTTGGCCATTGTAAGTCACATCGAGTCCTTCGGGAGATTTTGCGGGGTATAAATAAAGTTAATAATAATAATAATAATAATAATAATAATAATACTGGTGGTATATGACATCTGAAAAACTCTCTAAGATATATACAAAGAGCTCCGGTATTTGCTGGTGATCTAGATATCCATTCATTTTTATAAGAATTATATTGCTGTAAGAAACTCACTACTACCTTTTCTAAAACATTTCTGGTCCCAAGCATTTTGGATAAGGGAAACTCAACCTGTACAGTAAAATAGAATTGTTTGCCATCAGTAACTGTTGTAACTAATTGTGATAATTACACATGAAAATATTTCTTACCTTCCAGATTTTTTTGATACATCACACAGTCCTAGACACTTGGGAAGTGTTGGACGTGTGATCCAATACAACAGCCAGCAGAGTGACTTTGTTTGCTATGTACTAATATTGTTGTGTTTCAAATAATAACAGAGTAAAATAATAAATAACAGACTTGAGTATAAATAAGTGGGGCTTTTTCAGTCTTAAAAAGAGGATGAAAAACTTGGCTTATACTCAAGCATATAGGCTACTAGCTGTCCCCTGCTACGCGTTGCTGTGGCCCAGTCTGGTGATCTGGAAAATAAAGTAATGAGAAAGTGTTGGTTTCTAATATATGTAATTTCTTTATGCTTGTGGGTAAATAGTATTTCTTGCTGTTTCTTTGTCAGTGTTGATGTGGAGAGTGTCTGGTTTGCCCACTCTGGAACATGTAACATATCATTGCCCTTTAAGGGTCCCTTTCAAATTTATAATACTATTTCTCTCTCTGTGTGTGAATCATATCTATCTATCTATCCATCTATATCTATGTTTGGATGGCTCTTTATCAGGAGGACTTTGATTACGTTCTTTTGCCCTGATGAAGACAGTTGGATTGGATGGCCTTAAGTATTTTCTGTTGGTCATGGGGGTTTTGTGTGGGAAGTTTGCCCCGATTCTGTCATTCGTGGGGTTCAGAATCCTCTTTGATTGTAGGTGAACTGTAAATCCCACTGACTACAACTCCCAAATGTCAACGTCTATTTCCCCCAAACACCAACTGTGTTCATATTTAGGCATATGGAATTTTTGTGTCAAGTTTGGTCCAGATCCATCATTGTTTGAGTCCATAGTGCTCTCTGGATGTAGGTGAACTACAACTCCCAAACTCAAGGTCAATGCCCACCAAACCCTGCCTGTGTGTTCTGTTGGTTATGGGAGTTCTGTGTGCCAATTTTGGTTCAATTCCATTGTTGATGGAGTTCAGAATGCTGTTTGATTGTAGGTGAACTATAAATCCCAGCAGCTACAACTCCCAAATGACAAAATCATAATTTTTTGAATGATGATCACTCCTTGTGTTGTGACACGTTTTGTTGCCAAATTTGGTGTGATTTCGTTCATTGGTTCTTTTGTTTTTAAGGTACTCATTATGCACTGAGCATTTTTATATATATAGATTCTTAGAGCACTACAGTTTACAAATTCTTATTTGCCTGAAGTTGTCTAATGGTGTACAATATTTTATTTGCTTGATATTGTCTAATGGCTCACAATATTGGAAGTGTTGGTTTATAGCAAAGTATAAATGATATGCACGCCCCTTTCCAATCTATATAATCAGCCCTCTCCCTTCCATCAATATATCATATATTTGCTTAAATTCAGTGTGGAACTATGAGTACTTTTTTCATTACAGAAAGACCCTGTGTTTAAATAACTTAATATGTTGTTCTGTTTTTAAGCAGATAGAAACGTTGCGTTTAACTCCCATCAACTTTCATCAGATAGTTCTGAGAGAACTAGGTTGAATACAGATATGCTTAACCTAATTGATTCAAGGATTCATTTCAATGCTACAACTTCAGAGCATAGTGGAAACAGAGTTGAAAGAAATGAGTACACATCCCCTGTCTTTTTGAATGCTGCGCACAAGCCAGAACATTCTGCAAAAAATGAGATGAATAATATCTCCAGTGAGCATCAAGCAGGACCTAACTGCTCCATTTCGAGCCAGTCGTGCTATTTGAGTTTCTCAGAATTGACTTTGACGAAAGATAACTTGGCTAACTTGAGTTCAACAGGGGATGAAAAATGTGAATCGCTTTGTAAAGAGCAGCAGAAATTTTCCATTCCACCAGAAGATGAGACTGATGGAGATATTAATGTGCATAGTGATGAAGACTTACCCCACTTAATCAATAATCAGAATGACTGCAGATGCAGTGAGCTCGATGATGACTCGCAGTTAGAATATCATAGTGCTGAAGAACAAGACTGTGTTTGTCATAGCTCTTCACATACACAAAACATGGAAACATCACAAACTTTCCACAATAAGGAACTGGCAAGTCATTTGACAGGTGACCAGCCAGAGTTTAATAAATGGAAAAATGAACCTTCTAATATAAGTCACTACTATAGTTTTAGTGAAAGACCAGAAGAACTCTCCCAGATGTTTCAAGATGGCAACTCTAAAGTAGACTATTGTTTTGATTCTGATGGTCAGGAAAGATATGAGACTGTTAATATGTTTTATAGTAACGAAGATTTAGATGGTAAGCCTAGTAGAGAAAAGAAGGATCTAAATTCCTTCCTAATGAGCAAATGTGGATTTGATGGAAAAACCAAAGCAAATTCTCTTACAGATACAGTGCAGATCCTTGTGTCACCTGCACTTACCTCCAGCAGTGAGTCAGATATTTTGGATCCTTGTGCTCATGAACAATCCGTTGCGCTTAATAGCCATGAGATTTGTACCTGCAATTTGCATGGAAGATACAAAGAGAGCTTTCCTAACTCAGAGCTAAAGAGAGTCAAAACTAGTACAGTTACCCAAGATGTTGATGCAACTTCTGATTTTAGAGCTTGTTTTACAACAAGTCGAGCAACTAATGTTAAGGTCTCAGTGATGACCAGGGCACAAAACACCACCATAACAATGATGAACAAAGAGAGGCCTAATGATTGGCTGACAGGTTCCCACAGAAGTGTTGGCTGCAATACAGATTGGACATGCATTTCTGAAAACGCAGACACAACTGATTCACAAATAGAATTTACTGACATGTTGGAAAATTGCAGGTGGAAACCCATAACTGAGGTAATTTTGTCAAACACCTTATGAAACTAATGTTTTGCATCTAACAAATAAAAATTTATATTCCACAAATGGCCTTCAACTCACACAACTAACTTCTCTCTAAATCTTCTAACAGTCCAAGGCAGGTAGAGACAGGGAAACTTTTTTCTTTCACTGACAGAAACTTTTTCTTAGCAAGTGATGTTTTGTATTGATGTTGTTCACCGCTTTGAGTCGCCTGAGGGCTGAGAAAAGCGGTATATAAAATAAATAAATGAATGAATGAATGAATAATAAAGTAGGCTGTACCTTGATACCTTGACCTAAGAGTTCAATTCATTCCATATCTGAGCTCTTAACTCAAATTAAAGTTTCCCGTTAAAATGCTATTAATCAGTTCTGGCCCTCCGACACCCCCTCTCCAAATGTTATGTATTTTTAAAGAAGAAAATGTGCTCTGTAAATAAAAAAATGTATAAATTAATATGGAACAATAAAAAGAAAGATGAATTTTAAAATGGTAGACGCACAAAGCCAAGAGGCAGAAACATCATTTTCTTCATACTATACTCATTCCAGCCTCCCTCACTCACTTGCTCTCTCCCTCTCCATGAAACCAAACATACCAGGAATGAAAACCACACAAAATAAACTAACCCAAGTTCCTCAAAACAGACAAGAGCAAAGCAGACAGCAGTCTTCCAAAGTGGACAAGAGCATGAGGCACAGAGGCTGCTCCCTTAAAGCCCTAAAGCCCCTTACTCTCTTGCTAGCACTCCCTTTGGCACCAGCTCTTAACTCAAAATGCTGCTTTATGTCAAAGTGAAACCTGGGCCAAGCAACAGCTCTTAACTTAAGAGCATCCCAACTTAAGAGAATTTTAAGTAGAGGTTCCAGTGTAGATGGATTCTCCTTTCTGTGATAAAGCTAGCCTTAAATCTAGCTGGTGGCCACAAATGCATGGAAACTGACTTCTCTGGGCTGCATCTAGTATTCCATAAGTGGAATTCCAGTTGCCCAGTGACATTTCCCTGTGCACTTTCCCCCATGTACTTCTTTTCAGAAATAATCTATAGAAGTTAAATTTTGCGATCATTTAAAGCAGGGGTCCTCAAACTAAGGCCCGGGGGCTGAATGCGGCCCTCCAAGGTCATTTACCCGGCCCTCACTTAGGGTCAACCTAAGTCTGTAATGACTTGAAAGCACACAACAACAACAACAACAATCCTATCTCATCAGCCAAAAACAGGCCCACACTTCCCATTGAAATACTAATAAATTTATATTTGTTAAAATTGTTCTTCATTTTAATTGTATTGTTTTTAAGTGGTTTTTGCACTACAAATAAGATATGTGCAATGTGCATAGGAATTCATTCATGTTTTTTTCAAATTATAATCTGGCCCTCCAGTTTGAGGGACTGTGACGTGGCCCTCTGTTTAAAAAGTTTGTGGACCCCTGAAGGAAGATACTAAATTCCTTTAGTGTTATGACCTTTCTATACATAATTTTTCTATACATAGTTTTATGCTGAATTTTTGCATGGGATTTGGGAGTGATAAGCGGTTTCATGAACTTGCAGAACTGAGGTCCAGAATATGCTTGCAGTGTTCAGACTGCACTTTTTCCACTTCTAAAATTGTTTGGTGGGGTAAACATTGTTTTTCCTGTCCGAAAACTAACAAAACAACGAGATATTTTGTAGCAGTTGGATATCTTGCTGAGCTTGTTAAATCTACATTCCAGTAGCTGACTTTCCAGCTTTAAAATTTATCTTTCCAGGATCCTTTGGAGTGCAAAAACAGTACAAGCAAAGAGTTCAATGAAATCCCCAAAAGGTACACAGCCACTCTTAATTTCAGTAAATACTTGTGAATATGTCAATCTCATGTAAAAGGCAAGGGGAGGATTTGGGGTCAGACATAGATTTTAGTATGATCCACGGATAAGGTTTTCTTAGTACAGAGAAAGTTATTGACTTTTTCCACTCTATTCAGAAAGAAAGTACTGTACTTAGAATAACTTGGTGAGTCATCCCAGATTTTTGTGTTGATTTTTTGACTAACATTTCTAGACTTTTACTGTTTATTGTTATTGCTTAATGTTTTGATTTGCTTTATGGTTTATGTGTATTGTTGTATTGTTGTTTTATTGAGGCCTTGGCCTTTGTAAGCCGTATCGAGTCCTTCGGGAGATGCTAGCGGGGTACAAATAAAGTTAATAAATAATAATAATAATAATAATAATAATAATAATAATAATAATATAAGCATATGTAATATATAGCTTTATTTTCTTTTACCATCTTAAAAGATGCATTTATTTTGTCCAGAGTTTTGTGACAAGAAAGAGTTCAGGGAAAGTCAATTTTGTCAGTTTCCTCTCCATTTTACATTTCTGCCAATTTCAGAAGATTGGAGGATGTATACAATGCTGAATAGATAATGAAATACCTGCAAATTTCTCCTTCATGATGAGAAGCTTCGGATGAATTATTTTGTGAATGTTTGCCCTGAGTCCAAACCCATGACTATTATATTTAGGTCAGAAAGTTGTTGCTTAAAATTGAATGCCTAATTTAGGGTATGGGCATGTCCTTTAATCAGATATTCTGAAAGCTGTTATTAATGCTGTATTTAAAAATAGAAATGATGACTCATTTTCTCAGTCAATAAAAACAGGTGGTACAGCTCACCTGTCTTTAGTAATACAGATTTCAAGAAGAATCTTCCAGTTCCTATCTGATGATAATAGAATTAAATATTTCTGTTGAAGGCTGATGCATCTTTATCAGGAAATAAGTGATCATTTGCCAAAATGCTGCAAGGAGATATGCCAGAGAGCCGTAAAGGCTGAAATGCAGCTTCTAAAAAGCATCTACCGAATGTATAGTCATCACTATGTGCAGACTTCTAAAGACGCTATGAAAGAAAAAGATGTAAACAGGTATGTATGGAACCCTTCTAAAATGCTTTTGTGATATAAGAAAGTGTGGCATGGGCAGAAGTTGTTAAGTAACTAACATTTGACAAAATCAGAGGGTAATTACATTTATGTTTAGGCAATAATTTCTGCTGTATTCAGTGTGATTCACTCCCAGGAATGTATCTATAGACAGGGCAACAGAGCAATTTCCTGCAGTGTAAGGTGTATCACTTTAGCTCATTCTCCTTGTATATTGAACCTTTTCAACCCTAAATTGATACCCAGGCAACATTCTGGAAAAGATCATTAAGGAAGTGGTCTGCAAACACTTAAAAACAAATGCAGGCATCGCTAATAATCAACACGGGTGTACCAAAAACAAGTCATGCCAGACTAATCTGATCTCTTTTTTGATAGAGTTACAAGATGGGTAGATGCAAGGAATGCCATGGATGTAGCGTATCTGGACTTCAGTAAGGCTTTCGACAAGGTCCTTTATGACCTTCTGGCAAGGAAACTAGTCCAACATGGGCTAGGCAAAACTACGGTTAGGTAGATCTGTAATTGGTTAAGCGAACGAACCCAAAGGGTGCTCACCAATGCTTGCTCTTCATCCTGGAAAGAAGTGACAATGGAGTGCCGCAGGGTTCTGTCCTGGTCCTGGTCCTGTTCAATATATTTATTAATGATTTAGATGAAGGGATAGAAGGCATAATCATCAAGTTTGGAGATGACACAAAATTGGGAGGGATAGCCAATACTCCAGAGGACAGGAGCAGAATTCAAAACGATGTTAACTGATTACAGAGATGGGCCAAACCTAACAAAATGAAGTTCTACAGTGCAAGATGCTCCACTTTGGCAGAAAAAATGAAATGCAAAGATGCAGAATGGGGGATGCGTGGCTCTAGAGCAGTACGTGTGAAAAAGGTCTTGGAGTCCTTGTAGACAATAAGTTAAACATGAGCCAACAATGTGATGTGGCAGTAAAAAAAATGGGATTTTGGCCTGCATCAATAGGAGCATAGTGTCTAGATCTAGGGAAGTAATGCTACCCCTCTATTCTGCTTTGGTCAGGCCACACCTGGAATATTGTGTCCAATTCTGGGTACTGCAATTGAAGGGAGATTTTGTCAAGCTGGAATGTGTCCAGAAAAGGGTGACTAAAATGATCAGGGGTCTGGAGAACAAGTCCTATGAGGAGTGGCTTAAAGAGCTGGGCTTGTTTAGCCTGAAGAAGAGAAGGCTGAGAGGAGACATGAATGAGGGCCATGTATAGATAATTGAGGGCAAATCATAGGGAAGAGGGAGCAAGCTTATTTTCTGCTGGCCTGGTGACTAGGACGCAGAACAATGGCTTCAAACTACAGGAAAGGAGATCCCATCTGAACATTAGGAAGAACTTCCTAGCTGTGAGAACTGTTCAGCAGTGGAACTCTCTGCCCTGGAGTGTGTTGGAGGCTCCTTCTTTGGAGGCTTTTAAGCAGAGGCTGGGTGGCCATCTGTTGGAGGTGCTTTGAATGCGATTTTCCTGTTTCTTGGCAGGGGGTTGGACTGGATGGCCCACCAGGTCTCTTCCAACTCAACGAGTCTATGATAAATGTTTCTTCTGAGCTAAACTGGGGTGTACACATGCCTACCAAGCATACAAAGCACAGCTGAATGTTGTATATATGTACTCAGATGCAAACCCCACTGAAAAGATTTCAGGCATGTGAAACAGGTTTTTTGTGCAGTATAGAAAATTCTCTGCATTTTACAAAATGAAAGCTCTGATAAAAGTTTAAATGAAGATGAACAGAGCATTTAGCATATCTATAATAATGTTACATTGGTTCATAACGCACATTATAAATACTACTGCTTTATTTTTAGTTTTGATTCTGCAGTAAGCTCTGTGTCAGAAATTTCATTGTCAGAGAACATGGAAGGTTCGTTGCACTCCTTAGTAAGTCTTCTAATTTATTATTTCTGTGATCTTTTGAAATTAAAACTATGATGTATTTTAAGCAATGCCATATCAGGAATCAGTGATATACCTAATATTGTAGTTACGATAAATAATATGTACTATTGTACCCTTTAATATTGTAGTTGTGCTTCTATATTACTGAAAATAGCAAAGTATATTTTTATCTTTGGTATTTATTAAATTGGTTCTATATGCAGTCTTACACTGGGTCCAGTCTGTCTCAGGATGAGACCTATTTCTGGGTCATGTAGGATATTCCACTTCCTGAATTACTAGAAATGGGAGGAGCTGCCTTACTCATTTTATATTTATCACAGTCTTTTAAAAAATCTAGTATTGAACATAAACATTTAACTGTGTTGTTTCTCTGACTTATGCCTTCCAATTTCTGCCCAACATGTGCAGGGAAGGAAAGAGGGGCAGTTAGCAGACTTCCCTGTCAGAGCACTACAGAGGCAGCAGCTTTCTTAAATGGAGCAAGCCTCAACATTACAGGAGGCCTGTTGCTGCTCTACTCTATTTACTTTACAGTATTGCAGAGAACAAAACTGAATATCTTTTTTTCCAACTAGGTTACACATCAAATGAGTGAAAAATTCTCCCCTTCTAACAATAATGCAAAGGAGTGGCAAAATGATCTTACAGAAAATGGTAAGTTTGTCCTTTGTCTAAAAATCTGAGGTACGGTGATTCTGATATACTTTTATGTCATAAAGCTTTGTTATTAGGATTGTAGCTATTATACTGAAATGAAAGTAGCAGTGTTGATCATCGGATCACTTTCAAAGTGATGGTTCTCACCTTTAAGGCCTTGCATGGTCTGGGACCGATGTACCCGAGGGACCGCCTCACCCCCTACCAACCCCAGAGATCCCTCCGTTCTGAGGACCAAGATCTATTGGAAATTCCCAGTGTCAAACCTTGCGTCTAACAGCAACCAGACGCAGAGCCTTTACAGCAGTGGCACCATCACTTTGGAATACTCTGCCACCTGAAGTCCATGCCTTGCGGAACCTTACAGGGCATGTAAGACATACCTGTTTCGACAGGCCTTTGATCTCTGACAATGTTGTTTTAAATTGTTTTTAAATTGTTTTAAATTGTTTTTAAATTGTGTTAGATTTTAGCCTGTTCTTGTAAGCCGCTCCAAGCCCTGGGGGAGTGGCAGCATATAAGTTTGAATTATAAATAAATAAATAAATTTAAAAAAAAACAGAACAAAATAAATAGGCAGTTCCAAAGCATTGTGCAAGCTCTTGTCTTTTCTAAAAATCTCTAATTTTGCATTGTCAAAGGTTTTCATGGCCGGAATCACTGGGGTATTGAGTGGTTTCCAGCCTGGATAGCCGTGTTCTTTTTTTTTTTTAACTTTAATTTTTATTGATATAATATATAGATACATCGAAAGTGGGGGAATATTGTGAAGAAGATAGCAAAGTAGGAAATATCTTAGATCACAAAACATCAGAGAGAGAAAAGAAAAAAAATACAGAAAAAAATAAAAACAAAGCGGGGGAGAGCATACGCACACACACCCAAAACAAAACATATTCCATCTAGTCTTTGAGGATCTTTAAGGACCGTGTTCTAGAAGCATTTTCTTCTGATGTTTCACCTGCATCTGTGGCTGATGATTTTTTTAAAATGCCAGCCACAGGTTCAGGCGAAACGCCAGGAGAAAATGCTGCTAGAACATAATAAAATAATAATAATAATAATAATAATAATAATAATAGTAATAGTAATAGTAATAATCATAATAACAACTTTATTTATAGTGGAACTCTCTGCCCCGGAGTGTGGTGGTATATTCTTGCTAGTTTGTATTTGAGTTTAAACTATTTATAATTATATGAAGGATCTTCAATTTTTGAAGAAACTGCTGAAGACTGGTTTGATGCCACGGAGAACCTGTCAACGAGTGATGCTTCACTGTCAAATACAGGTCAGTTAAGACTAACAGGTGGGTGTTGGCTATGTATGAACAACAAGGACACTATCATGCTTTGTTTGCTTTTGTTCCAAGTATCACTGTAAAACTTCCTTGTATCTGTTTTTGGTCTTACAAGGAAGCTAGCCCTGTACAAGTTTGAGTTTTAGAACATTCTGTAAATCTAGCAAGTGAGTTAGTGGTTGCTGTTCCCCTTATTATACTCATTTCTAGGAGGATATTCTCTTGCTTTTCTTCGTGGACTCTGAATGCACACATGTGGAGTATCTGCGCCTGTGCAGGCTCCAACTAAAAACCAAAGTTTTGGCAGTAACCCCGTCCAGTCCCCTCTGCAGGGCATAAAAGGCGCCCTGCACGCACGCTCCGCAGTTCCTGTTTTTCCACCACAAAGCTTGCTTTGGAAACTTCCTTTCCAATGTCTACGACGCGCTTCAAGCATTGATCCCAGTGTTCGAGTAAATTCCCGACAAGCACTCGAAGTGCCTCCTTTGCTTGGGCGAAGCCCATGTTATTTCTTCCTGCCGCATTGCCAGTCGCTGATGGCTCAAGCCAGGAAGAATAGGGTTGCTCGCCTGAAGTATCTTCTTTATCAGCAAACCCTTGCTCCTTCGGCGTCAACGGGCCCGCCACCCTCAGAACCCACTACTTTGTCGGTGGCTCAACCGCCAGTGAAACCCCAGTCAACTACCTTGACAACTTTGAAGTTCTTGAGGCAGACGAGGCAGTTGAAGATGGCTCAGTCCAAACAGCCGTGCACTTTAACAACGGAGACAGTACAGCCTCAACAGTCATCGGCATTGAGCTCGGTCCCATCCGCTCACTGTCATGGGTGCTTTGAATGCAATATTCCTGCTTCTTGGCAGGGGGTTGGACTGAATGGCCCATGAGATCTCTTCCAACTCTATGATTTTATGACACTGTCATCTTCTACAGCAATCCAGATTGCCTTTAAGAGGGCACACGAGGAGTCTCGCCGAGTGCAGACAGCATCGATTTCTCCGGTCCCTCAGACTCCTGGTAGGTCTCTGGCTGCATTGACTGCTGCTCGGCTGCCGGCAAAGAAGAAAGCCCTGCTTCGCTTGTCCTTGACATCGTCAAAAAAGACTACAACGGCATCTTCAGCAACCTACTGATGCCTACTGAGAGGCAGATAGTAACATTATTAGTATTATACTGAAAGATGAACAAATACATTAAGTATGTTCAAAAACAAATTCTTATTTTTATGTTCAAAGTAAAATGGTTTCAGTAATAACTGTTCAAATTCTAGCTTTATAACTTGCTAACTAGCTGTTACATTTATTTTATCTAACTAATATGAGGCATTTGTGTAACCAGCTCAGTAGTGTCATATGTTTGTTTTGGTGATTTATTTATTCGAATAAATTTTTATCCCGCTTTTTTCCCACACCAAGGCGAGACTCAAAGCAGCTAACAATACAATAAGAACATACCAAGTAAAATTTGTTTTGTTTGAGAGTGTTGCTTTGGCCCAATCCATGTGGGATTTTCAAAATTGCTTCAGAAACTAGTTTTTACAAAAGTTAGGCCTAATGTATAATAACACTATATAACAAAATTTGAAAAAAAAATACGTTCCTGCTTTGAAAGCTTCTGTCATATTAACCCCTACATATACCTGCCTGAGAACTAAATCTGCGGGAGTGCCTCTTCCTCCCATTTGGTGGGACAAACTGGAAAAAAGCCTCAGCTTTGGTCCTACAGTTATGGAATGGCACCCCACTTCCTGCCCTCCTGACATCCCAAGAGCTCCAATAGTGGTTTCTTTCTGGTACCAATTTTAATACACAAATGAAGCTGTAATGTTCTGTAAAACTTAATACTGAAGAACAAACTACTTAAAGAAGACCTACTGAAAAGAATGGAACTTGTTGGTACAAAGGCAAGTTCCAGTGGAATTTGTTGGAGTGGCACTAAAATTGAGTTTAACACATAAAAGTTCCATAAATGATAGTTTTCGCAATGATTTTTGGTCCATTGTGTAGTCATATGCTTGGTTAATTTTTTAAAACCTTTTTTTCAATTTCTAGAAATGCAAACTACAGATGGCATAAAAAAGGCATCAAAGAACATTGCTTTTGTCCATGTTGGCAATTTAAGTCCCTTAGTATCAGAAGTAAGTCAACTTTATTACAGTATTATTACTGAAATCATAATTTCAAAGTATGAACAATCAGTTTATTTCACTTGACGTCGCATCACTGTATTTCAATTTTTTTTTTTGTCTATTGTAGGTTGATCTGTGGCTTCATTTTCATACATACAATGTTTCTAATATTTCGATTTGTGGACTTTCTGAGAATTACAGGTACATATAGGATAATGAGGGGTTTTTTTTAACTTGCAAGCTGTGAATCCCATTCTTTTCCAGCTCTGGCTTTATCTCATTGTTTACTGCAAGCATGTTGATGCACTCTGACATCAAATGTCTGTGTGTCTCCAGCCCGCTTCCTAGTGCTAATATTAAAAACAAAACAAAAAATGGAAGTATAATAAGATATTGTAAAAAGGAGATTGTCTAGCAAGAGCTTTTGTTAAATGAGTTATATCTGGATTTAAGAGATGGTATTAAGTATACTCTACACCTACTGTATTGAAACAATTGATAAAATATCTCGGTTCTATCAAATACTTTTTCTTAAATTTTGGCACTTATTTTACATTTAGATATGCATCCCTTAGTTTCAAATCAGCCTCTGATGCCAGTCTGGCAGTGAAAGAAATGAATGGGAAACCAATAAAAGGAAAAGTAGTGAAGGTTCGACTTGTAAAAACTGCCAGAGAAAATGGAGTCTCACATTGTAAGAGTTCTGTGCAACCAGAACATGAATACCAAAGACTGCAGACTTGTTCTGAGAAGACTGGAAACAACTGTAATATGAATTTAAAAGAGCCTCCTTCTGGCTTAGCGGCTCCTAGAGTGGTTGATTCTAGTTCTGTCGCCTCAAAAAGACCAGATGCGTCCAAAGATTTGCCTACTGTGTCAAATGTTCGTCCACCCATTTTGGTATCTTCACAACTGCCATGTCATGCATCTTCCACTTCCAAAGTACCTGACCCTGGTTTCAAATACTCGAAACCTTCATCAAAAAATGCATGCTTTGAAAAAGATCAGCAGGTAACTTCTTTTCATATAGGACCCTTTTTCTCATGTAAGTTTCAGTGCGGACATAATACTACTGAAAGCTCAACTGATATTTAAGGAATTGGACCCAAGCTGTGGCATTATGGTGTCCCATTCTGGAACACTGCCATTAACTGCATACAGGGATAAACACTAGGCTTGTTTGATAAAAAAAATGGTTCAAAACTCGTTTTGGATGTTTTGGCTGGCCAGGCCCGTAGCCAGGATTTCAATTCCGGGGGGGGGGCTGAGATTTTTTTCAGGGGGGGTTTCAGGTGGGGCTGAGTTTCGGGGGTGGGGGGGGCTGAGTCTGAGTGAAAGAGGGTCTACCCTAGCAAACCTTTTGTATCATTACCCCAGTACCCCCATGCATATGGGATATATTGAGTATGGTGATCAGATCATGATATGAATAAACATAACAGTTTAAATAATGCACCAGTAAGGCCTTTTCGTGAACCACCACGAGAATTTCGGGGGGGGGGGGGCTGAAGCCCTTAAAACCCCCCCCCCCTTTCTACATGCCTGTGGCTGGCGATTCAATTTTGAAATGATTTCTGAAATTTTCTGGAAAAAAAGATCGGAAATATCAAAAATTTCCGAATCGCTCCGTTAATTGCAGGTGTCTTTGCAACCCGCCATGCCCTTCCCCCTGTTTTTGACGTTTTTGTCCCTGACCAGGATTTGAACCGGGAAGGCTTTTGTTTCCAAGGCGGGAGCTCTGCCAGTAGGCTATTTTGTTGCCATTGACTTGCATGGGAGAATAGGAACCTTTATCTTCTCTCGATCCCCATCCCCTGCCAAGATGTTTCTTTGTGTGGTCTTTGCACTGTTTCTTTATATGGTCTTTACTTTGAAAGTAGTTGTTCTACTTCAGAAACTTTGTGTAGCACAAACTGCGTTAATTTGGGGGAGAACAGAAATCATATACAGAGCAGACCCCATCAAGGGACATCTGGACTGACCCCCTTCTTTGGGATCAAGAATACGGTTTCTCACCAAAGGGAAGGGAATGGGTTTCAGAACCATTAAGCAAGCAACTTTGGTAAAGCCTAAACAAACAGTTTTAAAATCTTGCGGTTTCCCTTCCAGTGGTGAGTGGTGATGCAAAGACTCTGGGATGAGGTGGGCATGGCTAAGCACAACTCTTCTTGAAGGCCACGTCCCCAGTGGTAGAGATTGCAAAAGGTCCTGTAGTTTGGACTTCAAGAAGAGCTGTGTTTAGCCACAGCCACCTTGTCCCTCTTTGCATCGCCGCCACTCGCCAGGGAAGGGAAACTGCGAGATTTTAAAACCATTTGTTTAGGCTTTGCCAAACTTGCTTAATGGTTCTGACAATCAAAATAACTGTGGGAGACATCCGAAAATAATTCGGAACAATGGGTAAGTGGTTCAAATTCGGAATTGCTCCTCCCACTATACCTGCATGGTTCGAAATTGGTTCAAAAGTCCAAATTCAGTATGTTTTTCCAAATTTTAGGTTTTTCCAAACCGAACCTAACAAGCCTAATAAACACCATTCATGTTTCAAGTTTTCTGATATCCAAGTTTAAAATAACTGTTATTGACTTCAATTACAGTTAATATTAATAATTATTGTGCCTAGACCTGATAGAGAAAACAGAGGTTTTTCTACCCAATTATTACTGTCAATTACAATACATAACACTATGTAATACATTTTAATGTATATTTAAAACTATTTTAATTTATGATAATTGTATTTTATGCTATGTTATTATATTATATCGGCATTGAATAGTGCCTGATGGGAGCTGTCCTGAATCTGTCATCGGTTGAGAAGGATGAGATAGAAATATTCGAAATAAATAAATAAAATATGTTTTTTGTTCCTGGATTATAAATGTCATTTTCTAATTGGTCCTATCATTAAAAACATGGAAAAGGTTTATTAAGCTTCAAAACTTTGTTTTTGCGGGACATCCCAGTAGCACATTTTGCTATCATTTTTTGATGAATATCTTGTTGAGCAGAGGTCCTCAAACTTTTTAAACAGAGGGCAAGGTCACAATCCCTCAAACTGTTGGAGGGCCGGATTATAATTTGAAAAAAAAAATGAATGAATTCCTATGCACACTGCACATATCTTATTTGTAGTGCAAAAAAACCCACTTAAAAACAATACAATAATTAAAATGAACAATTTTAACAAATATAAACTTATTAGTATTTTAATGGGAAGTGTGAGCCTGCTTTTGGCTGATGAGATAGGATTGTTGTTGTTGTTGTTGTTGTTGTTGTGTGCTTTCAAGTCATTTTAGACTTAGGTTGACCTTGAGCGAGGGCTGGGTAAATCACCTTATTCAGCCCCTGGGTTTGAGGACCCCTGTTGTTGAGTCTTAACCAATTCAACACAGTTTATGACAGCCACAAATACAAAGTTTTGGCAGTATAAGAGTTACTTTCAAAGTAAGTGCCACACAATTAAACAGGAAATAACACTTTCAAACCAGGAACAGTATTTTTTTTTCAAAATTTGTTATATAGTGTAACATTAAATAAGTGGAACTGATTTTTATTCCTCGCTCATCAAGTTCCTGTTGATTCAGTGGATCTAGCTGGAAACAGCCTAAATACACTAAAGGTACCATATCCTGTTTGATCTTAGGAGCTAAACAGAGGTAGCCCTGGTTAGTACTTGGATGGGAAACTGCCAACAAATAGCAGGTGCTGTAGACTATATTTCAGAGGAAGGAATACTACCTCTGAGTATTGGTTGTCTAAGAAAACCTTATGCTATAAATCGATGAGCAAAGTGAAGGCAAGTACACATCTAAGTCTGATTGAGATTAAGAATTGGATTTAAGGGTCCATTATCAGTAGTTCTGTTGTGCACATGTGATATTGTGTGACTCGAGGCTACACTTCTGGAACAAGAAAGGTCTGTGTATGCTATTTACACAGAACTTTCCGAACACTTATTCCAGAGACAGTAGCTGGATCTCCATATAGTTGAAAAGTTGTGCAGTTAGAATTTTCTCTTGCTTAGGTTATTAAATTGTTTGTATAATTTTTACCTAGGATGTTGCAGAGAGCCGTTTGCCACTGGGCTCAGTACAATGTAATGGGTTTGTATTTCCCAAAACATTGAATTTTAAATGCTTCCGCAAAATAGTGAAAAGCCTAGAAGTTTTACATCCAGAGGTCAGCAGGTAAGTATAATGTTTGAAGGTGAAATTCATGGGATGCATTAAATAGTATAATTTAAGCTTCTCTTAGATACTATAAGTTTTCTCATTATTTTTAGGGACAATATTGTGAATGCTTTGCTGGAGGTAAAAGAACAAAAGGGCGTACTTCGTGGCTTTCCCCTTAGTACTATTGTGGGAATGGCATCATCCCTTCTGAATAAAAAATTTACATCAAAATGTGAGGAGAGTCGAGACAACAGCCTGAGAAATAAATAGGTGGGTATATAAAATGCTTGAAATTGTAATGTTTAAGGCTGTTTAATCTGACAAATACCTTCCAACAAATAGCACTGATACTGATAATAATTCATGTATCTCTGTTGGATTTTAGTTTAATATTAAACATGCTATAAATGTACTTGCTGGATTACAAAATGTTTAGCTCTGGGTATATCTTGAACACAAATAGCCACTGTTTTTATGGAACACTAGCCTTCCCCTGCCACGCATTGCTATGGCCCAGTCTGTGTATATGTGTTTTGTGTGTGTGTGTATGTGTATATGGGCATATATGTGGTATTGCGCATGTGCTGTAGCATATTTTTGCTTTTTTGGCTTTTGGAGTTCCTTCCGCTGAGTTTTTCAGTATTTTTATAAGTGACTAGCCATCCCCTGCCACGCATTGCTGTGGCCCAGTCTGGTGATCCGGAAAATAAAGTAATGAGAAAGTGTTGGTTTCTAATATATGTAATTTCTTTATGCTTGTGGGTAAACAGTATCTCTTGTTGTTTCATTGTCAGTGTAGATGTAGAGATTGTCTGTTTGCCTACTCTGGAACACGCAACATATAATTGTCCTTCTTTATGAGTCCCTTTCAAATCTATAATACTATATGTGTGTGTGTGAATCATATATATCTATCTATAACTATGGCTGGATGGCTCTGTCAGGAGGGCTTTGATTACGTTTTCTTGCTCTGGTGAAGGGAGCTGGACTGGATGGCCTTAAATATGGAGGTTCTGTTTGCCCCAGTTCTGTTGTTGGTGGAGTTCAGCATCCTCTTTGGTTGTAGGTGAGCTATAAATCCCAGTAACTACAACTCCCAAATGTCAAGGTCTATTTCCCCCCAAACTCCATCTGTAATCATATTTGGGCATAAGGAATATTTGTGCCAAGTTTGGTCGAGATCCATTATTGTTTGAGTCCACAGTGCTCTCTGGATGTAGTTAAACTACAATTCCCAAACTCAAGGTCAATGCCCACCAACGCTTCTAGTGTTTTCTGTTGATCATAGGAGTCCTGTGTGCCTCGTTTGGTTCAATTCCATCATTGGTGGAGTTCAGAATGCTCTTAGATTGTATGTGAACTATAAATCCCAGCAACTAAAACTCCCAAATAACAGAATCAATTTTTGAGTGATGGTCACTCCTTGGGTTGTAAACGTAGGTTGATATTTTTACTGAGTAATGGGCACATTCAGTGCCTATGGGCAAGCCATAATGTCTCAGCCTTAATGTTCAATTTGAATTACAATAGTAGCAGGTGTTACCTCTGCTTTCAGTGAATAAAATGTTGTGTTTCCACTATCTGTTTTTGATAAGGCCAACTGGCTAATCAATAAAAATTGTTGTTGTTGTTGAGAAAAAACTCCTGAAAGAAGACTTCATCAAGTATTACCTGCCACCATTTTTACACTTTGTTATCACATATAAAATAATAAAATTTTGCTATAACCTTTTAGCTTTTAAGAATAAAGCATAACCTTATAATGCAGGAACTGTTGGAGAGCTTTATTTAGTTATTTCAGAGATGTTTCCTAACCTCTTCCACACCTTTGTCTGTCAAAATCTAGCTTAACAATTTAGTTCATTCTGATTCCTAACAAAAGGAGGGGAGGTCATTTTGGGTTATCCCTTCATTTAAAATACTTTGCTGTACAGTACATCCCATGTCTTTCTCTTATTACCAAAGCTGGACAAGTTGGCACTTCTCTTTATATAAGATCTCAAATTAGGACAAATTCCCTGGGAAGAAGGGAGCCCCAGAGGCAAGGGGCAGCGATCGAAAGAGAAGACCCTCTCTTGTGTCTCCACCAATTGTCTTTGCAGTGTTGGTCGGACTGAGAGAAGGGCTTCTCCTTATCTCCATATAATATTTTGGGCATTAAGCATTTGTTTTTCTCCAGTAGAATGTACAAAGGGAAATCTACCTATATGAATAAAAATGTAATGTTCGTTTGTGGGATTAACATAACTCAAAAACCACTGGACGAAATGACACAAAATTTGGATACTACACCCCTAACAGACCAGTGAGTGACCATCACTCATAACCTCCCCCCCAAAAAACTATAGAAAGGACTTAACCCCCTCCCCCAAAAGCGGAATGATGAAAAGCTAAATGACATACAGAAAAGGAAGAAAGAAGGAGGGAAGGATGGGGAAAAGAAAGAAGGAAGGAAGGAAGGAAAGAAAGAGAGAGAGAGAGAAGGAGGAAAGAAGCAAAGAGCGAAGGAAGGAAGGAAAGAAGTAGAAAAGGAAGAAAGGAGAGAAAGGAAAAGAAAAGGGGATGGAAAGAAAGAGGTAGAGAAAGAAGGAAGGAGAGAAGGAAAGAGGGAGCGAAGGAAGGAGGGAAAGGAGAAAAAGAGGAAGGGAAGGAAAGACAGAAGGAAGGATAAAAGCAAAGGAAGGAAGGAAAGAGGCAGAGAAGGAAGAAAGGAGAAAAGGGGAAGGAAAAGAAAAAAGGGAGGAAAAGGAAAGAAGAAAAGGGAAGGATGGAAAGAAGAGAAAGAGGGAAGGAAAAATGGCCATAGCAATGCGTGGCGGGCACAGCTAGTATATAAATAAAAATGTAATGCTTGTTTGTGGGATTAACATAACTCAAAAACCACTGGACGAATTGACGCCAAATTTGAACACAACACAACTATCAGACCAACAAGTGACCATCACTCACTCATAAAAAAACACTGAAAAACACAGCAGAAGAGACTTAAAAAGCCAAAAAACAAAAAATACATTACAATGCATGTGCAAAACCACATAGATACACAAACACACATATACACAGATACACAAACACATATGTATACACACACATATACACAGACTGGGCCACAGCAACGCGTGGCAGGGAACGGCTAGTAAAATATAAAAATGTGTGCCATAAAGATAGTATATTGAAATTCTGCCATTTTCTGTGACTAAGTATTTCCAAACTAGCACTTTTCCCATTCCTAGAAAACTGTGGCTTTGCAACCATGTGTAGATCTTACGATAAATATTTATGTTCTCTAATAGTTTATCTGTATGTTCACATTGGCAGCTGAAAGAAGAAGCCGTCTTTGCAGGCATGAAGAGAAAACATAAGTTGAAGAGTTGCTGTAACCCTCAGGTCTTTAGAACATATAGACTAAATGAAGGACGAAAAAAAAGCTTTAGGTTGGAAAATATATTGTATTCAAATTTTATTCATGTTATTGTTATTGTTATTGGGAACAAATTTATAAGAAACTTGAGATCCAGTGTTTATTTTCTTAAAAAACCCAAAAACTTTTACCTTAAGTAACTATGGAAATAACCATTTACCTGTTTATTATCTGTATTTTCTATTATTAATTGCTTTTTTATGAGATGATATTTTGTTATTCATATTAATTAAACAGTTTTTGTTTGGAATGGTAATATCAGTAAACATTTGCTGTCAAAAATTTGAAGATGAATTGTTTGACAATGTTATAAGGAATAAATGTCTCATTAAAATTATATTTAACTGTTCTATTTATAGTTCTATATTTAAGACACATATTTCAAGTATCATGGGTTTCAGAGGAAGAGATTAAACAGTGCAAACGAATAGGAACTTTTTCATTTTGGCAACTTTATGCCTTAGGTTAGGCATGGGCAAACTTTCTAACTTGGGGGCTGCATGGCAGGCTGGATCAAGGTGCACGGGCATGAGGGAGGAAGTTCTCCCCAAGCCCTCTCCTCCCCTTCCTCTTCTCTTTCGGAGGCAGAAAGTGTAGGAAAGACAGGAAACGTTTGGATCCTAAAAGGGTTGGCTTTGATCAGGAGAGATGGGGGACAGGAGAGAAAAAGTGTATCCATTAGACCCTGTATTGCCTATTCCTGATATATAATCGTAGAAACGCGACTGGTGGGGACGAGAAACAGAGCTTTCTCAGTGGTGGCTCCTCGTCTGTGGAACTCTCTCCCCAGTGACATCACCTCCCTCCTGTCCTATAGAAAGAAACTCAAAACCTGGTTATGGGACCAAGCATTTAAACCAGGGGTCCACAAACAGAGGGCCAGGTCACAGTCCCTCAAACTGTTGGGGAGCCGGATTATAATTTGAAAAAAATATATGAATTCCTATGCATAGTGTACGTATCTTATTTGTAGTGCAAAAAACACTTTAGAACAATACAAGAATTAAAATGAAGAACAATTTAACAAATATAAACTTATTAGTATTTCATTGGGAAGTGTGGACCTGCTTTTGGCTGATGAGATAGGATTGTTGTGGTGGTGGTGGTGTGCTTTCAAGTCATTTCAGACTTAGGTTGACCCTGAGCGAGGGCCAGGTAAATGACCTTGGAGGGCCGTATTCGGCCCCCGGGCCGTAGTTTGAGGACCCCTGATTTAAACAGTAGCAGTAATCGGGAATAAGATTCAGGGTAATATGTATGACAATGGACTGTCCCTGACATTGATTTTAAACCAGCATGATATTTAATCAGTTGTTTCTGAATGTAATGCTTCACAAAAAGCAATTCTGAATGAGTGTTTCTTGTGAAGCTGCCCTGAGTCCCATCCCGTTCCCCCGGGTGTGTGTGTGAGAAGGACAGGGCACAAATGTACAAAATAAATAAATAAATGATCCGAGAGCTGGAAGAGAGCCCCAAGGGCCATCCAGTCCAGCCCCCTGACATGCAAGAAGGCACAATGAAAGCACTCCCGATAGACAGCCTCTGCAGAAAAGCCTCCAGAGAAGGAGACTCCACCACACTCCCAGGCAGCCTATGCTACTCTCCCAACAGTTCTTGCCCTCAGGAAGTCCTTCCTAATCATTTAGAGAACGTTCTTTCCCTGCCATTTTGAACCAATTGCTTCCTTGATCCTTGGTCTCAAGAGCAGCAGAAAGTCAGTTTTCCCTCTCCTCCTCAATGGGACACCCTTTGAAATCTTGAAATATGGTTCTCGTGTTCCCTCTCTACCTTCTCTTCTCTCAGCTAAACATCCCCCAAGAGGAAAGGAGGGAGGAAAAAGAGAAGGAAGAAAGAGAGGAAGAGAAGGATGGATGGGTGGAAGGATGGAAGAGAGTGAATGTAGGGAGGGAGGAAGGAAAGAGAAGGAAGGAAAGGCAAAAGGGAACGAAGGAAGGAAAGGAGGAGAAAGAGAGAGGGAAGGAAGGATGAAAGAGTGGAAGGAAAGAGGGAGGGAGAAAGAGAAAAGTCAGAAAGGAATGGAGGGAAGAAGAAGAAAGGAAGTATATGATGGTGAGAGAGAGGTGGGCCTGAGAAAAGAGCCCAAGGGGCTGCATTCGGCCCTCGAGCCTGGGTTTGCCTATACCTGCCTTAGGTGATATACTATCAGTCTATTACTAAATTTACAGATCATAAATGACAGTTTTAAAAAAAACATAACCCACCATTATTCAGTTCAACCAAAATGGTGTGAAATATTGTCAAAACCTTTGGGGTGGTACTAAAAGTAGAGGATGTTTGTAACTTGTGGATGGCCTGTAGATGAAAAGTTTTAATGGGAATTCCACATTTAGGAAATGTATCCTTGACAATCAACTTGAAATCACATAGAGGCAGATCCATTCTTAACTTAAACACATTTAGGTTTTGAGTGTGATTCTTCATATAATACAATAGGTGGCAGCAAGAGAAAACATCTCTATGGATAAATGAAAAGCAATGAACTTTGGACCAGCCCCAAAGTTCACATATGGAAAAGCGATGTAATTGGAGATCTCATTCTAGATCCGAGAGTGAGAAATTGCTTTTCAATTTTACATCTATAAACTTCCACTATGTCAAATCATTTCATGGCCCTAGAATTGAACTGAAGTAAGCAGTTGGGTAATTTTGTCACTCTGAAAGAGGAGATATATCTCATTATCATAGAACCAAGAGATTGATCAAAGAAAACAGAAGTATGCGTGGGATTTTCTTAGGAAAGAGGGATCATTTGAAATTGTTGTATTATTAGCTATGGTAAAGTGTCAATTCTCTGCCATTAAGCTGAGCTTGATGGTTCAGTAGTAGGTGCTAGACTTGTGTCCAGATCCGTTCTTTGGCATTTCCTTCAGCCAATCTAGCTTCTTTGGTTAATTTGGGTGTCCATAACGGCATGGCCTGTCCATCATAGATTCCTGTCACGTGGCAGCCAATCCCGTCTCCTCCCCCATTTGGCACCACGGATTACTCTTTCCATTTTTTTTAATTTCTTGATTCTTTTTATTTAGTGGGACTGACTGGGATGTGTGGAACGAGTGGGTGGGCTGCGCGCTTGCACGGCATTTGTGGGCTTCTAAAAGATAATAATTATTAATCCCAGCAAACAAAAAACCCCTAATTCTCTGTTAATACCTAGTTACTTACCTCTCCTCTAGGAGTCCCCGGTGGCGCAGTGGGTTAAACCCCTCTGCTGGCAGGACTGAAGACCAACAGGTCGCAGGTTCGAATCCGGGGAGAGGCAGATGAGCTCCCTCTATCAGCTCCAGCTCCTCATGCAGGGACATGAGAGAAGCCTCCCACAAGGATGATAAAACATCAAAAATCATTCGAGCATCCCCTGGGCAACGTCCTTGCAGACGGCCAATTCTCTCACACGACAAAAAAAACACACACACACAAACCTCTCCTCTAGAATAGAAAATCGAAACAACCTTAAGGAAGCATTACAGTCGTGCAAGTAGGAGGGTCCCAAACCGTTCAGGGCTTTGTAAGTCAAGACTTGCACCTTGAATTGGGCCTAGTAGATAAACGGCAGCCAGTGGAGCTCCTTGAACAGGAGGGTTGACCGCTCTCTGTAATTCGCTCCAGTCAATAGTCTGGCTGCCACCCATTGGACCAGTTGGAGTTTCCAGGCCGTCTTTCAAGGGCAGCCCACATAGAGAGCATTGCAATAGTCCAATCTAGAGGTAACTAAGGCGTGGACCCCCGTGGCCAAATCCGACTTCACGAGGTAACCATCTGAAATCAAAAGTGACTATTTTTATGGACAATTTTGGAGTATCTTGGAATTCTGATTAAGGAAAGTTCCATCTATACTCTGACAGAATGCTGTACAGGAATAAAAGGTTGAGTTTGTCTTGCTTCAGTTTAGTGCAAGGTCTGCAGCATCCTTGAAACATAAGTAGGAACAGCTTTCCACTTCCAATCTTGGCCCTGAGTATGGATTGTGTGGTCCTCCTGGTGTTGAATTCAAGCCCTCAAAGACCTAACCAACTAAGCCAACAACAAGAAGTGTTGGGAGTTGAAACTCAACAAAATCTAGAGGGTCACGTGACTTCCCAACATGACCTATTTGTTGTTGTTATCAACTTTATATCCTACCTAAGAAGAATATTGGACAGCTCCGTTTTCCCTTTGCCTTTTGACCATCTGAAATGGAAAAGGTGCACAGAATAGTGCCAAATGCTCAGAAAGTGTTTCACAATATGCACCTGGGAATATTTTTTTCTTTTTCTTTCCATCCAGTGCTGACACCACTTAAAATAATCCAACCAGAACCACTGAAAGAGCATCACCCCTCCCTAGACCAATGAAAGGAAGCCCACAGCTGCATACTATATACCAGGGGTCCCCAAACTTTTTAAACAGAGGGCCAGGTCACAGTCCCTCAAACTCTTGGAGGGTCGGATTATAATTTGAAAAAAGCATGAATGAATTCCTATGCACATTGCACATACCTTATTTGTAGTGCAAAAAAAAAAAACACAATACAATAATTAAAATTAAGGACAATTTTAACAAATATAAACTTATTAGTATTTCAATGGGAAATGTGGGCCTGCTTTTGGCTGATGAGATAGGATTGTTGTTGTTGTGTGCTTTCAAGTCGTTTCAGACTTAGGTTGACCCTGAGCTAGGGCTGCCGGTTAAATGATCTTAGAGAGCCACATCTGACCCTCAGGCCTTAGTTTGAGGACCCCTACTATATACCTTAGAGCTGTGAACATATAATGCCATCCACTATGTGTTCCCAATTCTAATTTTATGTTTTGGTTGCATGCATTTTTCCTTTTTGAAAAGCTCCTCTGAGTCCCCCCTTGCTCTTTCAACTAGATTCAGAGGTATGTCAACATGTTCCGCACTTTCATTTTGGATCTTGGGTTGCGTGCTTTTAACCGATTGCCATGAAGTTGTTTTTCGTATTGTTTACACCATGGAGATTACTCCAGGAAATGAAACCATCAACAAACAAAGCTAAACAGCACAGGGCCCTCTGCTTAAGGACATGTTGAGACTCACATACTAGTAGGAAAGACATTGCCTTCTTTGGTCGGAAAAAGTCAAGCAGGGATAGTGGCTTGTTGAATGCCTAGGTCTTTCTACCAAACTTTTAAATGTTTCCGATCATCTGGGGAGGGCCTTCTCTCAAGCACATGTGGTAGAAACAAGGGAGAGGGGCCTTTTTGGTGGCTGCTCCCAGACTTTGAAACTCCCTCCCAAGAGAGACCAGGATGACCCTATCCCTGCTGGCCTCCCACAACTAAAGACATTGTAGTGGCAGCAAGCTTTTGATGTAGAGTGTATATATAAATTTTTAAGAAAAAAAGCAGTTTGACACTGCTTTAGCTGCTGTGCTCAATGCTTTGGAACCAGGGACAAGATCTTCTGTGCCAAATGCCACTGCCTCACCAAACTACACATCTCAGGATTCCAGAGCCTCGGGTCCTGGAAGTTAACAGAGGTGTCAATCTGTCTTAATGTTTCAGTATAGATAACTTGTGGATTGGCCTGCCAGAATAGATGCGAAATTGAAACAAGCTTGTCAGAGGGTTGTTGTAGGTTTTTTCGGGCTATATGGCCATGTTCTAGAGGCATTCCCTCCTGATGTTTCGCCTGCATCTATGGCAAGTATCCTCAGAGGTAATGAGGTCTGTTGGAACTAGGAAAATGGGTTTATATATCTGTGGAATGACCAGGGTGAGACAAAGAACTCTTGTCTGTTGGAGCTAGGTGTGAATGTAAAACCTTTCTCTTCCGACAAGCTTTCGATGGGTGAATAAATCGGGACTATGTCTGTTCTTGTTTTACTGTATTTTAAAGTTAATTGTATTGTTTTAATCTACTGCTGTAAACCGCTCCGAGCCAAATTGGGAGTAGCGGTATACAACGCAAATAAATAAATAAATAAAATTGTTTCAACTGGCCACCTTGATTAGCATTTGATGGCCTGGCAGTGCCTGGGGCAATCTTTGGTTGAGAGGTGATAAGATGTCCTTGTTTGTTTCCTCTCTGTTGTTTAGCTGTTGTAATTTTAGAGTTTTTTTAATACTGGTAGCCAGATTTTGTTCATTTTCATGGTTTCCTCCTTTCTGTTAAAATTGTCCACATGCTTGCGGATTTCAGTGGCTTCTCAACCAGACTACTTCAACCAGAGAAGTCAGCCATAGCAGAGCACCTGATGAACCAACCTGGACACAGCGTATTATTTGAGAACACAGAAATGCTGGACCACTCTCACCACCATCATGTCAGACTCCACAGAGAAGCCATTGAAATCCACGTTGGTCCATGTTGGTCATGGGGAGTCTGTGTGGGAGGTTTGGCCCAATTCTATTGTTGGTGAGGTTCAGAATGCTCTGTGATTGTAGGTGAACTACAAATCCCAGCAACTACCACTCCCAAATGTCAATATTCTATTTTCCCCAAACTCCACCAGTGTTCACATTTGGGCATACTGAGTATTTGTGTAGAGTTTGATTCAGATCCATCATTGTTTGAGTCCACAGTGCTCTCTGGATGTAGGTGAACTACAGCTCCACTGGACACTGCCCACCAAACCCTTCCAGTGTGTTCTGTTGATCATGGAAGTCCTGTATGCCATGTTTGGTTCAATTCCATCATTGGTGGAGTTCAGAATGCTCTTTGATTGTAGGTGAACTATAAATCTCAGCAACTACAACTCCCAAATGACAAAATCATAATTTTTTGAGCGATGGTCACTCCTTGTGTTGTGAGACGTCTTGTTGCCAAGTTTGGTGTGATTTCGTTCATTGGTTCATTTCTTTTTATGGTACTCATTATGCACAGGGCATTTTTATATATATAGATAGATAATAATATAAAACAAAAGTAATGCGTGTTTGTGTGTGTGTGTATATATATATATACACACACACACACACATGCACACAAACACACGCATTACTATTGTTTTATTATATTATTTTCTATTATTATCTATTATTATTATTATAAATTATTTATTATTATGAGTTGCAAACGTCGGGGAGAGGAGGTCTTCGGCTTGGGCGTGCTGCTTGGGCTCGCGGCTCCAGGGCTGGCCAATCAGGGCGCTTCTTTCCCGCTGCGGCGCTGCACGTGCTCCCGGGAGGGTTCTGCGCCGCGCGCGCCCGGGGACCAAACCAGTCAGAGAGAGAGCGCCGAGAGAGAGAGTCAGAGTCAGGCGGGGGAGCGAGCGGTCGTCTGCGCTCTCGCTCCCTCTCTTCCCCCGCTGCTTCGGGGAGGGAGGCGCCATGGCTTTGGGGATGCTCGCCCTGCTGAGGCGCTTCTTGTGGCTGAGCCTGGGTAAGTGCTGCTCCCGACCTTGGGTTTTCCTCTGTCTTTGCCTTGGGCTCCCCTGTGAAGGGCGGCGGGGTCGCCAGGTGCTACTGGTTCAACAGCCAGCTAACTAGCATCACCTGGGACTCCCTCGCCTACACCACTCTTAAAGGGACAGGAGCCTTTTCCAGCGGTGGTTGAGACAGCTCTTTCTTCTCGGTGGGCCTCAACAGAAGCATGGGATTAGGGGAAAGGCACCTTTCTTCGCCCCTTCTAGGCTTAGGCAAGCTTGCAACTCGCTGGCAAGTGTAGACACTATGTTCAAATGGGCTTAAAGCATCTGAGAAGTTCCAGTACGATACAAATGTATATTGTATTGATGGATTCTGGTTCCAGGGAAGGAGAAGCCCTATGAGGAGCGGCTTAAGGAGCTGGGCATATTTAGCCTGAAGAAGAGAAGGCTGAGAGGAGATATGATAGCAATGTATAAATATGTGAGAGGAAGCCACAGGGAGGAGGGAGCAAGCTTGTTTTCTGCTTCCCTGGAGACTAGGACGCGAACAATGGCTTCAAACTACAAGAGAGGAGATTCCATCTGAACCTGAGGAAGAACTTCCTGACTGTGAGAGCCGTTCAGCAGTGGAACTCTCTGCCCCGGAGTGTGGTGGAGGCTCCTTCTTTGGAAGCTTTTAAGCAGAGGCTAGATGGCCATCTGTCAGGGGTGATTTGAATGCAATATTCCTGCTTCTTGGCAGGGGGTTGGACTGGATGGCCCATGAGGTCTCTTCCAACTCTAGGATTCTATGATTCTATAAAACTGAAAATTGCTATCTTAAACCGCCAGGCAAGGGAACAAATGCGGCGAGTGTAGTTACTGGGATGTATAGTTCACCTACAATCAAAGAGCATTCTGAACTCCACCAATGATGGAATTGAACCAAATATGGCACACAGAACTCCCACGACGAACAGAAAATATATATCAGTGATTGGTTGGGGGGGGGGGGGGGCCAAAATACTGTTTGCTTACCGTTGAAAATTACCTAGGGCCGCCTCTGGGTCTCTTCCAACTCTTTGATTCTATGATTCTATGAAGGGTAGTAGAGGCTCCTTGGAAGCTTTCAAACAGAGGCTGGGTGCCACCTGTCCAGAGTGCTTTGATTGTGCATTTCCTGCGTAGCAGGGGTTGGACTGACCAACTTTACTTAGGCAATCCCTCATTGTCCAAGGATGATGGTCCTCCCAAGTGTAGTGTCCTGGTGGTGGGTCCGTATGTGGCTGTGGAGCCCTATTCTTGATCTGCATCTTCTTCCGCAGTGAGGGCATTGGTTTCCAGGTGGAAGGCAGTCCCGGTCGGGGTTGGCTTGACGCACCTTCCTCTTGGCACACTTCTCCCTTTTGCCCTCCATTCGTGCCTCTTCAAATTCTACAGCACTGCTGGTCACAGCTGACCTCCAGCTGGGGCACTCAAGGGCCAGGACTTCCCAGTTCTCAGTGCCTCTGCCAGAGTTTTTAAGGTTGGCTTTGAGCCCGTCTTTGAATCACTTTTCCTGTCCTCCAATATTCCGTTTTCCGTTCTTGAGTTCGGAGTAGAGCAGCTGCTTTGGGAGACGGTGGTTGGGCATCTGGACAACGTGGCCGGTCCACCGGAGTTGGTGGCAGAGGACCATCGCTTCAATGCTGGTGGTCTTTGCTTCCTCCAGCACGCTGACATTTGTCTGCCTGTCTTCCCAAGAGATTTGCAGGATTTTCCGGAGGCAGCGCTGATGGAATCGTTCCAGGAGTTGCATGTGACGTCTGTAGACAGTCCACGTCTCACAGGCATATAGCAGGGTTGGGAGGACAATAGCTTTATAAACAAGCACCTTGGTATCCCTACGGATGTCCCGGTCCTCAAACATGCTCTGCTTCATTTGGAAAAATGTTGGACTGAATGACCCATGGGGACTCTTCTAATTCTATGGTACTATCTCAGGCATGGGCAAACTTCAGCCCTCCAGGTGTTTTGAACTCCAACTCCCACAATTCTGGAGGGCCAAAGTTTGCCTATGCCTATACTATAGCCTTATTTTGGGCGCCCCCTTCCCCAATGTCTCTTGGCAACCAATATTTTCAGACCTAGTCTGCCACTGCGGAGCATGACCCTGTGGTCAGAGAATAAATACCGCACAAGGAATTTATTAATGTAATGATAAGGATGGAGTTTGATTAGATAATAGTTCCATATAGCATGGTGTTGGAAGTCATGGGTGGTGGTTCACATATTGTGGGAGTGGGGAAATAATATGTGTATCTCAATTGTTGAATTTTGAAGATGATATGTTCTTTTTTTTTCTTCATGTACCACAATAAAAAATATACAAGAGAGAGAGAATGATTGCAGTTTGACACTGCTTTGACAGCCGTCATTTAATTTGTAGTTTTGGAAGGTCTTTAGCTTTCTCTGCACAAGGGTGCTGGTGCCTCACTAAACTGAAACCCTCATGATTCCATAGCATTGAGCCACGGCAGTTAAAGTAGACTCAAGCTGCATTAATTCCACAGTGTAGATGCCCCTATAAATATTAATCAGTGTACCAGTGAATCTGGCAAGTTGAGTTCTTCAAGTAGCAGGTACTATTCCGTCCTCCTCCTCCTCTGTTTTTTCTTCTTCACTCAGATCTAAAATACCCTATCTTTGACTACTCGAACATTTGACTATTACGGGAATACAAATATATGCATCAGTTGCATCATTGGGCGGGGTGCAGAAATTAAAATGTGGATATGATCTTATCTCTTGCAAACACTGCTTCCATTTATTTATTTATTTATTTATTTATTTGTTGTATCAGGAGTGAACCAAAACAGTTGTATTGCATTAAAAACGAACAAACAAAACACAAAGTTTGCAGACTTGGTATTCTATTAAATGTCCTTTGACCAGTATCTGGCCACTTGGAGTGCCTCTGGTGTTGCTGCAAGAAGGTCTTCCGTTGTGCATGTGGCAGGGCTCAGGTTGCATTGCAGCAGGTGGTCAGTGGTTTGCTCTTCTCCACACTCACATGTCGTGGATTCCACTTTGTGGCCCCATTTCTTAAAGTTGGCTCTGCATCTCGTGGTGCTAGAGCGCAGTCTGTTCAGCGCCTTCCCAGTCGCTTCCATTTATAAATTAGAATACAACAGGAGCACACCTCCACTCACTAAGTGATCTTGGGCAAGTCACACTCTCTCACATACCTTTAGTTTGCTTTTGTTTTGTGTGTGTGTATATGTGTGTCAGGAGTGACTTGAGAAAATGCAAGTCACTCCAGGTGTGAGAGAATTGGCCATCTGCAAGGACGTTGCCCAGGGGATCCCCAGATGTTTTACCATCCTGTGGGAGGCTTCCCTCATGTCCCAAAATGAGAAGATGGAGCTGACAGACAGGAGCTCACTCTGTTCACCTGGGTTCAAACCACCAAACTTTTGGTCAGCAGCCCTGCTGGCACAAGGGTTTAACAAATTGCACCACCTGGGTTTGGTGAGGTATCAGCATTTGGGCAGAGGAAGGCAGTGGTAAAAAAAACTCTCTGAACAGATCACGGCAAGGAAATCCCGGGATTGTTTTTCCTTACAATCACTATAAGTCAGAAATGACCCAAAGGCACTCAAGAACAACATGGATGTGCCTCTTGGTTCCTGTCCATTGTGGGTGATTTTTTTTTTGTCGTGTCAGGAGCGACTTGAGAAACTGCAAGTCGCTTCTGATGTGAGAGAATTGGCCATCTGCAAGGACGTTGCCCAGGGGGCGCCCGGATGATTTTTGATGTTTTATCATCCTTGTTGGAGGCTTCCCTCATGTCCCCGCATGAGGAGCTGGAGCTGATAGAGGGAGCTCATCCGCCTCTCCCCAGATTCGAACCTGCAACCTGTCAGTCTTCAGTCCTGCCAGCACAGGCGTTTAACCCACTGCGCCACCGGGGGCTCCTTGTGGGTGATAAAAGACAACCATTCAGTCTCAAAGAAATCTTAATCCTATCCATTGGGTTTAATTTTCACTTCTGTGGTCGATTTCAGTAGCTGTATTGTTTTGCATTCGTATATGAAAGGTTCTTATGGCACATTTGAGACTGAGACAAAGAAGTTTGTGATGTGAGCTTTTGTGGACCCAATCTGCCTTATCAAATGTGTCTGTGAAAGCTTGTGCTACCAATTTATTTCTCTCTGCGTCTCAAAGTTGCGAAGAGATCCCTTTCTTTGGTATTATGACCCAAAGTATGCCCTGGTAGTTAGAAGGAAAGAGGATGGACAAGCTGAGATGGAGCGAGGGCGAGGCAAATGAGCAACAACAGTAGTCATCACCTTCCCTTTCACTGCAGTCGAGAGAAAGAAGCCAGCACCTCTTCCTTCTTTGGGTGGCCTGCTTCTTAGGGCAGTTGGGGGAATGAATAGGAAAGGAGATTCCATCTGAACATGAGGAAGAACTTCCGGACTGTGAGAGATGTTCAGCAGTGGAACTCTCTGCCCCGGAGTGTGGTGGAGGCTCCTTTGGAAGCTTTTAAACAGAGGCTGGATGGCCATCCGTCAGGGGTGCTTTGAATGCAATATTCCTGCTTCTTGGCAGAATGGGGTTGGACTGGGTGGCCCATGAGGTCTCTTCCAATTCTATGATTCTTTGAGAAGTCAGTGCCCATCTGCTGTTTCTGTTTCTTATTGGAGAAAGAATACCCCAAACCTCTCTACCTCGCCCTGGCCAAGGAGCAACTTCTAATCCGTGGCTTCTGTAGAGTGATAAAACTCAGGAGAGTGAAACTGTTTGGCTGGGCTTTATTTAGGCCAAACAGCATTAGACCAGAAATAGAAAAATGAACTGTACTGCAAAGATCCCCGATGGCAGTCTGCTGTCATAGTTAATATGCTCAAATAGCCTACAGAACAACTTGCTTCTCCCTGACCTCTTCTTTGCTTTCAGCCATCGGCTTTGGTCAAAGACTTTCTTGTCTCTGCTGCTTTTTCCCTTATGGCACTCTCCCTTCTTCATCCTGCAATCCCTAAGGGTTGAGGATGTTGCATCTGCAGGAGGAACTGGGTTTAGTGGATTTGTCGCTTCGAAATTGTGGTGGAAGAAGGAGCAAGGAAGCAAAATGCTGCCTCACCTCTTAGCTGGAGCTGTGGCAGTAAAAGTGGTGTCAAACTGCAGCAACAATACAGTGTAGGTGCACCCTATAATAACAAGTGTGTGACAGAACTTTTCTCTGCATTGCAGAGCATACGAAGCAACCGGTATTTCTCCCAAGCATGAACACCATGTATTATTTCCATAACTCAATCCTGGATGAGAGGAAGTGGCAAAGTATGTGGCTTCTCTGTTCTGTTGAGACCTAATCTGGTATTTCTTTACTTCTCAAAACATTTGTGGTATTTTTGTATACTGCAGTTTTTAAAATGTGTCACTTCCACTTTTGTAAATGCTTTTGCTTGTATGCAAAGAGGGCCCATTTCTCCCTTTTAGTCTTTTGGGGTTTAAGTGCACAATAAATCCCTTCCTGCAACCTATCTATAAGAAAATCAATACTAAGGAAAATGCGCCGTATAATTTCCATGCCCCAAAAGCACTGATAGCATAGTTGCATCATATCTTCACTTTTTTTTTTCATTTCCAGAGTGAAGTTTGTACATTCAGGTAGTCAACCTTCAAATGTTTTCTCCCTCTAAGACAGGGGTCCTCAAACGTTTTAAACAGATGGCCAGGTCACGGTCCCTCAAACTGTTGGAGAGCCAGATTATAATTTGAAAAAAACATGAATGAATTCCTATGCATACTTCACATACCTTATTTGTCGTGCTAAAAACAATACAATAATTAAAATGAACAATTTTAACAAATATAAATTTATTAGTATTTCAGTGGGAACTGTGGGCCTGCTTTTGGTTGATGAGATAGGATTGTTGTGGTTGTGTTTTCAAGTTGTTTCAGACTTAGGTTGACCCTGAGCAAGGGCCGGGTAAATGACCTTGGAGGGCCGTATCCGGCCCCCCGGTCTTAGTTTGAGGACCCCTGCTCGTAATTAAATGGGAAGATATTTAGCTTTGACATATTCTTAAAAAAACAAAACCCATACCATTGATCACAGGACTCATAGAAATGGCCACTGGTGACTGACATGTTGCGGCTGGCTGGCATAAAGAAGCCCAATACTTTCTTTCTTCCCAAAGATTTGTCAGCATATTCCTCCATCATCATCATATTTATTGGAGCCCCCAGTGGTGCAGTGGGTTAAACCCCTGTGCCGGCGATAGGTTCGAATCCGGGGAGGTTCGAATCCGGGGAGAGTATGGATGAGCACCCTCTATCAGCTCCAGCTCCCCATTGCGGGGACATGAGAGAAGCCTCCCACAAGGATGGTGAAACATCAAAACATCCGGGCGTCCCCTGGGCAGACGGCCAATTCTCTCACACCAGAAGCGACTTGCAGTTTCTCAAGTCGCTCCTGACATGACAAAAAAAAAATCTTTTTTCTATTATTTTTTATTATTAAGCCAACTCTTTCTTAAAATTGATCATGTAGGAGGTTTGCAATTTAAAGCTAACACAATATAGCTATACTCATAAAAGATCAACATTACAACATTATTCACAATATTAAAATGTTCAACTAAAAAGAATCAAAGCAGTTAAAATAACAAATAAAGCAGTGCAGCATCCTCTTAAAAGCCTTTACTTTCAAAACCTTTACCTCTAGAAGTCTGTCAGAATAAAAGTATTTTTGCCTGCTAGCAGAAAGACAGTAAGAAGGGGCCCTTTCTGGCCTTTATAGAAACAGACTTCCAGAGCCAGGGGGCAGCTACTGAAAAGGTCCTGTCTTGTGTCTCCACTCGCTGAAGGTGATGGGACTCAGGACACATCCACACTGTAGAGTTAATAAAACCTGACACCACATTAACTGCCATAGCGCAATGCTGGGGAATCATGGGAGTTGTAGATTGGTGAAGCACCAACACTCTTTGGCAGTGGAAGCTTAACGAATTACAACTCCAAGGATCCCATAGCATTGAGTCATGGCACTTAAAGTAGTGTCAAAATGCAGTCATTCTACAGTGTAGAGGCACCCTGAGAGAATGACCTCTTTTGTAGATCATAGGTCTCAGGTAGACTTATTTGGCAAGATATTTTTCATTAAAAAAATTCAGTAAAAGAGATCACCTTTTGTAGTTCAAATTGCTCACTTAATTACACTGTGTCACATGTGTTTTTTTGTTCCTGGATTATAAATGTCATTTCCTAATTGGTTATATCATAAAAATATGAGAAAAGGTTATTAATGTCATTGCCTTGTCTTTTTGAGTTACTGCTGTTGTTATTGTTTTACTATTGTATTTGGGCTCGGCCTCTTGTAAGCCGCACCGAGTCCTTCAGGAGATGGTAGCGGGGTATTTATTTATTTATCGTGTCATCCGCAACCAGAACATTGTATTACATTTCTAACAGAACAAAACAAACAAACATAGTGGGGTACAAATAAAGGATTATTATTATTATTATTATTATTATTATTATTATTATTATTATTAAACTGCCAAAACTTTGTTTTTGTGGGACATACTGCAGCACATTTTGCTATAGTTTTTTGCTGAATATCTGCCAGCAAAAATAACAGCACATATCAGCAAAACACTATATTTTTTGGTCAGACCACACCTGGAATACTGTGTCCAATTCTGGGCACTGCAATTGAAGTTGACAAGCTGGAATGTGTCCAGAGGAGGGTGACTAACATGATCAAAGAAAACAAGCCCTATGAGGAGCGGCCAAAGAGCTGGGCATGTTTAGGCTGCAGAAGAGAAGGCTGAGAGGAGACATGATGATGTAGCAATATGTGAGAGGAAGTCATAGGGAGTAGGGAGCAAGCTTGTTTTCTGCTCCCCTGGAGACTACGACACGGAACAATAGCATCAAACTACAGGAAAGGAGATTCTACCTGAACATTAGGAAGAATTTCCTGACTGTGAGAGCCGTTTAGCAGTGGAACTCTCTGCCCCGGAGTGTGGTGGAGGCTCCTTTGGAGGCTTTTAAAGTAGAGGCTGGATGGCCATCTGTTGGGGGTGCTTTGAATGTGATTTTCCTGCTTCTTGGCAGGGGGTGGGACTGGAAGGCCCATGAGGTCTCTTCCAACTCTATGATTTTAAAAGATGGGTGAATATTAGGTTTCAACCAGTTCAACATAGTTTGTAGTAGTCACAAAAATGAAGTTTCTGGAGTATAACAACTGCCTTCAAAGTAAATAACACACAATTAAACAGGAAATAACACTTTCAAACTAGGAAGATTTTTTTTTTACATTGTGTTACATAGTATATTGATGCTAATTAGGAGAGATGTTAGACAGATGAATAAAGCTTTCAGTGGGAGGTTGAAATAAACAACCTGTACACAGTTTCAGCCGTATCCCTGTGAATGAATACACAAGGCTTGGATGTGGTACTTACCAGTGCTTCTAAAACAGTGGGTTGCAATCTATGGAACAGATGCTAAAATAAATCTGTTAGTCATAAAGATGCTGCAAGATGCCTTCCCTCATCCCATTTTTTAACACTCAAACAGATTAATGCAGCTGTCTCTCTGGAAAAAAAATCCTCATACAAAGAAGACATCTGTCTTTCATCAGTATAAACAGATATTCAGACAGCATACCTATTTTCATATTTCTTCAAGAAGCAATGCCAGTTCAGTTTGCTTATGCAGTGCTGTCTGCCTCCACATATGCAGATCAGCTACTTTTTTTATGTATGTCTATCACACTGTCAAAGTAGCATATTACAGAAAACAGTTCCCTGCTCCAAAGAATCAGGCTTAGTTTGTTGACAGTAAGGATCAAGGAATTCATCATTGTGAGATTATCTTTGCATTAATGGATCATAAATAAGGAACTCAGTCTGGACTACCCGCCCCCCTCCCCCCAATTAAGCGTCACAACATCACCTTATTTGTTTTGTTTGGTTGAGACAAATGTGGAATTATGTATGTATTTTCCAAGGTTCTTGTAATAGTAATGATGGGATAAATGTGACAGGTTCCCTTCTGCCTGTCCATTATCCCTCCATTCAAAACTTGAGACACTGAAAACAAGATTGGATATTTCTGGTATGCTTCATATTAAGTATGCTTTTAGACTTCTTGATCAGTTGAAAAATGAAATGTTCCTACAGACTGCGATTGTTTGAAGAACTGTCCGTTTCCCCCCCTCCTGTTTCTTTTATGCCCTTTCCTCTGCAGAAAGACTATTGAATAATGTATTGGGCTGTTCTATATATATAATGATCTTATCTGTAACAACATAATTAACTATTTACTACTGGTTATCTTGTAATCCTTTGCTGGGAAATAGAAGACAGTGCAGGTTAGATTCTCTTTGCTTTCAATAGCAAGCTTGGGTAGAAATATGTTTTGATTGGTTCAGAATATGTTTATACAAAATATGTATCTGTTTATACAACATCCACCTTTACTCCAGTGAGGACCTGTTCCTCTCTTTCATTGTTGTTGTTGTTCATCCGTTCAGTTGTTTCGGACTCTTCGTGACCTCATGGACCAGCCCACGCCAGAGCTCCCTGTCGGTCGTCACCACCCCCAGCTCCTTCAGAGTCAAGCCAGTCACTTCAAGGATACCACCCATCCATCTTGCTTTCGGTCGGCCCCTCTTCCTTTTTCCTTCCATTTTCCCAGAATAATTGTCTTCTCTAAGCTTTCCTGTCTTCTCATGATGTGGCCAAAGTACTTCATCTTGGCCTCTACTATTCTTCCCTTCTGAAGTATGGACTGGTTGGATCTTCTGCAGTCCAGGGCACTCTCAGCACTTTCCTCCAACACCACAGTTCAAAAGCATCTATCTTCAGCAGTGGAACTTTCTGCCCCGGAGTGTGGTGGAGGCTCCTTCTTTGGAAGCTTTTAAACAGAGGCTGGATGGCCATCTGTCAGGGATGATTTGAATGCAATATTCCTGCTTCTTGGCAGAATGGGGTTGGACTGGATGGCCCATGAGGTCTCTTCCAACTATGATTCTATGATTCCTTTGCTCAGCCTTCCCTGTGGTTCAGCTCTCACATCCGTAGGTTACTACGGGAATACCATTGCTGTGACTATGTGAATTTTGTTGCCAGTGTGATGTCTCTACTCTTCACTATTTTATCAAGATTGGTCACTGCTCTCCTCCCAAGAAGTAAGCGTCTCCTGATTTCCTGGCTGCAGTCTGCATCTGCGGTAATCTTTGCACCTAGAAATACAAAGTCTGTCACTGCCTCCACGTTTTCTCCCTCTATTTCCCAGTTGTCAATCATTCTTGTTGCCATAATCCTGGTTTTTTTTGGTGTTTAACTGCAACCTTGCTTTTGCGCTTTCTTTTTTACCTTGATTAGAAGGCTCCTCAGCTTCTCCTCGCTTTCGGCCATCAAAGTCGTGTCATCTGCATATCTAAGTGTACATAGTGTACTAATTGTGTATTAGGTTGTTAATTGTTTTTTATATTGGTGCATTGAATTTTTCTTGTGTGTTGTGAACCGCTGTGAGTCGCCCCTGGGCTGAGAATAGCGGTATAGAAGTAAAGTAAATAAATAAAATAAATAAGGTTGTTAATGTTTCTTCCAGCAATTTTCACCCCAGCCTTGCATTCTTCAAGCCCCACACATCGCATGATGTTTTCTGTATACAAGTTGAATAGGTTGGGTGAGAGTATACAACCCTGCTGTACGTCTTTCCCAATCGTAAACCAGTCTCTTTTATACTGTTGTCAAAACTTTGGCAGTAGGAAAAACTGATGTCCATGATTAATGAAGAAAACCATACTAATTAAGACCTGTGGGTTTTGCTCAAGTAACCTAGTCATGCTAAAGAACACTAAATTAGGAGCACAATTATGACAGGAGGATCAGCCATGAGCAAATATTTGAAGAACCATTGTGTTGTAATTGGCAAAGCAAGGAATTCAGACAACCTAGTGGGTAGGGTCAGTGGACCTTGACATTGCTTAATTAATAAATCATGCTTTCTAGGGCAAAGTACAGACACCTGAGTTGTTTGTTCACAAGGTATCACAACTAATTCACTGACTGTTCGAAACTTTACTGTAAAGTTAATTTTGGTTCCATTAAATAACATGTCAAAGTTTATTGATCTGTAATCAGGCATGTGGATTTCTATAGCATAACAGATAGTAGACAAGCTTATCATATAAATAGGAGGCATGCTTTTATTCCTAGTGACCAAAGTTATTCTTCAATTGACTCCCCCATTTCACCTTACCTCCCTGATTCCTTGTCACAAGCATATCTATGTGCCTGAACTGGTTAAACTTAAGTTATAGAACTACACAGAATTATTTGTCAGCTCTTTCGGAGAACTCGCCAGGTAATCTCTAAGATCTCAGTGAAAAAGTCGTGAAAACGGCAACAATCGATCTTTGCTCAGTTGTGTGCACTCTCCTATGTCCAACAACTTGGAGGTGATAAGAAACAGAGAGTTTGCGGCTGAAGTTGGCATCCAAACCCATTTTCTCAATCCGGAATGCATTAAAATAGCTGTATGCATCCTTATCAGGAGTTTGGTTTCCTGCATGACATAACCAAATTATACAGTGGTAGATGGTTGAGTGCTGCTTTGTGATAAGGTTGGATTGAAATTCAGGTATATTTTATGTGTGCATACAGGTTTTTTTCAAGCCATGGATGTTGGAATCTGTGGATACACAATCTGTGGCTGACTGTGTGTGTGTGTGCATGCATGTGTAAGTGTATGTATGCCTGTGGCTTTAAAATATTTTTTTAATCCAAAAAACAAAATAGAAGAGACACTATGTTCATATCTATAGTGGGATCTGAAACCAAACTCCAGGGGACCCCTAAAGCTCACTGTATGGCAAACTTCAGATTAAACCCTCTCTTTGTGGGCAGAAAGGGGAAAAATATGAATACATTATGCTCATGACACCATGTTCTTGTAGTGGGACACCATTACCTTTGAAAGAAACTGAAAGGCCAATTTCTCCTTAAGAAGGAAGGAAGGAAGGAGGGAGAAAGGAGGGAGATGTCCTTATTAGAAAGACTTTGCACCTCCAATCCTGTTAGATTGAGTAGACTGCAAAACTCAGTTCAAGAAGCTAAATTAGTGTAGTTGTTCAAGGGCCAACCAAGCAGAAGTTTTAAAATAAAAGCAAACAGGGTTAGCTAGGCAAACGGTTGCTATCAGGAATCAAAATTCTAAGCTTGATTTACTCAGAGGAAGATTTTACAAAGTTATTTTGGAGGGAAGTGGACGGCAATCCCAAAAATGGTATTGGAAGCCAAACTGACCACAGAATAGCCTGATATGAACTAATCTGTTGTCCTGAGAGTGGTTCCTGCATGTACCCCTCCAATACATGCTTCAATCATAAATATGTGTGGGAGCTGTGGATGCACGAAGACAGATTTTTGTGCCTCCAGATGCTAGGAATTATCTGGGCTTGCTCTTTGTTCAGAAATATGGAGGAGAGGTTTGTTGCACTTTGAAGGACTGGTCTTGACGGGAATATGCAAATGTAATTTAAAATTAGCTAGGTTGCTTAATATTTATGTGACTATTCATAGGTAGGATAATCCTTTTCTCTCTATATATATAGAGTCTTGGCACCAAGTAAAGGGTGCTATACAAAGAATTTTGGATATAGAAGCACAAAAAGATATAGCCACCCTCAGTAAGACTGCTAACCTAAAATGGCTGAGTCAATATAAACGTACCTTTCAAACTGCTAACTACCTAAAAATGCAAATACCAAAACATCTCAGGGAGGTATTCACTCGAGCCAGATTTGATCAGGTCGAGACAATGGTTAGATACGGGAGATTTAACAGCATCCCTTATAATGAACGGAGTTGTATCTGCGGGGCACCTGAAATTGAGGATATAGCACACATATTATTTGATTGCAAATTGTATCAAAAGGTGAGAGACTTCCACCTTGGTCCATATATCATATGGACAATGTATTAGGAATCTCACATCAGAACAACCTATTTTATATGTGGCCAAGACCCAAAAATAACATATAAAACAGCTCTGTACTTAAGCAAAACAATACGTCTGAGAACCACATATGTAGGGCTGATTGGGGTAAATTGTAGGGGTGATAATGATATATAATGTATATACTCAGCTTGATAAGTTTATCAGTTTTATCATGTCTTACCATATTTATTTACTGTATTGTTATAAGTGTCGTATTTTAACTTACTACATGGAGTGTGATCAGGTCTTGACAGTCCTTGTTGTTCTGTTTCTTATTGTGATATGGCCTAAGGGCTAATCAATAAAATTACTTACTTATTTACTCCAAGATAAGTTATTTATTTATCGTGTCATAAGTATATGGTCTTGGCTATCATTTGAGCACTAGGGAAACAATGTGTTTCAATATTTATATTTTTAGATTTTCTTTCTAAAGAGGAATGTTTTTAATTCCCCTTTAGAATTAACTGCTTTTAATTTTATTGATATATTAATTTATGTATGGGGTGCACTTTTAGCTGCATCTGTTTTAACTATTGTACGCCACCTTGAGTCACAGAGCTGAGGAAAATGCACAAAGTAATTTAAGAAGAGGAGTAAGATGAAGAGGAGGGAGAAGGGGTCCTTCTCTTCCTCCCTCCTCTTCACCTTACTCCTCTTCTTTAATATAAGCATATATCTCAGTAGACACTTAACAGTTTGTTCTATATGTGTCTATTGATACCTAGGGTTATATCCCAATATCAAATACTTGTTACACAAAAAGATCAGAAAATTATACAGTAGGATGTTCTCCAGCTTGTTTTTATTAACCTTAATAGACTCTGATGTCTGACCTTGAGATAACTTTGGAAATGAATCCGGGCTTTGCTTTCATTTGGAGCTACCTAAAGCAACGTAGATGGAGCACATTCTTCTTTCATCATGGTTGTTATTGTTCTGGCTGAATCTTGCATAGAGATCGCTCCCAATGTGCAGAATGCTGCATTCCCACCATTGCTCTGTTTCTGTGATGGTGACCAGAGCCCTGAAGACAAATGGCTCCTGCAGAGTGCTGATTCTGACGTGGGCATTTTTGATTAGGGTCCATATTTATTACAGCTGCCATTTGTTACTCGGGAAACATATCCTGTAATAAAATAAACACATAATGCAGACCAAAGATTCATGGTTTTGTTCTGTACCATAAATCTAGGGAGGGACTTTAATACAATTGAGTGATTCTTTGGCGCTGATGAAGCCAAATATTGAATTAAGCAGAGTATCAGAAATGCATCTTGGTAGCCAAGCTTTTCAAATATGTGCCTATTAGGAGAAGGATTATTCAACTTGATAACCTATGCACATTTACATCACATTTTGACCAACTAACGTTTTTTTCCCTACTTTTCGGGTGAGCCTTTAATTTTGATTTTACCTATAAATAACCAGGTTGCATTCAAACACTCCTCCCTCCTTGTGTTCTCCCTTCTCCTCCCACTGGTCAGGTGTCACTTCTGAAATTGATTTTCATCAATATCCACTTATTCTTTAACATTACCCAGCAGTTATAGGGAAAGTGCTATAGTGCTTTAGCAGTTCTAAACCAGTTCAGCATTATAATAATTTTGTTTTCGGTTTGACATTTTCCTTTCCCTTGCTCTTGAATATTACTTTGTTATTCCCGGGAGCTCTCAATGACAATCACTTCCTTAATATCTTTTGATGCTTAATCATTTAATATACTTCTGATTTATTGTTTCTGAGAATTCTTAAGTACATAGGAGGGCCCTTCTACACAGCCATATAACCCAGAATATCATGGCAGGAAATCCGCTTTGAACTGGGTTATCTGAATCCACATTGCTATATATTCTAGTTCAGAGCAGATAATGTGGTGTTTTATTCAGCTGTGTGGAAGGGTCTTGATGCACCAGTTTTGCTATATCATTGGGGGGAGGGGGGGCGTCAACCCCTCCTCCCTGCCTAGTCTTAGGGCAGAATCAAGTCTTTCCCTGCTGCCTCCCTTAGGCATCCGCATGCTTATTAATATTGGGGAAATTCAAAATGCAGAGAAAATAAACTGGACAGATCTCGGGTCCCATTGGCTTTTTCATCACATTGTTGGCTCATGTTTAACCTGTTGTCCACGAGGACTCCAAGATCTTTTTCACATAGATGCAGGCAAAATGTCAGGAGAGAATGCTTCTGGAACATGGCCATATAGCCCAAAAAATCTACAACAACCTGGAAGAGAACTGTTTCTACAATTTGTCACTGACATAGATTTTATTGAAACATTCAATACAAATCTATAGTATGCCTTTATATCCCTTGCCAAGAAACAAGAATCACGATAAAAGTAGAATTTTACGTGGCTCCAATTGAAAATGGAGTGGCTCCATACCTTTAGCAGTTGTATAGGAGAGAGAATTTCAGTTGGTGGTACTTTTCATCTGCTTACACATAAACAAAACTTGCTGAAATTCCCCCTTCTGCCTTAATTTTAAAGATATTGGAGCCTTCTCTAGCGTTTCAGTCTGGAAACTCATAACTGTGGGTTATCATGGGAAATGAATGCATGCAGGGAAGCATGTGGGATTATTGCTGGAACTGAGTGTTTTTGAAGCTGTTGTGCCAAAGGAGACAGGGGTGCTTGGACTGACCAGCCACTTTTCAAAGCATTTAGTTGGCAGTGCTTTCTGTATTGGGGATAGAGGCCAGCAAGATGGAAAAGGCAATGCTGTTTTACTTATCTTCATGAAAGTCAAGGACAAGAAGTTCAGATAAGAAGGCAAATGTTTCCTTTTTAATGTTAATTGCAACTTTTATTTTTATTCTCCAAGTTCAAGACACTTGAGAATTGCTCCTCCAGCTTAGCTGATTTTAATTGGGCACCATGGTATTCCAATAATTAACATGTATTTTCATGTTTATGGAAAATGGAAAGGGTTAGAGAAACTGTCATGCTTTCCTGGTTCCTGATTGCCAGAATGTTTCCAGATAGCTCATGTGCTGTGAAAACAAATATCTCCAAAGGGAGATATCTCCAATGTTGAACATGGTACCAAATGCTTTGTTCAAATTGTGTACACAGAAAAGAGAAAAGGAGAAAATGCCATCTGTTGGGGAAGCAAGACCATTGCCTGCCCAGCCACAAAAAATGGGCACTCGCAGCATCAACTCTTGCCACCCAGCACTGGCTTCACGTTCAGCCTGAGCTGCTGACGGCCGGACAAACCTTTAACACTGAATGGGATAGTAAAGCTCCTCCATCAAACGTTGGTGGACAACATTTAAGTAAATCTAGAATTCATAATCAAGTAGAAGAACAGGTGAGCTTCTCTTGGTTTTAGATTTCATCGCAAGTATTTCATGCAGCCCGGCTGAGGGGGAAGTCTGGGAGGACAAATGTGTCAGCAGCCTGAAGCTGTGAATACTTCTAACCTTGGCATTGCCTTTCAGCCGAGAGAGGAAGGGCAGATGCAGCTCTGGAAGATTATGGGGAGTCAAAAATAGATAAAAACACTTTGCAACCAGACTGTGCCGGGTGAACCATGTTTGTTTTGTTTGCAGTTTATATAAAAGCCCTCTTTCTCATTAAAACATTTTGCTTTGTTCTTGAATTAGTTTTTTTCCAGCATGTTAAAAGGAAAAAAGGCTTATTTAGAAAGATCTGTTTTTGAAACTAGCATGGTTTTACTTTGCTTTTGTATTTCTAGAACCTGAAAAATAGCTGAAACGCCAGTGTACTACTCACAAAACTAGACATCGTAATTCTTTATAGAGCCAAGTTACTTTGGGCATTTTTATGTATTTTGGCTTTGGGTATTTTATGTATTTCCTCCTCCAAACAGAATTTATGTTCAGAGAAGGAAACTCCAGTTTCTGCCTTTCCTCAACAGCTCATTGTACAGCTACTACGGTTTGGGACCCGCCTATCTTCATGACCGGATCTCTCTCCATGAACCTTCCCGAGCTCTTAGATCCTCGGGGGAGGCTCTCCTTTCGCCCTTACCATTATCACAGGCTCATCTTCTAAGCACAAGGGAGAGAGCCTTCTCCTCTGTGGCTCCCCATCTCTGGAACTCATTGCCCGGTGAGATTAGGAAGGCCCCCACCTTAGAAATTTTCAAGAGGGATGTCAAAACCTGGCTTTTTTGATGCACTTTTGGGGAGTAGCCATATTATCATACACAGTTGCTCCCCCTCAACGTTTTGTCCCCATTTCCCCACCTGTATGAAGGTCTATATTTATGACCTGTTCCTTACGAGTTTCTCCCCCACAAACAATCTGCTCCATCCCTATCTCATCCTGATTTTAGTATTTTTAGTATCTTGGTATCTTGCTCATGCGGCCCGCTCGTTGTTATGTTATTTTATTTTATTTTCCTGTGTATGATTTTGCTTTATTGTTTTTGTACTCATATGTTGTATGTATTCTACTGTGTTGTTATTGTGTTTTGGTTTTACTTTATTGTAATGTGCTGTTGGGCTTGGCCTCATGTAAGCCGCCCGAGTCCCCATTGGGGAGATGGAGGCGGGGTATTAAATAAAGATTATTATTATTATTAAGTCTGCTTGTGGGATTTTGGCAATATTTGGTCTTGGGGAATGGGAGGAGGATGGTGTATGCCCGTGATGGTGGGTATAATGTGACATGAAGATTCGGGGACAGACGGACTTAGAAGACAGAAACCACCCTTGACGTATTTATAGAGTGGAGGGGCCATTTAGGATTGCACTCTGATCTGCACAAATATTATATGGTTAGAGTCCATGAGCTATGGGTCAGATCAGTTTATATCAAAAGTTGTGAACATTGTGCTCGGCTTGTCCCATAGAGTTTATGAAAGCATTTTTTTTTACTATTACAGTTCCCAGTAATCCAAACAATAGCTTTTACAAGTTCTGATTCGTACTAATATGTGGTTTGGCATATTTATACAATCTGAAGAGAAAGCAGAATTTGGCATATTTATAAAAGAGCCACAGTTTATCAGACACTGGCAGAAAACCTCAAGATAATATTGATCAAACTAGACTGAAAAAAGGGGTGAAATGACTTATTTTGGTTCAAGGACAGAAAACATTGTCTATGAGAACTGCATTGAAGTAATTAAATTCCAGGTCAAGCTTTTAGATACGCCAGTGTTTGTTGTTTATAATTAATATTTTAGTATTAACAGTGTGGTTGGACAGGGAAGGAAATACGCACTACTGTTGTAAGCATAGCAGAGTGGGTGAATTAGGACTCGGTATGTAAGCTTAGCTGGTGGCTTCTTCTTGACTGTGTACCAGCCTAGATGGATCTATTTTGGTGAAGGGACTATCAAATGTCTCCATGGATTTCACAGGCTGTTTTTATACCCAGGATGTTCCCGGAGGAAGCGCACCTCTTGCCAGCATTCCATGCCCAGGTCAAGAGGGCTGGCAGTGTCTGGCAGACCCACGGGAAGCTCTGTCCTTGAACATCAGGCTCACATCCTACAACTTATCAGTCTGAGTGGGAGAGCTAAGAAGCATATCTGGGCCACTTTGGGTTCTATGGCACCATATTACTTTTTTAAAATGGAAAAAAATAGTGATCAGGCTGGAATCAAGGGGCGTAATAGCCGCCATACCACAATTGTGATTTGACTGGAGGGTTTGGAGGAGGGTATGTGGTGCTAGCTATTTAATTTTCTAAAGGTCATCCAGGAAAGAACTAAAGAGCATAAATAATATCACAACTGTGCTGACAGCACTTTGCCAGTGAATCTAAACTACAACTCCCAGAATTCCATAGTATTGAGCCGTGGCAGTTAAAGCAATGTCAAACTGCATTTATTGTGCAGTGTAGATACTCCCTGTGACATATTAATTTTAATTTTTAAACAGCAAGTAAGCTGTGGTGGTCAGTCAGCTGCAATTCCAGCACTTCAGAGGCCATTACAGAACAGGCTATTACTTAATAAGTTCCAGTTGGAGCAGATCCTCCAGCAACATATATTAATGGACATGTATGTGAGCATGCACAAATGCGGTATCTCGGTCATTGAATGCAGCAGAACAGCAGTACTGCCAGAAGTGTACAAATGAACTCATATTTTCATCTGTGAACCATACCTTATTTTAATCTATGAAAATAAGTATAATTTCATACATCAAACACACAATTTAATTCCTTGCAACAGGAGTGCTCTAGTTTTAAGAGTGGAATTCCATTTTTAAAAGGTTGTTTGTCACATTATCTTACTTTGGCAAGAAAGTTGCCAGAAAGACAACTGAGTGGGCTGCTGTACTTTTAATGGTTGCAAGAGTGCATCTGCACCGCAGAATCAATGTATTTGAATCTACTTTAAATACTATGACTCAGTGGTATAGAATCCTTGGAATTGTAGTTTGGTGAGGCGCCAGTACTCCTTGGGAGAGAAGACTAAATACCTTGTAAGACTTTTTTTCCCCCCTGATGTAACAGGCTCTAACCTGACCATCCTCTGCTTATTTTTTATATTTTAATTTGCTTAAAAATTATATTTCTTTATTTCTGTGAAACTTTCCATATTTTGTAGCGTTAGTGCTTATTTGAACAAAGTAGTAGATGCTTTATGCTGAAATAGGTCCTCTATTTAAAATTAATGTAGTGCCTGGGAATCCTTCTGCAGTGGTGTCCAGTTGACACATCGAAATTGTATAATCATTAATTATAACTAGGGATATGTTTATACACACACACACATCCTCATCCTTATGGCATCTGACTTAAAGTTTCGCGGATCGAAAATGCTGCCAATAAATAATAATAATAAATAATAAACTTTATTTATACCCCGCCACCATCTCCCCAATGGGGACTCTCGTTATTTTTACTGTAGCAGTCCAGGGTCAAGCTAGGAGTTGTTGAGAAAACCTGCAATCTGTCCAGTATTAGTAATTTTGGATATATGCTAAAATGGGTTCAAAGTAAAACAGTCCTTGTCTTTCATCTTTGCTTTTGTTCTTCTCTCCCCCTCTTTTCCTGCTGCCCCCCTATTTTCAGCCCATCACTTCATGGTGGTCACGGCATGCCGCGAAGCCGTCTATGGCCAACTCATCCAGGAATTTTGCCTCAGCAAGTTTAAATCAGACATGGAAACTCTCAGGACGACACTGTGGTGTGACTGGGAGAAGACTCTTGAGTGAGTATAAAATGGTCTAAATTACATTTTATCCACTGAAATGGGAAGAGAAGGGGTAAACATCAAAGTTAAAATGTTAAAGTGGGCTTCATAAGTCTGCAGTCCAACCCAGAACGTATCTCAAGACAGCACTCCCCATCTGTTTGGTGCTCTATTGTCAGAGTAGATAACGTGTGGGCAGAAGCCCCTCCTCCCAGTATTGTTGGGGCAAACAGCCTTGCTTTCCTGGGCTGTTTTGTTTTATTTTGAAAAACAAAAAAAATAGTTTCTGGTTGCAGTTGGCCCTTTGCTAGTTTGACTTTTACTTATTTCATTGTTGGTGATTTGGATTAAAAGTTTCTCACTAGGAATCTCTAGGTCCTCCAGTGCAACTATACTATCTACTTTGACTAAAGGTTGACCACAGAGTCATGCGGGAGGATGTAGAAAAACGCCTCTCTAGGAAACACTAGGTTCTTCGGTGTGATTCTGTGGTTAACTTGTGGCAGAAGTTAATAATAGAGTCATGCTCGAGGACCTAGAGATTCCTAGCAAAGTACTATTTGTTCACGGTTTTTCCATTTTCACAGGAGTGAGCCGTATACCCCCAACCCTAGGAAATGTGGATGACTGACAGTATTTCTCATTTTTTGTGTTTTCTACTAAAAAGCTATTTTACTGTTAGAATTTCCAAAGGAATTAACATAAAAAACCCAAGCAAAATATATACAAGCAAACAAGATTTTTTAAAATTAAAAGCACACTTTGGAGCTGGTGTATAGCCCGCAGTGAATCTCAGGGTGGCAAAATTGTCTCCTGGACCAAAAATAGTTGGCCATGTCTGCTGATGAGAGTCGTGACGATCATACAGAAATATCACTGTGCTCATAAAGCACTGCCATGGCATAATACAAAACCTGAACAACCCCATAGATCCCTTAAGCAAGCAATCCCTTCACCTATACGCACCCCACACCTAGCTCTTCTCCTTAATTTAGCATAGCTTCCAATGCTTGGAGAAAGAAAAAGAATATTGATTTTTTATGCATTTGATTGTATTTTATTATGTGTTTTATTGTTTTGGCATTGAATTGTTGCCTGTTGGTAGCTGTCCTGAGTCCCTCTTTGGAGGTCAAGAAAGGACGGGGTATAAATGTTCCAAATAAATAAATAAACTTGTTCCAATTTGAGAGTACAAATTCCTGGCAAGGCATTTTTAAGAATTCCCCACACCAAGTACTGTATATACATTTCCCTAAAATTGTACATGGATTCTTTGAGTCTATATGTCAATTGTTATTTTTTAAGATCTGTTTTTAGGAGATGTAGGCAAGCAATTTTTTAAAAGCAAAACATTTTGGGGCGGGGTCAGCCGTATTCTGAGTCAGCCGGATTTTAGGCTATGTTTCATTTGTAAGTACTTATAAATGTCTAAAAAAGGGGATCTTAGATTTTAAAAAATACATCATATCTCATATTATTTCCACCAATAATAGGAAGTATTTTGAACTTTGTTTGAAGAGTTTGTTGTGACTAAGCTTTGATAAAGGGCTTTTTCAGTAGTCACAACCATGGCAGTTTTTATTTGTAAATTATATGCATGTGCTTTCTGGATACTTTTGAATTCATAGTCGTATCTAGAACACGTTTTGGGCAGATGAGCCTGGTTTAAGAACAAGCAGACACCTCACTGGCTGTTCCCCAAGAAATCCTATCCTCCCACACTTGCCTACACTTGTCTTGAGGTAGCCTGTACAAGGCAGACAACTGCTGTAGTCCTGCTAAATCATAAAATCAAAGAGTTAGAAGAGACCTCATGAGCCATCCAGTCCAACCTCCCGCCAAGGAGCAGGAACATTGCATTCAAATCACTCCCAACAGATGGCCATCCAGCCTCTGTTTAAAAGCTTCCAAAGAAGGAGCCTCCGCCACACTCCGGGGCAGAGAGTTCCACTGCTGAACGGCTCTCACACTCAGGAAGTTCTTCCTCATGTTCAGATGGAATCTCCTTTCTTGTAGTTTGAAGCCATTGTTCCGCTTCCTAGTCTCCATGGAAGCAGAAAACAAGCTTGCTCCCTCCTCCCTGTGGCTTCCTCTCACATATTTATACATGGCTATCATATCTCCTCCCAGCCTTCTCTTCTTCAGGCTAAACATGCCCAGCTCCTTAAGCCACTCCTCATAGGGCTTGTTCTCCAGACCCTTGATCGTTTTAGTCACCCTCTGGACACATTCCTTGCTGTACACACTCTGTGTTGAACTTTCCATTAAAAGCACATAACCTGCATCATGGGCACCCAGGCCTTAACTCCCGAAAATATAAAGTGTAGAAAAGGGAGACATGTCTCTCCAAGCATGCTGTGGGTATGAACTAGGCCCATAGTAAGTGACTCAGTTGCTCAGAACGTATTACATGGCCATAGGTTAACATGTCTGCTCAGAAGTAATTCCCATTAAGTTATATTTTCATGTAAGTGGCCATCAAATTACAACCTAAGAGATTCTTTTCATTTCCCAAGACTTTTAATGTATTTTACTCTTGCTGGCTATGACCCTTTTCTTTGCTTGATTTTGTTAAAGGAGTGTATAACTTCCAGGCAAAGGTATAGTGCTTTGATTAAAAAGGGGGGAAAAAGGACAAAATTAAAAGTGTTCGTGGCAAATGCTGATGGATGCTTCTTATAAATGAAATACTCTTTGGGCATATAGTTGCAGGGAAGTTGGATTATTTCAGCACTTAGAATCATAGAATCATAGAATCAAAGAGTTGGAAGAGACCTCATGGGCCATCCAGTCCAACCCCCTGCCAAGAAGCAGGAATATTGCATTCAAATCACCCCTGACAGATGGCCATCCAGCCTCTGCTTAAAAGCTTCCAAAGAAGGAGCCTCCACCACACTCCGGGGCAGAGAGTTCCACTGCTGAACGGCTCTCACAGTCAGCACTTACTCAATGTGTTGTTGTTCCTAGCAAATGGATGTGTTTTTTTTTCTCAAGCATGGTTTTTTTTTTGAGAGCAATAAGAAGGCAAATCTGATATTTCTCCCACCAACAAAAATTACTCCAGTGACCTCCTCTAGTCATAAGTGCAGTAAAAGATATTATTTTCCAGTTAAACATTAAGAAATCACAGGCAAAAGACTTTATACCCTCAACAATTAAAAAATCTGATAGCAACTAGTAAATGTCTGTGCTTGCTGTTGTATTAGCAGTATAGCTTCAACAGGGAGTATTCTCAAGGTCCAGAGCACAGCAGTGATTGCCTCCATTTATAAAAAGACAATCTTGCACATTCTTGTCCACTTAGTACAGTGCTTCTCAACCTTCCTAATGCCATGACCCCTTAATACAGTTCCTCATGTTGTGGTGACCCCCAACCATAAAATTATTTTCGTTGCTACTTCACAACTACAAATTTGCTACTGTTATGAATCATAATATAAATATCTGATATGCAGGATGTATTTCCATTCACTGGACAACATTTGGCACAAATATCTGATATGCCCCAATTTGAATACTGGTTGGGTTGGCAGGGGATTGATGTTGTCATTTGGGAGTTGTAGTTTCTGGGATTTATAGTTCACCTACAATCATAGAATCAAAGAGTTGGAAGAGACCTCATGGGCCATCCAGTCCAACCCTGTACCAAGAAGCAGGAATATTGCATTCAAATCACCCCTGACAGATGGCCATCCAGCCTCTGTTTGAAAGCTTCCAAAGGAGCCTCCACCACACTCCGGGGCAGAGAGTTCCACTGCTGAACATCTCTCACAGTCCGGAAGTTCTTCCTCATGTTCAGATGGAATCTCCTCTCTTGTAGTTTGAAGCCATTGTTCCTTGTCCTAGTCTCTATGGAAGCAGAAAACAAGCTTGCTCCCTCCTCCCTGTGGCTTCCTCTCACATATTTATACATGGCTATCATATCTCCTCTCAGCCTTCTCTTCTTCAAACTAAACATGCCCAGCTCCTTAAGCCGCTCCTCATAGGGCTTGTTCTCCAGACACTTGATCATTTTAGTCGCCCTCCTCTGGACACATTCCAGGTTTTCAATATTTTTCTTGAATTGTGGTGCCCAGAATTGGACACAATATTCCAGGTGTGGTCTAACAAAGGGGGAATAGAGGGGTAGCATTCAAAAAGCATTCTGAACTCTATCAACAATGGAATCGAACCAATCTTACTACACAGAACTCCCTTGACTAACGGAAAATACTGGAAGGGTTTGGTGGGCATTGACCTTGACTTTTGGAGTTGTAGTTCATCTACATCCAGAGAGCACTATGGACTCACACAATGATGTGGACCAATTTTGCCATGAATACTCAATATGCCCCAATGTGAGTGAACACTGGTGGAGTTTGGGAAAAACAGACCTTGGCATTTGGGAATTGTAGTTGTTGGGATTTATAGTTCACCTACAATAAAAGATCATTCTGATCCCCACCAATGATAGAATTGGGGTGAACTTCCCACACGGAACCCCTATGACCAACAGAAAATACTGTGTTTTCGGATGGTCTTTGGCGACCCCTCTGACACCCCCTCGTGACCCCCCCAGGGGTCCTGACTCCCAGGTTGAGAAACACTGATTTAGTATGTTATGTGTGTTATCAGCAAACTGTATGTTGTTCCTTTCTCAACAACCTCAGAACTCACCCTAAAGCTCCCTATTCCCACCCCATGGCAATCCTAAAGTTGTATTGTAAATAATGGCTGCCATTGTAAATATCTGCCAGTGTCAACAGGCGCGTTTGTTCCCAGAAGAAGGAGGGAGGTGGCAAGGGAGCGCAGTCCTTTGCGGTTATGAGCCGGCTCTCCCCAGACTATTAGGTGCAAATTTTGGGCTTGGGGATTGGTCAAAAACTCCACCAAAGACAACAGAGTTTAAATAGCTGGCTCACAGGAAGGAGGTAGCCAGTCCAAGAGGAACTTCAGCCCACCTTCCTCCCCCTGAAATATTGCAGCTATTTATTGTCACGACTGGGGTTTTGGTGAATGGCATGGGTCATGGATTCAGTTATTCACTAGGGACAATGGGCACTGACAGTTTAAAACTGGTCCCAGATGGGACAACCCTGGCTAAGAGATACCATGTGGCCAGGTAGGTACACCCAGCCAGGGCAGACACACCACATCATATCCTGGTATTTTCTGAGATAGTTTGTAGCTGGGGCATCCCAACAGGTGTCACAAGGACAAATGCATTATTCCCACTGGTAAGTGGGCCAACAAGTGGGGATCCTTGATCTGTTTGGGGCCAGCCCTGGCAAGCTGTAACCAAATAAAGTCGCAGTATTTGTTGTCATTTTTGTGGTCAGTCAGCTTTCCTTGGTTCTCATGTGGCATCAGTTCATGGAACCACGCCCAAAAGATTGAAGCCCAAGTTCTGAAGAAACCTGGCAGAGATTTGGAATCCAGGGTCTGGTTGCAGCATGCTTATGTAACTGAGCCAATTTCCCAGCAGGGTTTGCTTCCTCCAGTGTTGGGATGGAAGAGTGCTTGTCTTATTTTCCAAAACATGGATATATGTGATGGTGTTTTAGATAGAGTCCTTCGGGGACGCTGAGGCATAAGTCAACACGTCCTGTGATAGCTTTCCTGGAGAGGCTTACAGGCCTGTTGGGTCATGATGCATCTCAGATGGCAATGAAAGTATAAGCTTCTGTTCCATGTCTAGTTGTGAAATTGCACTTATGGCATGAGAAGGAGATCCAGAAATCTCTTCAGAATCTGAAGACAGTTTTTGGATTAATTCCAGTTTTTCTAATGTCAGGAGAAATAGAGCAGAAAGATAAGCTCTTGCTTCTTCACTCACACATGCCGACCTGTTGGTTTTTGTTTTTTTTTACATCAGAGACTTCTTTTCAAATGCAAGTCAAATCAGGGTCGCATCTTGCATTGCACTTCTGTCTCAGGTGCCCTGTCTTGTATATACAGCACTAGAGTGTGAAATACATGGTGATAATGTTTTTTCCATGTATAATCACTGGTCACAACTTGCCAGACTTCAGGGAAAGCTTTTCTTTTTGTTATGACATTCATGGTTTGCACCTGCAATGAGATAAAAATTTAGGCAGACATAGCAACATTAGAACCTAATTAAAATTATTAGCACATTTATGTTTTACCATGCTTGGCAGGAGTTAGTGCAGCATACTAACTCCTGCCTTCTTGGTGGTGGCCCCTCGCCTGTGGAATTCGTTTCCCAGGGAAATTAGGTCATCGACATCCCTCCTCTCTTTCAGAAGGAAACTAAAAACATGGATATGGGACCAGGCCTTTGGGTAATCTGGCAGACAGACAAAGAACAATGACGACTAGAATTGGATAGGATTATGACAATGCGGAATGAACTTACGGATTTTGAACTTGGTGAACGTTGATCACTGGATTGGCTTTTATTAGTTGTTATTGTGTAATTGAACTGTTTTAACTATAACTGTCACTGCTATGTATTTTATCTTACTATGTGTATTGTTGGCATCGAATTGTGCCTTTTGTAAGCCGCCCTGAGCCCCCCTTTGGGGCTTGAGAAGGACGGGGTAGAAATGTTCGAAATAAATAGATGAGAGTAGCAATCATGAAATTTGCCCAGCATTATGGTAGTCTGGCCCTTCATCTTCAGATCACCAGAGGAAGCAGCCAATCTCAGAATGAGATGTAATAATGCTGGCATTATTGCTTAATTATTATACCAGAATTATGATTCCTTAGTTTTAAATTTGTTTCTGGAGTTCTTAAGTTCAGGACTATTGGGGATCTGAAATGAACAAAGCATGGAAATGATTCAACCAGCCTTCTGGCCATCCTTGCACTTAACTGCAATGTTTCTGCATGCATTATGTTTCGCACCGGGACTGGGGTGCAGCTGGCTGGGAGTCAGTTGCATTAAGATCACTACTGACAAAAGGTCATGAGTTCGAAGCCAGCCCGGGTCGGAGTGAGCTTCCGGCCAATTTGTGTACCTTGTTGTTGACCTTTGCAGCCCGAAAGACAGTTTCATCTGTCAAGTAGGAAAATTAGGTACCACTTATATGTGGGGAGGCTAATTTAACTAATTTACGAGGCCATAAAAATCTCCAGCAAGCATGCGGGGAATGAGGAAGTACTTCATCAATGGCGCAGATGGACGGTGAAGCGATAGCTCCCCTGGTGGCCAGAAAAAGTTGGAATGTTAAATAGCCTCTGACTGTCTGTCTGTATGTGTTGTGTGTCTATGGCATTGAATGTTTGCCATGTATATGTGCATTGTAATCTGCCCTGAGTCCCCTGTGGGGTGAGAAGGGCAGAATATAAATAAAAAAATAAAAAATATGTTTTAGATAAGTTTTAGAAATGTATAGCTGCCAAGTCAGGCGCATCTTGATTCCAGAAGCTCAAGGCCAAAACCTATGACTTCAGGACAGTCCCTTGTCAGGCCCGTAGCCAGGATTTTGTTTCAAGGGGGTGGAGGGGGCTGAGTTTGTTTGGGGGGGGGGGGGCTGAGTCTGAGTGAAAGAGGGTCTACTCTAGCAAACCTTTCGTATCATTATCCCAATACCCTCATGCATATGGGATATATTGAGCATGGTGATCAGATCATGATATGAATAAACATAACAGTTTTAATAATGTACCAGTAAGGCCTTCTTGCGGACCACCATGAGAATTTCGGGGGGGGGGGGCTGAAGCTCTCAAGCCCCCCCCCCTCGGCTACGTGCCTGTCCCTTGGGATCTTGCAGATGGGTGGGCCATGTAGATGTCTTTAGGCACACAGTAGCTCAGATGGAGTGTAGCTATGGAGATGAAGGCATTGAACTCCCAAATTTTACTCTGATGAAATTTTCCTTTTGTCTTCAAACTTCTAGTTGCAATAACTTAACATTTCAGTTTAACTTTAATTTAAATGTCCATAGAAAAGCAGTAGGCAAAACTACCAAAAGAATATAAATATTACAAATAATTCTAAATGCATACCACCTTCAATATCTTGCTCTTGGCAATATTACAAATTTGGGATTTGAACGGAAAATTAACGAGCTCTTACTTAAGATAGCAATGCTCTTATTCTGACCCCGCCCCCAATCACTCATAGAACGGGTTAAGCACAGGGTGAAGCCGGGCGCCACCACTTCCCTCTTTGGGATGGGGAAAGTGGCCATGATGACAATGTGGGGTGTGGGGTGATGGTTTTCCATGTTGTCCACCAGATTCACCACGCCACCTAGTTAATCCCCCCACACCAGTCTTGCAAAATATTGCATCAGAGTTGTTCAGGAGATACGGAATTTTATAACACTCATGCCATTGAGAATACTGCAAAAATTAAATTCTTGTAGTAGTAGTAGTAATAATAATAATAATTTATTTTTTTACTCATCTCTCCCCATGGCTTGAAGTGGTTCACAGCACTATTTCATCTGTATATTATATTTGGGTCATAGAAACAAAGAATGGTCAAGTCACAAGAGCAGTCTCTTTTGGAGCTCCCTTATGATGACCCTGTGAAGTTCACAGGCTTTTCTTAAGCAAAGAATACTGAGAAGTGATTTTGCCAGTTCCTTCCTCTGAAATGGAGCCTACAACAGCTGGTATTTGTTGGTGGCCTCCCATGCAAGTACTAACTAGGCCTGACCCATGCTTAGCTTTCAAGACTAGACAGCATCTGGTATCTTCAGGGCATTTACGCCATGGCAAGAACAACATGACCTACCAGTATATTTGCTAGATTGCCGTGCTAAAAGCAAGAGCACATATTTTTGTTAGCTTTTTGTGATTGCATTGCACTGCTGCAGCCCACATCCTTCTAACTTGGAGTACAGCTGTTCCAGTTGGATAAGGATAAAAATACTCTTGGTGTGCCTACACGGAGTGTACATTAGAACATATCTTTGGGTATTGTAATTCATCTGAAAGCCGTGGGCCTCTTGGGGTAATTGTTGCTTTTTTTTCAATAACAATGAAGAAATAAATAAGATCACACATGACACAATGTGAAAGCAAGGACAATTAGCATAGATTTCTGGTGGGAAATGCATGAACCAGAGCTTTCTCTCTTAGCCAAGAACTTAAAATAACATACTTTGGATAAACTAAAACATCTCACACTATCAGATAGGATCACTATTTTCTGGGGAAAAACACAAAGTGTTTGTTTCACATTTCGCCCATTATTTTCTTTCTTTTTAAAACATTTCTGCTTAGGGCAGTTTTGGTCGCAGAGCCCATTGTTTCACATTCCTGTAATTTCCTGTAATTAGAATTTGGAAATCTAGTATAATAACCCAATGACGTCCTATATTTTGTATAAAGAAAGGGGAGTTTGGAATATTTGGAGGATGTTGGTTGTAGCAGTTGTAACACCTTGCTATTTGCTGTAGTCTCTCTTATCAAAACTCTCCGATTCTTTTCATTTTGTGGGAATTGACGCTTGAAAAATCACAACCCAGTTTTTTCACTACAGTTAGCAACAGATCTAAAAATTCCTGTAGAGTGTAGATCATATATCTCAAGGGCATACCTTCATGACATTTTTGTGATTCAACTTTTTTTCCAAATAGAATTGTGTGAACTCTCTGTCTTTTTTCCTGGATTTGTCACCCAAAATATTCACATAGAGAATGACTAGTGATATACTGTATACAGAGGCAGCCCTAGGTAATTTTCAACGGTAAGCAAACAGTATTTTGCCCCCCACCCCCCACCCAATCACTGTTTGTCATGGGAGTTCTGTGTGCCATATTTGGTTCAATTCCATCATTGGTGGAGTTCAGAATGCTCTTTGATTGTAGATAAACTATACATCCCAGTAACTACAACTCATATTTGTCAAGGTCTGTTTTCCCCCGAAGAGCGCCTCAAGAGCATCCCTGGGCAAAATAAACTATACTGCAAATGCTTACTTTGCGTAATGGGTTGAGCCGCCCCTGACTGTATATCATATGTGGGTTTTAAAAAATGGAATCCCATGGCTTTGAACAACGACTTCATAAGGTGCAGAACAACAAGGGTGCTTCCAGAGAGGTATCTCTTGGCATTGGCAGAAAACGATAATCACATAATACCTTAACAATGTTTTCTGTATTTTGATTTTAAACTAGCTGTCCCCTGCCACACGTTGCTGTGGCCCAGTCTGGTGATCTGGAAAATAAATTAATGAGAAAGTGTTTGTTTCTAATATATGTAATGTCTTTCTGCTTGTGGGTAAACAGTATTTCTTGCTGTTTCTTTGTCAGTGTTGATGTCGAGATTGTCTGGTTTGCCTACTCTGGAATATGCAACATATAATTGTCCTTCTTTAGGGGTCCCTTTCAAATCTATGATACTATATCTGTATGTGTGTGTGAATCATATCTATCTATCTATCTATATCTATGGCTGGATGGGCTTTGATTACGTTTTCTTGCCCTGGTGAAGGGAGTTGGATTGGATGGCCTTAAGTTTTTTCTGTTGGTCATCGAGGTTCTGTGTGGGAAGTTTGCCCCGATTCTGTCATTCATGGGGTTCAGAATGCTCTTTGATTGTAGGTGAACTATAATTCCCAGTAACTATAACTCCCAAGTGTCAAGGTCTATTTTCCCCAAACTCCATCTGTGTTCATATTTGGGCATATGAAATATTCGTGCCAAGTTTTGTCCAGATCAATCGGTTTTTGAGTCCTCTCTGGATGGAGATGAACTAAAAGTCTCAAACTCAAGGTCAATGCCCACCAAACCCTTCTAGTGTTTTCTGTTGGTCATGGGAGTTCAGTGTGCCAAGTTTGGTTTAATTCCATCATTGGTGGAGTTCAGAAAGCTCTTTGATTGTAGGTGAACTATAAATCCCAGCAACTACAATTCCCAAATGACAAAATCAATTTTTGAGTGATGGTCACTCCTTGGGTTAGTAGGTGTCTTGTGGCCAAATTTAGTGGCAATTTGTCCAGTGGTTTTTGAGTTATGTTAATTTCACAAACTAACATTACATTTTTATTTATATAGACTAGCCGTCCCCTGCCACACGTTGCTGTGGCCCAGTCTGTGTATATGTGTTTTGTGTGTATATATATGTATATATGTGTATGTGTATATATTTTTGTATATGTGTATATCTGTGTGTTTGTGTATATATGTGGTTTTGTGCATGCGTTGTAATGTAATTTTTGCTTTTTGGCTTTTTAAGTCCCTTCCGCTGTGTTTTCCGGTGTTTTTTTTATGAGTGATGGTCACTTGTTGGCCTGATAGGTGTATTGTGTCCAAATTTGGTGTCAATTCGTCCAGTGGTTTTTGAGTTATGTTAATCCCACAAACGAACATTACATTTTTATTTATATAGATTAGTTCTATGAATAGTAAACATGACACTCTATGTTCAAGATGTAAGGAAACCAGTTAGAGTTGGGTTTAACAAAGAAACTAGAGGGAAAGGGCAGCCGTGAAAATGAGTTTGGGTAGCAGGATATCTACTGCAAACGGAACAGCAGATATGTGTGTAAGCAAGGTGCCCTAAGTGAGCACTCCTTCCTGCTTTTATCCCACTCACTCCTGTCCTTTTGGCCTGTCCAGAACAACTGCTGATAGGGAAAGCACAAGGCAAATGGAGGATTCATCTACTTCATTTTCTTTATGCCAGTCAAAGAGTTTTTTGTGCTTAAAGGAGACAGGTGAAAAGCATGCAAGCAAGGAGAGGAGTCTTCAGCAAGTGGAAGGGCTAAACATTCCTCTTCCAGGATTAAAAGGAAGGTCAATAAAAAGGACTGACAATGCAGATACCCAAACTCCTGCAGGAATGGGCGCCTCAGTCAGGGCATGGACCTCTGCAGGAGCCTAACAAGCCAGCCCTTAACATTGGCCTTCCTTTTAATCTAGAGATGGTGAATATGTAGCTCTCCAGGTGCTGTTGGTCTGTGCTTCCAATAGTCCTTCACCAGTGATGCTGTCAATGGTGCTGACAAGGGCTAGTAGAGTCTTCCCAAGAGATTTGCAGGATTTTCCGGAGGCAGCGCTGATGGAATCGTTCCAGGAGTTGCATGTGACGTCTGTAGACCACGTCTCACAGGCATATAGCAGGGTTGGGAGGACAATAGCTCTATAAACAAGCACTTTGGTATCCCTACAGATGTCCCGGTCCTCAAGCACTCTCTGCTTCATTCGGAAAAATGCTGTGCTCGGAGAGCTGAGGCGGTGTTGTATGTCGGTGTTGATGTTGACTTTGGTGGAGAGGTGGCTGCCAAGGTACACCATTAAGCTGTATCACTGGCATTGGAGAGGGGTTGGCTGGTGTCTGCTGGAATAGCACCTTGGTTTTTTCAATGTTCAGTGACAGGCCGAGCTTCTCGTATGCTTCTGTAAAGGTGTTTAGAGTGGCTTGTAGATCTTCTTCTGAATGCGCACAGACGATGTTGTCATCAGCATACTGTAGTTCTATAACAGATGTTGTTGTAACCAGCATTGAAGCGATGGTCCTCCGCCATCAACTCTGCTGGACCAGCCACATAGTCCGGATGCCCAACCACCATCTCCCAAAGCAGTTGCTCTACTCCGAACTCAACAACGGAAAACGGAATGTTGGAGGACAGGAAAAGAGGTTTAAAGATGGGCTCAAACCCAACCTTAAAAACTCTGGCATAGACACTGAGAACTGAGAAGCCCTGGCCCTTGAGCGCTCCAGCTGGAGGTCAGCTGTGACCAGCACTGCTGCAGAATTTGAAGAGGCACGAATGGAGGGCGAAAGGGAGAAGCGTGCCAAGAGGAAGGCACGTCAAGCCAACCCCGACCGAGACCGCCTTCCACCTGGAAACCAATGCCCTCACTGCGGAAGAAGATGCAGAGCAAGAATAGGGCTCTACAGCCACATACGGACCCACAAGAACACTGGAAGACAATCCTCCTTGGAAAACGAAGGATTGCCTAAGAAGAAGTAGAGTCGGCAATCCAGCAACACTTTGGGATGGACATGCTTTCCCCACCTCTCTCCAAGATCCCAAGATGTGAGGGGGAATGTGATCTTCCCTAAGTGCTCCATTGCTGGCACTTTTGCCATTTTTGTGGCCTTGGCACAATCAGTTTTTAACGGTTTGTTACCTACCTCTAGTCTGCAGGTGGCAGCTGTTGTCATTTATTCATGAGAGAGCATTTGCAAATGTCCTTTCCTGTACGTACGTGTTCAGTAGCAGCCGAACCCACTTAAAAGAGCCAGTTCATTATGCTGCTTGTTTTTGTGGTGGCATGATAGCTGTTTTTTTAAAAGGGGAGCTGAACTGAGCCATTGTCCCACCCTGGTTATTTAAATCCCACTGTAAATGGATAAATGTGATTAATACTGAAACATAATTGCAGTGGTTTCTGGAAAGCTATTGGAGAAAGAACCAAATGCTTAACATAGCTGCAGCTTATCAAGTGGTCCGTCAATAAAGAGCTATTATTTCCCATTACGTAAAACCTCCTTCCCCTTTAGGCCTGGGCATCAATAGTCTATTAGATTGTCCATTATCCAGAGATCCCTTGTGGTATTTTATTTATTTATTTACTTATTTATTTATTTATTTACGGCTTTTATATTCCGCCCTTCTCACCCCGCAGGGGACTCAGGGCGGATTACAGTGTACACATATATGGCAAACATTCAATGCCAATTTTGGCATACAAACATATACAGACATACACAGAGGCTATTTAACTTTTTCTGGCTGCCAGGGGAGCTGTCGCTTTCATCGTCCATCTGCGACGCTGATGAAGCACTTCCGCATTCCCCGCATGATTCCCCGCTTGGAATGCTTTGCTGGAGTCTTCTTTATGGCCTCATAAATCAGTTAATTTAGCCTCCCCACACTTTAAGGTGGTACCTAATTTTCCTACTTGAGAGATGCAACTGTCTTTTAGGTTGCAAAGGTCAACAACAGGCTACACACAGTTGGTTGGAAACCCACTCCAACCTGGGCTGGCTTTGAACATGACCTTTTGGTCAGAGTGATCTTAATGCAGCTGACACTCAGCCAGCTGTGCCACAATCTCGGTGCTTATCATCATATCCACAGGAATTGTGTGTATGTGTAAAGAGAGAGAGGAATTGGAAGATGAACATAGTTTGAAATTGGCCAACTAAAATTGATTAACAGGGAAATCCTGAAGCATCTCAATTTCAAAGAAAAGCCCATTGGATTAAATGAGATTTACTTCCAGGTATAATAGCTGTACTGGTCGAGAAATGTGGCCCAAAAATAAATGTCGTAAGCTAAGCTCTCCATTGATTGAAGTTCAAGGCAAGCAACTAAACAAAACTTGGCATTGCCATAAAGCTTAGTATAAATAGATTTTTTTCTTTATGTCCCATCATGAGTTCTAGTCAAACTGGATCCACAAGGAAAGATTGGCACCATTTTTTTTCAGTTGCAAAGAAATTCATGCTCATTTTCATATACAGGCAGTCCCTGCGTTGCAAACATCCGACTTACAAATGACTCCTAATTACAAATGGGGATGAGACAACAAGAAATGAGAGAAATTTACCCCTAGGAAGGTAAAGTTATTATCATGGTGAAAAGGTGTCTCCACTGAAGCTTTATTGTCAATCCTTGTTTCCACAACAAGCCAAATTTTTCAAAATTCAGTTCTCACAGGGACAGAAAGTGGGGTGAAATCTTCAGAACAGGAGCACAGACAGCAGAACAAACTCCACAGGAGTGTTAACCCTTCCCTATGCTATCCAAAGCTATCTATCTATCTTTGACTAGAGTTACACTTTAAAATGTACATGTTCTGACTTACATACAAATTCAACTTAAGAACAAACCTACAGAATCAGGCCCGTAGCCAGGATTTTGATTCGGGGCAGGGGGCTGAGTATGATTCGGGGGGCGGGGCTGAGTCTGAGTGAAAGAGGGTCTAGCCTAGCAAACCTTTTGTATCGTTACCCCAATACCCCCATGCATATGGGATATATTGAGCATGGTGATCAGGTCATGATAAGAATAAACATAACAATTTAAATAATGTACCAGTAGGGCCTTCTTGCGGACCACCATGAGAATTTGGGGGGGGGGGGTCGGCTGAAGCCGCTCAAGCGCCCCCCCCCCCCCCCCGCCCCGGCTACATGCCTGTACAGAATCTATCTTGTCCATAACTTGGGCACTGTACATACATACTTTTCATTCTGATGTGAAGTAAAAGTTAAGTAAAAGGCATGCATTTACGACTTTTTCAAAGTTTTGTCAAAACTTACATTTAATTCATTTTTCTTTTTAATTAATATGGCCAAATGATCTAATTATGATCACAGTCTAGACAGTAACTACTGTGGGTGTGCTGTCATCATTGTGTGTTTCCTTTTTGTGCGTGTGTCATAGCAATGTCAGATTTTATGGATGCATTTCTATTAAAATAATAGAGTATGAGGAAGATTTGAGAATGGGATGCTAGAGAAACTAGCAAATCATGATAACTTTTCAAAAAATGATTTTTGTACTGGAATTATAGTTTTAAAGTAAGATTTCTAGATTATTACTGTATCATAACCAGTTTTTTTTAATAAGAGCTTTAATTAACTGGTTCTGCTTTGAAACTGTGTGAAAATAGAGGGCCCCTGGCTGGGGATAGTTACTTTAAAATGTAATTACTTCCATATCTCATTATACTGTTTGAAATGGTCATTTTTCATTGCAGTGCATGTATTACTTTTTTCTTAGAAAAAGTGTTAAAATGTCCACCACACATTTTAATAATTTACTTTTTTTTAAAGTAAGTAGACAGTGGTCTTGATTACACTTATGACATTGGGTTGTTGTAGGACCTCGCTACCTCTGAGGATGTTTGCCATAGATGCAGGTGAAACGTCAGGAGAGAATGCCTCTAGAACATGGCCATATAGCCCGAAAAAACCTACAACAACCCTGTGATTCCGGCTATGAAAGCCTTCTACAATACTTATGACATTGTTTATCAACTCTAATTGGCTTCTGTTAACAAGAAAATAACTTGCCACAGGCAATTCTGTTACATGTTATACAATGGCCTAAATTCCATTGTTACTCTTAACTAGAGAACATCCATTCATTCAATCAATGTGATTTTCTACATGGGTGGTCCTTGTGGTCTCTTCCAAATCTGTGATTCTCTGAATGGCCTCCCCTAGACTAGAGAGACTAACCCACAGGGTGCCAGGCATTGCTTCCAAGTTTGGTGGAATTAGCACTCCGGTCTGGCTGCAAGAGGAATTCTTTAAATGAGAGAATGGGGAAAACAACACTTTTTGAAATGATATCTGCTATGAATGTTAGATATTTGTGATTATCATAACAGAACACTTAATAGTTGATCTAAGCTTTTGAACTAATCTATCTGAATTACTGAAGACACGTTGTGGCCTTATGCTTCAATGCAATTGCTGGCCTCTGTCAAAGCAGGCATAATGGATCAGTGGAAACTCACACCTGCCATTTCTCCTAATTTGGCAGGGGCAATCCTGATTAATCTTTTGCCATCCCACTGCTTCAGTTGCTTTTAAAACGCTCCACTTTCTCCTCTTTTTACTTTCTCCTTTTGTTGCCAGCTTCCTTCAGTTAGTGCAAATTGAGTTCAAAGTACAAAAATAGGTAGAGTCAGGTAAAAACAAACTGCTGCAGACTAATCTGATTTCTTTTTTCGATAGAGTTACAAGCTGGGTAGATGCGGGGAATGCCGTGGATGTAGCGTACCTGGATTTCAGTAAGGCCTTCAACAAGGTCCCCCATGACCTTCTGGCAAGGAAACTGGTCCAATGTGGGCTAGGCAAAACTACGGTGAGGTGGATCTGTAATTGGTTAAATGGACGAACCCAGAGGGTGATTCTCACCAATGCTTCCTCTTCTTCCTGGAAAGAAGTGACAAGTGGAGTGCCGCAGGGTTCCATCCTGGGCCTGGTCCTGTTCAACATCTTTATTAATGACTTAGATGAAGGGCTAGAAGGCAGGATCATCAAGTTTGAAGACAACACCAAATTGGGAGGGATAGCCAATACTCCAGAGGACAGGAGCAGGATTCAAAACGATCTTGACAGATTAGAGAGATGGGCCAAAACTAACAAAATGAAGTTCAACAGTGACAAATGCAAGATACTCCACTTTGGCAGTAAAAACGAAATGCAAAGATACAGAATGGGGGATGCCTGGCTCGAGAGCAGTACGTGTGAAAAAGATCTTGGAGTCCTCGTGGACAACAAGTTAAACATGAGCCAACGAGTTGATGTGGTGGCAAAAAAAGCCAATGGGATTTTGGCCTGCATCAATAGGAGCATAGTGTCGAGATCTAGGGAAGTCATGCTACCCCTCTATTCTGCTTTGGTTAGACCACACCTGGAATATTGTGTCCAATTCTGGGCACCACAATTCAAGAGAGATATTGACAAGCTGGAATGTGTCCAGAGGAGGGCGACTAAAATGATCAAGGTCTGGAGAACAAGCCCTATGAGGAGCGGCTTAAGGAGCTGGGCATGTTTAGCCTGAAGAAGAGAAGGCTGAGAGGGGATGTGATAGCCATGTATAAATATGTGAGAGGAAGCCACAGGGAGGAGGGAGCAAGCTTGTTTTCTGCTTCCCTGGAGACTAGGACGCGAAACAATGGCTTCAAATTACAAGAAAGGAGATTCCATCTGAAGGTGAAGAAGAACTTCCTGACTGTGAGAGCCGTTCAGCAGTGGAACTCTCTGCCCTGGAGTGTGGTGGAGGCTCCTTCCTTGGAAGCTTTTAAACAGAGGCTGGATGGCCATCTGTCGGGGGTGATTTGAATGCAATATTCCTGCTTCTTGGCAGGGGGTTGGACTGGATGGCCCATGAGGTCTCTTCCAACTCTTTGATTCTATGATTCCTATGACCTTACCACATGGTCCTTTATAAGCATAGGGGACCTCTTGTCTAGTGAAGGAAATCATATCTTTTGATCCCCAATTGTCCCATTTTAAGTTTTGTCTTCTCATCACACATGTTTCCCTCTTCAGTTTTTCCCATTGTTACCCACGTTTCAACCATCACATGGAGAATCCTCAGGGAAAACTTAAATATCGAAAGCCAAGATTTCTATGGATCCATCCCAATTTGGGGCGAGGGGGGGGGGTAGTGGAATTTTAAACTCCTTTGCCATGATAAGTCTTTCCCATGTCTTCCTTCCCTTCATTAGACCAGTGCAATGTTAAACTCTTTGTAACCATCCCATCTTGTAAGGCTGTGCTTACCTTCATTAGACCAGGGTAATTATAAACCACCTTATCCTCTCCTGCTTGGCTTATCTTCCCTCCATTCGTTCCATGTTATGTTGAAAGGCATGGGAAGGTGGTAAATTCCCATAACTTTAAATAATATCTAATTTTTGAAGTTGCTGTTTTTCTAGCAAGCGGGATGATGCAGACCCTTCATAATTATTCTTCCAAGCAACCTCCTTGCCACAGGTTTCTGATTATGATTTCATGAGACAGCATATGTTTCTTAATCACCGTCCCTTGAAGCAAGTGCTCAACTGAACTAAACATATTCACTCCCATGCATTGGTAAAGTGTTCATTTGGACCTCTGTCCGAACTGCAAAGGCATCCTAGGCAGCCCAAGCCAAGAACAAACTAAAATAAACATTGTATCATCATCATAATTGTCATTATCATCATCATAATCATTACTTGGAAGCGGACCATTTAAATCTCATAGGGGAAGTACAATATGCAACTTGTTTTCATGTTTTCAGAGACATCTGTGTCTAAAGTAAAAAGCTATTGGGAGAAGTTATTTATAAACATAACTTAGCAATGATACGATTTGTTTTCCCTATGTATCCAGTATCCAACCCAGAGAAGCAAGTATTTTGCAGAAATAACTCAAAATGCATCTTTAGAAACAGCACTGTGGTTTCCATATTTAGTATCATGGCGAAACATACTCCTAGCATAGCTAAAGCATAAGTTCCAAATTACAGGACTTATATCTTTGTATCAATTCTTATCTTTTATCTTGCAAGGTTGCCATATATCATCTTACTCAGGGAAAAACATATTTCTTACCAATATAACAAGTAATTGATCCAACTGCTCTTAATGCAAGGTGATTCCGTTGGCTAAATAATGAATTTATGTGAATTTGCCTCTAATATGGTTCTATATTATGTGTTCAAATTTCTAAATGTTGATCAAGTGATGGGGGAGCCAACCTTGTACACTGCATAGCCACGTATAACGATACCGCAGCGTGTAGCTGAGTAGTTGAGAGGGAGTAGATATTTAAATTAAATTCTTTGACGGGGAAATGCATATATGTAAAATAAATCCCAACCACTCGCTGCTCCACCAAAAATTACAATGATGACACCACCACTACAGACTAGCTCACCTAAATATAGAGAGAGTATGGTTGTTGAATCAACAGAATATATTAAAAGCTAGGAACCGGGAACCACTGGAACTGAGAGACTTAAAATGATTCTTCAAAAGGTTTCCACTGCCACCATATTAATAATAAACAGGCTGAGGTGTTATGAGAAATTGTTCTGTGACCCACACTGTGTCACGATAGGTTACTCAGAGGTTGTTAAAAACTGACTTGAATAATGCTTTGACCACAAAAGTATTCACACTGAGGCTGGTATAAGTTGATAAGAATAACAAGAACGTTTATTGAACAGGCTTGAATAATTCAGGTACAAATGCTTAATGGTTTCAGTAAAATACTGGCATATGAGCTTGTGGTTACGTTCAAGTAGAGATCTTAAAAAACTTCTGGGTTACAAGTCTTAAAGTTTCAACACAGAAAATTACTTCAGGAAATGAATATCTGAAAGTAACTTCAACAAAAATCCCCCTTAGGAATCTAGCCAAAAACCCCGAACTAGACTTTCTTAGGAAAATAAGCAGACCACTAATGGGGTTCTGCTCCACACAGTATTCTAGCTATATTTCCCAATAGCTATCCTGAATACTACACCAAAGACTGACCCAAACTTCTACTTCAAAAACCCAAACTGCTCTTGCTAAAACCCAACATCTTAGCTCTACCCTTTCCAAGCTCCAACTGGCAATCTGGGAACTCAAGCCCCAAATTAAAAGTCATTTTTTCCCTTTAGATCACTTAGGCTCCGCCCTAATCTTCCTAACCAATCCTAGCCTTCTTACTTTCTCTCCAAGACTAGAACACGCCCCCTTTAGGCAAACCTAACCTAAGATGGCATCTCCCTGTCTCCCTTCTCTAAAATAGATGTGGTGCTTTTGCCAGGCCCACTCTCTTAGGCCTAAGCTAGCCTACCAAGGTAAGGGATTCATTTCACCATGCCTATCAGTATGTCTTATTTTCAGGGTATGGCTTATATTGTACAAATGCTTAGAAATCCTGCTACGGCTTATTCTATGGATATGCCTTATTTTAGGGAAGTTCAGGGTAGTTCCTTTTTAGCATCAGAAAAATTTGTTAGGGGTTCAGAGTTCTTTGGTGACGTCAAATCAAATATTTTATTTTCAGTCAATGAATAGCATTTGGTGAGATCTTTGCCATCGGCCTTCCCTTAAAAAACAGCAATGTACAGCTTGCTAGGAAACAGTTGCATTCAGTGGGTTATGCCCATAACTAAATGTGCATTTCAAGATTTGGTAAGCACGCAATTATAGTGAAAAAATAAAAGGAAATTACATTCCATATGCTGTGCAATGGTCAAAAATGTTTATTCCTTAAAAAGCCCAACGCTGGCCTTCTTCGGGGGATAAACATAAAATATTATTTATACATTTGGAACAACACATCAGTAACTCTTTAAAAAAAACCTTTACAGTTTCTATTATACATATAAATGTATCCATATAATAGAAACTGTAGTGTTTACTTTTTAGAGTAAAGCAATGTATGATAAGGCTAGAATGTATTGGGCTTCTTAAAGAATAAACGTTTTTGACCATCACAACACATGGAGCCTAGTCTCAGAGCTCTGGATCTTTGTGAGATCAGGAGAACCAAGGCGTTCCCGATGGTGGGCTTTTAAAATGCATATATATTATAATATATAATATAAGGCATGGAAAAAATTTGAGGGAATGTGCAGTACAATGTACCTTTTCGTAATTCATTTCTGTTTTGGTAAAAAGTGAAAGCAGTACCCTCTTAAATCCCAAACCAAAATGTATTTAAGACCAATGGAATTCCATTGGGTTTTACATCCCAGTAAGCAAAGAAAAATAGCCAGCATACGGTATTTGCCAAGTTGTCTCAAGTTTAAAGGGACTCACTTCCTAATAAGTCTTTTTAGGTTTTAAATCTCATCCACATATTTTAGAACTAGAGGATCACACAGTGGGTGTACTAAAATGAACTCTGTTTTTGTCATGCGTGTTTTAAAATTCTGTCCCCAAAACAAAATGTTTTCTTGGAAGTATTTCTAAATTACTGTAACTTGTGTTGAACTGATGAAAACATAGTAGTAGAAGCTGTCCTGTGGGAACTGTTCTTTATGTGTTCATCTAAGGTGTCTCTCTGGGAGAGTTCCACATCAGAGGAAATGCATATTGAATTCATAAAATCATCGCTCACTCTGCTGTCATTACATTCTGGGAACATTTCACTGCTAAATATTTAAAAATCTTGCAGGGGCTAAAATAGGGAATTCTAGGGAAAGTGTTTACAAATATTATTCCTTAAGAGTTCTTTTCCATTGTGGCATGCTGTCAGGCCAGCCTTTAAAAGGAAATAAGTAAAGAATTGGTTCTAATTTAAGGAGAAATTTCTGGGTAATACAGCAAAGACAGTGCTTTAAAATTGTTCACTTGGAAGAGATGGCAAGTAGAATGCACTATCATCTGATTAACGCTCAATTTAAGTTACCTTTATTTAGTTATTTATTTACAGCATTTATATTCCACCCTTCTCACCCCACAGGAGACTCATGGTGGATTACAATGTACATATACATGGCAAACATTCAATACCATAGACACACAACATATATAGATAGACACTCAGAGGCTATTTAACAATCCAGTTTTTTTCATGAGGGTATTCTGGCCACCAGGGAAGCTGTCGCTTCACCATCCATCCGCGACACTGATGAAGTACTTCCTCATTCTTTGCATGCTTGCTGGAGATTTTTATGGCCTCTTAAATTAGTTAAATTACCCTCCCCACATAAGTGGTACCTACATTTCCTACTTGACAGATGCAACTGTCTTTCAGGCGGCAAAGGTCAACAACAAGCTACTCAAGTTGGTCAGAAGCTCACTTTGACCCAAGCTGGCTTCAAACTACAAGAGAGGAGATTCCATCTGAACATGAGGAAGAACTTCCTGACTGTGAGAGCCGTTCAGCAGTGGAACTCTCTGCCCCGAAGTGTGGTGGAGGCTCCTTCTTTGGAAGCTTTTAAACAGAGGCTGGATGGCCATCTGTCAGGGGTGATTTGAATGCAATATTCCTGCTTCTTGGCAGAATGGGGTTGGACTGGATTGGCTCATGAGGTCTCTTCCAACTCTATGATTCTATGATTCATGACCTTTCGGTCAGTAGTGATCTTAATGCAGATGACTCCCAGCCAGCTGCACCATAGTCCCGGGCTGCAGTTTAGGGCCTCAAATTATAAGTATCTTCCTCAGATTTTTCTTTTTAAAAAAACACCCCAAAATGTTTTAAAAATGGGGGAAACAAACTGATCAAAACATATTGACGGGTTCCAGTCATCTTGAATACTTGCTTCTGCAGTTATAAAATAATGTTTATTTTTGTTGTCACTTCTGATAGAGTAATATACTTCTTAAAAACTAATAATGCCACTTAAATTTGATATACTGCAATTGAAGACTCAAGTATGACGTATTTTCCACTGTCTTGTCTAGTCTCCACTCTCCTTATTCAGAGCTTGTCAGTTCTTCTCCCATTCTGTCTTTCTCTTAGTCATTAGTTTAAAAAGTAGATTTCCCACTTTCAGCTGGGAATGCCAAAACACAAAATATGACTTGCAGTCAGTAGTCTTTATCTGCTATACAGAGGCTTTATACAAGAATGTGCCTTCATGCACTCACAACATTATCTATTCCTCTTATTTCATTAAACTCATGCTGTCAAAACCCCTATCTCAGTTCACAACAGTCACTGAATGCTTTTAAACCAACATTTCAATGGATTTAGGACAGTTCCTTCCCTGGGATTGTGCCTCTGACCATGCAACAATCAAAATTTGGTAGCAAACCAGAACTGCTTCTTTAAAACTATTAGGAAAGACTACCAGAAAATATTATGTGCAAATATACTCTCAGTATGGCCCAATGGGATGCTGAGTTATCAGTGCTTGGCTCATTATATCTAGGGGCAATTTCATTTGGTAGTAAACCCATTCTGTGTGTATAAGATTGCTTTCCAAATATATGAATTGATTTAATTGAGATTACACATTTATTTGCAGCTAAACAAATTCGGACTTTTAAGAGTGATGGGACAAGTTTGTTTCCTTTTAATAAAGCAGGCAATTTCTGAAGTTATTTTGAGTGAAAACAGGTGGGTGCATGTGTGTGTAGAAGATGATATTCACTCTGAATACATCTGCTCATAAATCTTTTCATCAGAGTATCATGTTTCATCAGAGAAAATGTGTTGCGCACTTTGCTTTAGAGGGAAACAAACAGAAAAGGTGTGACAGAGTAATTTGGAAACTAGTGTAAGTATTTTGGCACCATGTAACCCTGGTGTAAAATAATGACCATAATACAGATGGTTGCTGAGAAACAACCTTTTGGAAACACACATGTTTCTGCTTGGAGCTGTTAGGGAAGAACATCTACATGATGAAGTCCTCTTACTACTAAATTGAATAGCATAATCTTCTTCCACCAGATGAATTATAAATATAAAGCTCACAGCCATTCTGTTGGTTCTCCTCACACACACACACACACACACACACACACACACACGATGATGATGATTTATTTATATTCCGCCTTTCTCCCTGTGGGGACTCAAGGCAAACTTTATCAGGAAGGACACAAGAAATAGTGATTAATGTTCTGAGAAAAGGTTCTTGACAATTCATACAAAAAAACAGAACAATGTGAGGTGTTACTGGTAGAATCATAGAATCAAAGAGTTGGAAGAGATGTCATGGGCCATCCAGTCCAACCCCCCTGCCAAGAAGCAGGAATATTGCATTCACCCCTGACAGATGGCCATCCAGCCTCTGTTTAAAAGCTTCCAAAGAAGGAGCCTCCACCACACTCCAGGGCAGAGAGTTCCACTGCTGAACGGCTCTCACAGTCAGGAAGTTCTTCCTCATGTTCAGATGGAATCTCCTTTCTTGTAGTTTGAAGCCATTGTTCCACATCCTAGTCTCCAGGGAAGCAGAAAACAAGCTTGCTCCCTCCTCCCTGTGGCTTCCTCTCACATATTTATACATGGTACCTGTCAATTCCCATGTCATTTTTCCTGATGTGATGAGTCAAAATCATTCACCCTGTTATTTCAGTTCAGACTCGAACGTTCCTTCCTCTGTGATCCCTGCTTTGGGAACAACAATTGGACACTTGCTTGCATTGCCATGAGTAGTTTTGCCTTAAAGAGTAAAAGTCCTTTGACATGATGGCATTGGGAGCATTCATACAGGAACCCGGTACTGGATTTGTTTTGTGAGTGTTTCAAAAATAATAGAGTTGTCTTAGAGTTGCCAATCTGAACTGAAGGCACACAGCAACAACAAACCACATTGTGCCTTCCATGAGTGTACCCAAGAGTTTTATTAGAGCAATGCAAGCAACTTGAAGGGACCTGAATACTGGATGAGCTAAAGAGTCTCTTTCCTGGAACCGCTGTGGAGATTTGAGCTGGAAGATTTTTTTTTTCATCCAGGAGTTTCTGGCCTTAGTGAAATGTGGAAACATAGTTTTAAGATAAAAGATTTTTAACAGCCACCTTAAAGTGAGTGTGATATAAAGACGGCTTAATCTATTCCACAACATCTTTTTTTTATGTTCATAGGAAATGTAAGCCAATTAAGAAAAGTTGTTTTCACCCCCATCCAAATGGCTGGAATAATATTCGTGCCCCAGTAACATTTTGTTCCTTAGTCTAAACAGAACCAAACTTTTCCATAACTAACCTGACTCAAAATGAACAATATACACTACATCAAGTAAACATGATTTTCAAACTCAAGTATTGTCACATATCATTGTGTTCACAAATGGTCCTGCAGACAAAGGACACTTTTAATAATCTAACAATACATTGAACTTTGTATGAGATTAAGATATATCCCAGGATAAGAAAGGCAATTCGGTTTTTTCAAAATATTCCCAGATGAGGATTAATAGAGATAATATTCAGTTATTTTCCTCCTGCTGAAGTCAGTGGCCTTTTTGTTATTTTTTTTTTTTTTGCATCTTTAAAGCCTGTATTTCACCACATAATTTGGAATCATATTGAAAATATCAGCTCTGTAATAATGTCAGGTCTGTACAGCTGAGCTTTTTTGTTCAGGCTATTGTGTCATTAATTTTTCATAAAAGATTACACTCCAAGCACTTGAATAATTAAGTAGAATCACTTTATTTTAAATGTGTTTTAATTTATTCCTACTTCAAGGTTTATTTGCAAGGTCTTGGTATATCTCTATGCTGGATAGAGATGCTAGGAATCCAACAACATCTAGAGAGCACATATTTTGCACCAGCAAATGAATTATTATTATTATTAACTTTATTTGTATCCCGCTAACATCTCCCGAAGGACTCGGTGCGGCTTACAAAGGCCCTCAATAAAACAACAGCATACCAAATACAACAATAAAACTCATAAAGCAAACCAATAAACATTAAAGCAATAACAGTAAAACATCAAACAACACATCATGACACAATTAAAACTAGGGCCGGGCCAAATGTAATGAATAAATTAAAAGTGCTGGACATGACAGGTGAAATGTAAGGATTTAGGGTAGGTGCGATGTGCAGGCAATCTTAAATCTCTGGTAAAGTGCGTTTGGGACACGATGCTGGGAGTTTCCTATTCTGGAAAGGCATTAACTTAATTATTAACTTAATTGTGGTCCTCTTTTGTTGCTTTCATGTCCTATGCTTCCTCCTTTGTTTTCTGAGCATATCATCAAAACAGATTGCCGGGGGGGGGGGGCGCTTAGGATGTAATCCCATGATTTATCAAGGACCAATTAACAATTTATACATTAATTTGAGGTATAATATTTGTGTGAAGGCGTGGACAGTTCTGCTATGGAATATAGTACCTTTTTTCTCAGAACAATTAACACACATTCCCTAAAGGGGAAAAAAGGCACAGTGTGGGCCTGTTGCTCCCTTTTAGCTAGATGTTGTGACATTATTAATGGACAAGGAAGGTGGGGAGAAGGAAGGATGGGATGTGGCAACAAACCAATACATGCCATACCGCCATAGCCACTCCCTCTGCCAAGAAATCCGCTCCAAACAATTCATTGTGGGAAGGAAGGAAACTTTACAGAACACAAATGTTAATAATAATGGTGATTTATGACAAGTTTATGTGGTACAAAGGAAGGCTTTGTAGCTGGAGCATCTGAGAGTATGCAGAATATATAGTGCTGTGTAAATCTGTCCACTTTCTATAGACAACAAGGTTATGAGATCACTGATTGGCAGTTACTTTACATTTGGACTCTTGCTCTGCTACTTCTGATTGATTTCTGATTGATTTCAATGAAGACATGCCTGCTGGAGGGCAGTCAAAGAGCGCTTTTTACTCTGTTTGGCCAAGTAAGGATGCCGGGGAATTTCCCCAAATTCGACACAACTTACACACATGGGCATTTTATAGAATAGAAATTGCTGCGGTTGGTACACATTATGAACCGTAATTGTATTGGTTCACAGTACAGTCACTGTGGCAACGACCTTGGAGGTGTCTATGAACAACGCCGGCTCTTCGGCTTAGAAATGGAGATGAGCACCACACCCCAGAGTCAGACATGACTGGACTTAATGTCCGGGGACAACCTTTACCTACCTTTTACAGTCACTGTGGCAATAATAGGCATCATTCTGATTGGTATGAAATTATGATCTGCAATCTAAATGGTGCAAAGTGTGTGGTGTGAAACTTAATAAATCCTTTCATTGGAGGAATTCTTGAGTCTTCCTTCTCTATTTGCACTGCCCATTTGAGCTCATTAACATAGGGAGTGATTGTTTCAGGGGAGATAATTTTGCTGATGGATATCAGGGTTGGAAGACTCCTTGATTAAAGAATAATCTCAGTTCTAAGCCCAGGAGAGAGGCTGAAGTGGAAATTCTGGCATCTTGAACCTCTTGTGTGGAGGGAGGGGAAAGGGAGAAGTTGGCTGGGGATGTTTTCCTGCTTCCAAAGCTAAGTAGGGTAAATTGAGATCATTTATCTCAACCTCCACTTTTTGGGGTCCCAAGTTTTGGATAATGTAACTCTAAGGGTACATCTTCACTGCAGTTTGGCACCACTTTAACTCCCATGGCTCAGTGCTATGGAATCATGGGAATTGTAGTTTTATAAGGCTATTCTCCTTATCTGCACCAAACTACACCTACCAGGATTCCATAGCATTGAGCCATGGGAGTTAAAGTGTACATGTACAGAGTAGAGCCAGCTTTAGTGTGAAAGGAGTTTCCATTGTCTGAAAGCCTGAAGTTTCCAAAGTCTTCTGTGTGACCATGGCTACTAAGCCAGTAGGTAAAGGTAAAGATTTCCCCCTGACATTAAGTCCAGTCGTGTCTGATGCTGGGGTGTGATACTCATCTCCATTTGTAAGCCGAAGAGCTGACGTTGTCCATAAACACTTCCAAGGTCATGTGGCCAGCATGACTGTATGAAGCGCTGTTACCTTCCCGCAGAAGTGTTACCTATTGATTTACTCACATTTGCATGTTTTCGAACTGCTAACTTGGCAGAAGCTGGGGCTAACAGCGGGAGCTCATGCCGCTCCTCGGATTCAAATCTGCGACCTTTCACTCAGCAAGTTCATCATTTTAGTGCTTTAACCCACATCGCCACTGGTGGCTCCTGAAATATGAAATACCATGGCATTTGGTGGCCAACTATCCTAAGCTTCTACTTAGTTCTGTTCCATTCATTCCACATGGTTGCAATGGAATTGCTAACCAATGTTATGAAACAAAGTAATGCTATAATTGTATAATTAAATTGATTATGATAGCTTGTTAATCTGTTGACAATCTTATGTAGTTTGAATAGTGCTATGCCTTGCTGACATTTGCAATGCACTTGAGTACAAGCCAGAGTTTATGTGACCTGACAGGTTAAGGACATTTTCTTGCTTGTATGCAATGTGAAAAATGTCAAAAACAAAAGATCACTTTGCTTTCTTCCGGACAGGAATGGAAAGATTTCTTGGAGAAAATGTTTTAAAACTCCAGCATCTTGAAATGTCATGTAGTTCATCTGTCAATAATATGCTGTGTAGCTGTAAAATAGAATTCTTCTGAAAATTCAATGTGAATGCTTTTGTTTAGGTCATAACATGAAATGATGAATCAGTGAGTGCTGCAGCATTATGAAAGCATAGGCAGCAATCTACCATGTTTTGACATGTGTGCTAGAGTTGCACATCTTTATTTAGGATTTGTTTTGTTTGACCCAGCCAGAAAAACAAGTAATTCTTCAACTTCTCTACAGTTGTACATGATATATGTATATTAGAGCTTTTGTTTCATTTTGCATTTGCACTCTTGCTGCATTAGAAGAACCATCACTTTTGTTGTGGTGGTTGTTCTTGGCATTGCACTCAGTAAGGATCTCTTAATGCTCCCAGAAATCCCAGCCATTGTAACAGCTGTTAGGATTTCTGGGAGTTGAAGGCCAAAACATCTGAGGAACCACAGGTTGAGAATCGCTGTCTTAAGGCATTATTGAGGGTTTGGTACCTTGTAGTCATAAACACATTTTAGGACGTCTACATTACACTCCACAAATCATTGAATGAAAGAATTAGGAAATGGTTTCCTTTAAATTCAAGCAGTGGCTTTAAAATTCTGACAATGGCAACCTCAGCTTCTCTCAGTTTGAATTAACAGTACTCACTCTGCTGCTGATCTGTGAAAAACTACAAATAATAATATTGCTTTTTTAAAACAAAAAATCACTAGCTTGTCCAGCAGACACTACGGTTTTTGACTTACACACAAGTATATATGGCAGTTAAATCTAAACCACCACTTTCCTTAGCATCAGACAACATATTAAATTTTATGCTGGGTTTGTTATCTGGAAATATTCTTTTACCATTTCACAAATGGTATTTTATTTCTTCTTATCAGGATTATTTTGAAAATAAAATAACAGCCTTTGCAGGACATACCACATTTCTTCCCAGAAAAGATAAATCCAACTGCCCCAATTTTTCTAAATTTATTTTTATTTATTTATTTACAGCTTTTATATTCCACCCTTCTCGCACCGCAGGGGACTCAGGGCGGATTACAGTGTACACATATATGGCAAACATTCAATGCCAATTTTTGACATACAAACATATACAGACATACACAGAGGCTATTTAACTTTTTCTGGCCGCCGGGGAGCTGTCGCTTTCATCGTCCATCTGAGACGCTGATGAAGCACTTCCGCATTCCCCGCATGTTTCCCTGCTGGAATGCTTTGCTGGAGTCTTCTTTATGGCCTCATAAATCAGTTAATTTAGCCTCCCCACACTTTAAGGTGGTACCTTATTTTCCTACTTGACAGTTGCAACTGTCTTTCGGGTTGCAAAGGTCGACAACAGGCTACACACAATTGGTTGGAAACCCACTCCAACCCGGGCTGGCTTTGAACTCATGACCTTTTTTCAGAGTGATCTTAATGCAGCTGACACTCAACCAGCTGCGCCACAATCCCGGTGCCAAATCTTTCCTAATTTATTTTGAGAATTCCTGTCTATTGTTGTTCTTTGTAATCCCTTTTTAATCTTAAAATAAACTAAAGCAGTTGTTTCATTTTTCTCCCCAAAGACAAATTCTTGTTCAACAGTTTTGTTTTCTCACAGTTCACTTTGAAACGAGAACAAGCCTCAAACACCTCCAAGAGAGCTTTTATTGACTCAACAGGGTTTTGTGTAGTTATCACAAGGTCATCCGTAGCCCTGCAAATTGTGCTAAAGGAATTCTATTTTTAATCATGGGAGCATCAGTTACTTAAAACTGAGATTAAATGTAATGTGCTTGACAAATAGGAACAACCTTTTATAAAAAGTTTAGGTTTAGGTCATAGGTTTGTCGTTTACTTAAAATAGAAATGAAATAACTCCAAAGAAAATGTACAGAACTAAAACTTGTATATTTACTTGGGAAGTCCACCAAATTTGATTGTGCTTATTGCTAAGGGTTACACTCCAATACACACAACAATGTGTCATCATTTTGGGCAGTTGAATAGACCTGTATAGGATTGCATCATTTTTTTAAAAAAAAATCTAAAGCTCATTGGTGATTTCTCTGCAAAATATTCAGTAATTGATGAAACAAAGTGTTAACACTATGGCCAAGATCCTGCCTCACTTGGAGAATTGCCAATCTTTATCAGTCATAACTTTAGCCTTTTTCCTCTCCCCATGTGGATACTTCGCCAGTGCCTCCCAAATATGACAAGGGGTACATCTACACTGTAAATATAATCCAGTTTGATATCATTTTAATGGCCATGGCTCTATTGCTATGGGATTATGGTTGTTGTAGTTTTGTAAAGTCTTTCTCCTTCTCTGCCAAAAAGTTATGGTGTCTCACCAGACTATAGCTCCCAAGATTTCGCATCATTTACAGTGCTGTCGAACTTCATTAATCCTGCAGTGTAGATGCCACTTACTTACTTACTTAGGCAATCCCTTGTTTTCTGAGGAAGATTGTCTTCCAGTGTTCTTGTGGGTCCGTATGTGGCTGTGGAGCCCTATTTTTGCTCTGCATCTTCTTCCGCAGTGAGGGCATCGGTTTCCAAGTGGGAGGCGGTCTCGGTCGGGGTTGGCTTGACGCGCCTTCCTCTTAGCATGCTTCTCCCTTTCGCCCTCCATTCATGCCTCTTCAAATTCTGCAGCACTGCTGGTCACAGCTGCCCTCCAGCTGGAGCGGTCAAGGGCCAGAGCTTCCCAGTTCTCAGTGTCTATGCCAGTTTTTAAGGTTGGCTTTGAGACCATCTTTAAATCTCTTTTCCTGTCCACCAACATTCCGTTTTCTGTTATTGAGTTCGGAGTAGAGCAACTGCTTTCGGGGACGGTGGTCGGGCATCCGGACAACGTGGCCGGTCCAGTGGAGTTGATGGCAGAGGACCATCGCTTCAGTGCTGGTGGTCTTTGCTTCTTCCAGCACGCTGACGTTTGTCCGCCTGTCTTCCCAAGAGATTTCCAGGATTTTCCGGAAGCAGCGCTGATGGAATCGTTCCAGGAGTTGCATGTGACGTCTGTAGACAGTCCACGTCTCACAGGCATATAGCAGGGTTGGGAGGACAATAGCTCTATAAACAAGCACCTTGCTATCCCTACAGATGTCCCGGTCCTCAAACACTCTCTGCTTCATTCAGAAAAATGCTGCGTTCGCAGAGCTCAGGCGGTGTTGTAGTAGATGCACCTAATGTAATGGCCTCTGTAGAAGGGAAGGCGACTAACCTTCATTTGGCTGTGTTCCTACAATCAGACACATAGCAATAAGGGCCATCTCCAGAAGCGGATGGGAGGTCTATTTAGAAATCTATTTAGTTCTTACCTGTGAGCTGTCTTCAGTGATGACAGCATTAACATAAGACAACGTGAAGCTTCTTCAGATAGGTCATCATTTCCAGTTTAATGTGATTTCCAGCTTGCTTTCTTATAGTCATACTTCTGCACACATCAGTTGTTTGGGATACAGGGCCTCAAAGAAAAGTGAATGGTTTCCAAGCAACAGAAGATGCACGACGGACCTCAGCACTGTTTGTTCCTTTCAGTCCTGATAATCCCTTCCCTGCTGGCATTCACCTGCAAGTCAGTCTCTGTAGGAGCCATCAGGATCTGGAGCAAAGCATGCCTGCATCCTATTTGTAGGCAGGAAAGTTACACAGCAGTGAAATGCATTAACTGGGACCGCTGCAGAAATGCATGCAGCGTCTTCTGTATGTCTGGGACCACTTTTCCTTTAGAATGTATGCTAATATATAAGTCCCAAAGCAGACAATGGCATAAACAGCTTTGTTGATGAAAACAGGGGAGTTCTATTTTGTTGCAGTATGACGCCTTGTGATTACGATTGTATGATATTTTATAGCAGGGGTCCTCAAACTATTGCCCAGGGGCCGGATAAGGCCCTCCAAGGTCATTTACCCAGCCCTTGCTCAGGGTCAACCTAAGTCTGAAATGACTTGAAAGCACATAACAACAACATGGGGCATGGGACAGAGACTGTGCTGGTCTCCATCACGGATCACCTTCGATGCCAGCTTGACCAGGGTGGGTCGGCGCTGCTTGTGTTATTGGATCTCACAGCAGCATTTGACACAGTCGACCACAATCTTTTGACCCACCACCTTGCTGCTGTTGGAGTCAGGGGGACAGCTTTAAATTGGCTGTCCTCCTTTCTTCACAACCGTGGACAGCGAGTGGAGAGGGGAGGCCTGGTCTCTGAGAGGTCCCCTCTATCTTGTGGGGTTCCTCAGGGGGCCATTCTCTCCCCTCTGTTGTTTAACATCTATATGCGACCACTTGCTCAGCTGGTTCGAGGTTTTGGGCTTGAGTGTTACCAGTACGCTGATGACACTCAGCTTGTGCTGAAGATGGAAGGCCGACCGGACTCTGTACCCGATTGTTTCCATCAGTGCCTCGAGGCCGTTACTGGATGGCTGCGTGCCAGCAGGTTGAGGGTGAATCCAGCAAAGACGGAGATCCTATGGCTGGGTCAACCAGGCAGTGGTGATATCCAGCTGCCTACCCTGGGTGGCAAGGCGCTACGCCCGTCATCATTGGTAAAGAGTCTGGGAGTCCTTTTGGACCCTCTGCTGACGATGGAGGCCCAGATCTCCGACGTTAGCAGAATCGCTTTTTTTCATCTGCGGCAGGCTAGACGGCTGGCCCCCTACCTGTCCAGGGACAACCTAGCTACGGTGATCCAGGCTACGGTCATCTCAAGACTGGACTACTGTAACGCCCTCTACATTGGCCTTCCTCTGTCGGTGATCCGGAAGCTCAAGTTGGTACAAAATGCAGCTGCTCGGCTTCTTGCAGGAATTCCGATGAGATGCCACATAACACCAATCTTACTGCAGCTGCATTGGTTACCAATTGAGCACTGGATCACTTTCAAAGTGATGGTACTCACCTTTAAGGCCTTGCATGGTCTGGGGCCGATGTACCTGAGGGACCGCCTCACCCCCTACCAACCCCAGAGATTCCTCCGTTCTGAGGACCGAGATTTGTTGGAAATTCCCAGTGTCAAGACCTTGCGTCTAACAGCAACCAGACGCAGAGCCTTTACAGCAGTGGCACCATCACTCTGGAATACTCTGCCACCTGAAGTCTGTGCCTTGCGGGACTTGTCAGCTTTCCGCAGGGCATGTAAGACATATCTATTTCAACGGGCCTTTTATCTCTGATATTGTTGTTTTTAAATTGTTTTTAAATTGTGTTAGATTTTAGCCATTCTTGTAAGCCGCTCCGAGCCCCAGGGGAGTGGCGGCATATAAATTCAAATAATAAAATAGATAAATAAATAAATAAACAACAACAGGCCCACACTTCCCATTGAAATACTAATACGTTTATATTTGTTAAAATTGTTCTTCATTTTAATTAATGTATTGTTTTTAAGTGGTTTTTTTGCACTACAAGTAAGATATGTGCAGTGTGCATAAGAATTCATTCATGTTTTTTTTTTCAAATTATAATCCAGCCCTCCAACAATTTGAGGGACTGTGACCTTGCCCTCTGTTTAAAAAGTTTGAGGACCCCTGCTTTATAGTCTGGCCATTGCTAAAACAATGCTTTGAGTCTAAGTATGAAAAGAAAGGGGGGGGGGGTGTTTAAGGGATTTTGAAATAGTAGCGTCAGCTTGGATGCTATAATATGAAATCTTATTTATTTCCCTATCTTTTTCTAACCTGACTTCTGCTTTCGGAGATCTTTTAAAAACAACATCTCACAAAGCAAGCAAATATGCTTTTTGTCTCTCATTTGAATTTTCTTTTTTGCTTTAAATGATAAGTATCAACTACATGTTTTATCACAGGAATAAATCAGTACACAACAATTCTAAATCTGTCTAAAATTAGATTTAAAAAGGTCAGTGTTCAACCTTGTATTTTAAAAAGCTCTAACATAAAAACAGTTATAAAAGCATAGCTACCTCTCAGTTAATTGCTTGTATGTCATATTTGAGGTTTTAACCTGCTGTTTGAAAAGCAGAATGATTTGGACCTTTCACTTGCTTTTAGAAAGTAATCGCTGAGGTCCTCGACCCCTGTAAGAAAGATCTTCCTTCCTGGATTAATCAGCATTGCTTGTGAAGGCTGCAGACAGAAATGCATGCTTTAATAGAAGGACATTGGTGATTATATGTTTTAATGGTTTTTGTATGGTTTTATAATGTTTTAAATGTTTTAATTGTATTTTGTGGAATGTTATGGCATTGAATTGCTGCCAAGTTGTGAGCAGCCTTGAGTTGCCTTTGGGCTTGAGAAAGGCGGGATAGAAATATTGTAAATAAACAATATTATAAAGCAGAAGGGGCATGTTGACTTGAGTGCAGGCCCGTAGCCAGCCCCCCCCCCCAAATTCTCAGGGTGGTCCGCGAGAAGGCCTTACTGGTACATTATTTAAACTGTTATGTTTATTCATATCATGATCTGATCACCATGCTCAGTATATCCCATATGCATGGGGGTATTGGGATAATGATACAAAAGGTTTGCTGGGATGGATCCTGAGCCCCCCCCCGAATAAAACGCAGCCCCCCCAATCAAACTCAGCCCCCCCCCCCCAATCAAAATCCTGGCTACATGCCTGCTTGAGTGAATCCCAACTTTAAAGCTAGCCGTGTATGTAGAAGTAGATGAATCTTTCTTAACTCATTTTCTAGCTCCCCAGGATGTTTTTTCCACTACATAACTAGCACCTCCCTCCCTTCTCATGTACCTATTGTTTGCTCAGTGGTCATGCCCTTGTATAAGTAGCATTGGAACGTATGTGCAAAGGGGACATAAGCACTTCTATCTTCCTTGCAAGGGAGGGACAGGCCATGAGAAGGAAACTTTGCATTGTTTATCACAAATAGCAATGCCATTTATCACAATGACTAGGACCTGGTGGTAACATGAACCAGCACATTTTGAACCACTTGTAAGGATTTCTGCACTCCATAGTTTATTGGACCTAATTTAAGAACTGAGTCAGAAGAGCACAAATTAGCAATTATTGTTTGTTTTCTCTATTATATAATTTCTAATATTTGCTTCTCCTTCCTATTGAAACAGCTAAGCACATGGAGTAGGAAGCTTCCAGACAATAAAAGAGCTTTTCTTTCACGTAGTCTCACCAAAGGACTGGCTGGATAGCCATATGTTAGGGGTGCTTTGGGGTTGAACTGGATGGTCCATGTGGTCTCTTCCAACTCTACAATCTAAGCTACATGGCTGAACCAATTGTTATTATTATTATTATTATTATTATTATTATTATTATTATTATTATTTCGAGCATTTCTACCCCGCCCTTCTCAACCCCCGAAGGGGGACTCAGGGTGGCTTACAAAAGGCACAATTCGATGCCAGCGATACACATAGTAAGATAAAATACATAGCAGCAACAATTATAAAATAATTAAAACAATCCAGTTATACATTACAACTAATAAAAACCAATCTAGTGATCAACGTTCGCCAAGCTCAAAATCCGTAAGTTCATTCCGCATTGTCATAATCCTATCCAGTTCTAGTCATCATTGTCCTTTGTCTGTCTGCCAGATTACCCAAAGGCCCGGTCCCAAATCCATGTTTTTAGTTTCCTTCTAAAAGAGAGGAGGGATGTCGATGACCTAATTTCCCTGGGAAGCTAATTCCACAGGCAAGGGGCCACCACCAGGAAGGCCCTGCTCCTCGTCCCCACCAACCTCACTTGTGATAGAGGTGGAGCCGAGAGCAGGGCCTCCCCAGAAGATCTTAAACTTTTCTGGGGACGTAGAAGGAGATGCGTTTGGACAGGTATGCTGGGCTGGAGCCGTATAGAGAACCAACAAAACTCATACTCAGTTCCTACCTTTTTCTTTAGATCTGTTGGGAGCAGAGAACAGACATCACCTTCCCATATCTCCAGCATGTACATCCTTATATGAATCTAGAAACATGAGACACTGATTGTCTGGGGCCAAACCCAGCATTGTGCTAATGCAAATTTCTAGCATGGCCCTTTGTTAAAACTCACCAAGGACAAAAAGTCAGTTGCTTCTCACCTTAAATATTCCAGCTCTCCAGGGTTCCCTAAATCTGAAGGCTTGAGATTTTGGATACGGCTCCTCCCCTTTAAAATATTAGTCATCTTTGGATTTCCTAGCTGAATTTACTCTTCAGACCATTTCGCATGTCATTTTGCATCCCCACAATACTTTAAGTGTCAGATGTCACGTGCAATGTGGGTGGTGCCAGGGTAAGGTATGACTGTGTGAAGCTCTGCTGTGTTTGCCATCAAACTTTGCTTCTTCTTTTTTTTCAAATATTTTATTGGTTTTCTTAGAATACATCAATACATCAATACCTTCAATAATCTTATATTCCATCCTCAATTCATTACATCAACCAAAGTGTATATATATCTTGTATACTTTTTTCCCCACCTCTGTGCCCACCCCCCTTCCGAGCCACTTCAATTTGCATTCTCTTTCCAAAATACCATTTCTTCTTGTGAAGGTAATTTCCCGTCTACTTCTTTTAAGCCATTCTCAATAAATTTTCTCCAAACTTTATCAAAATCATTTTCCTTCCATACCCCTTTCCTGACTCTTAACCTACATGTCAATTTACCATTTATTGCTATTTTCCATAATTCTTTATACCATTCTTCAATTGATATGTTTATTTTACCTTTCCAATTCTTCACTATCAGTAATCTTGCTGCAGTTAAACTTTGCTTCTGTATAATGTGTGAAATGTCCCTTAATGGCTGCACCAACACATGTTCTTCTAACCAGTCTCCTTTTTCTCTTTTTCAGCTGGTATGGGGAACTTACCAACTGTACTTTCCTGGTAGCTGCAAAACTGGACTGTTACTGGCCAAACCAGCTGGTGGACGAGTTCTTTGTGGCAATTCACAAGCACTACTTCAAAAACTGCGCTGTCTCGGGAAGGGCTTTGAGAGATCCTCCGAACTCCATTTTGTGCCCCTTTATTGTGGTGCCCATTTTTGTCACTCTGCTTATGACGGCACTGGTTGTATGGCGGAGCAAACGCAGTGAAGGCATTGTCTAGATGTCTTCAACACTTGGTATGCCATGGCAAGATCTGCATCTGTTTGTAAAGAAGTACCCCAAAATCTCCAGCCTTCAGTTTCAGGGAACCCCAGGGAGTTGGAATTGGACACTAGGTGATCTGTAGTGAGGAACAGTTTTGTTACTCTTCCTGTGGAGATGCTGACAGCAAAAAAGACAGTCTTTCTGTATACTGTCCAATAATAGATTGCATCTTGAAAAAGAGACGATAACCATCAATATTCTCTGGATAATAACTGTGTTGTGGAAGCTAAGAAATGCACCAGGGACTAAACCGCACTTCTATATATCTGAAGCCCTCTTATGCAGCCATCGTTTAGTCATGCTGGACAGATATCTTCTCTAGGTTCTCTCTTTCCATTCTTCAAATTGCTTTCCCCTTTTGGTTGCCTCTGGTTGTCTCTTAATGTTGTTCTGCTGTCCTTTTGTCTGTACTCAGCCATACACATTTCCTTTGTGACAGTAGGCCGTTCCTTTGCTGGATTTACATTATAGGTCTAAACGTAGTTATAAGGCCTGACTAGAGTAAGTCTGTTGAATCAATGATATTGCAGAAGCAGTGTGACTTGCCAAATTTCTATTGATTTAATAGATACTTTAGTTGGAACTAAAGAGCTCTGCACTGTTTAGAAGTGTGTCTTGCCTCAGATCTGTTTTGTGACACGGGTCAGCATAATAAATAATTTATTTAACAAAAGTGAATGCAAGTTGCAGTATGCATTTTAGTATTATTTTGTGAAGGAAAGAAGGGATTAGCAGAGCAATAATTTCCAGATTTTTGCCTAAACAAGCATAAGGTACATAAGGTGAACAAAAAACTAATTTTTCATACTGTACGTGTGTGCAGAAGGGAGGAAAGAATTGAGGTACTAATTTGGGTATGTTCACACTGTGTTGTAATTGACTTTTTTTTTGTAATAGATTCAGGTGCAAATCACACAAAGATAGTTGTGCAGACATTGACTGACTGACAAGGGAGCAGGGCGTGGAGGAAAGAACTAATATATTGCTGTGTATGTATTTTGCTGAATATTAACCACACAATGTATTTTTGTGAGATACTATTCTATAAGCTTATTTTAAATTAAAACATAACTTGAGAAATTGGCATTGACTGTTTCTGAATGTCAGTTATGATGAATGAAATGCCTGACTATGTGATCTAGCACGGGTTGTAACAGCAAATGGCAGGTGACTGGTAAAGTATTTTGCATCCCTACCAAAAGGCTTTTAAATAAAGTAGTCGTGGATTGTAGCTATCTTCTGTGAAGTGATGCTCATACACAGCAGGGCATCTCTTCCGCATCCTTTTCTGTGTACATGCATAAGCAAGCTTATTTAAAACACATAATGAAATCAAATGTCAAATTACAATTTTATTGTTCTTTTAAATAGCTGAATTCAGGCTCTGTATTTGAGAAAGACTTGCTGTTGCTGTAGCAACAGATACCAACATTTTCATTTAATATTAGAAGGCAACCAAACATAGAAGAGCTGGAAAAGTAAAGCTGCTTTGAACATTACTCTTTTTTTTAAATAAAACAAAACATTTCATTATATAGTTTTCTCCTTTCACTCAAGCAATGACAGCTCATATGCTCTCACAGGGAGAGGACATTCTTAAGTCTTGGAATTTTACTCTATTTACATGGGGAAATGATCAGATTCTCAGTTAGTCTTTCTAGTGATTTGTTATTTAATTTATACACACATACACACATATACACTCACATCAGGGATAAATACCTGGATTTCAGTAAGGCCTTCGACAAGGTCCCCCATGACCTTCTGGCAAACAAACTAGTCCAATGTGGGCTAGGCAAAACTACGGTGAGGTGGATCAGTAATTGGTTAAATGGACGAACCCAGAGGGTGGTTCTCCCCAATGCTTCCTCTTCATCCTGGAAAGAAGTGACGAGTGGAGTGCCACAAGCAGGGCTCCGTCCTGGGCCCGGTCTTGTTCAACATATTTATTAATTACTTAGATGAAGGGTTAGAAGGCATAATCATCAAGTTTGCAGACGACACCAAATTGGGAGGGATAGCCAATACTCCAGAGGACAGGAGCAGAATTCAAAACGATCTTGACAGATTAGAGAGATGGGCCAAAGCTAATAAAATGAAGCTCAACAGGGACAAATGCAAGATACTCCACTTAGGCAGAAAAAACGAAATGCAAAGATACAGAATAGGGGACAATGCCTGGCTTGAGAGCAGTACGTGTGAAATAGATCTTGGAGTCCTTCTGGACAACAAGTTAAACATGAGCCAACAATGTGATGTGGCGGCAAAAAAAGCCAATGGGATTTTGGCCTGCATCAATAGGAGCATAGTGTCTAGCTCTAGGGAAGTAATGCTACCCTCTATTCTGCTTTGGTTAGACCACACCTGGAATATTGTGTCCAATTCTGGGCACCACAATTCAAGAGAGATATTGACAAGCTGGAATGTGTCCAGAGGAGGCGACTAAAATGATCAAGGGTCTGGAGAACAAGCGCTATGAGGAGCGGCTTAAGGAGCTGGGCATGTTTAGCCTGAAGAAGAGAAGGCTGAGAGGAGATATGATAGCCATGTATAAATATGTGAGAGGAAGCCACAGGGAGGAGGGAGCAAGCTTGTTTTCTACTTCTTTGGAGACTAGGATGCGGAACAATGGCTTCAAACTACAACAAGAGGAGATTCCATCTGAACATGAGGAAGAACTTCCTGACTGTGAGAGCCGTTCAGCAGTGGAACTCTCTGCCCCGGAGTGTGGTGGAGGCTCCTTCTTTGGAAGCTTTTACACAGAGGCTGGATGGCCATCTGTCAGGGGTGCTTTGAATGCAAGCAGTATCTGTCCGAACGCATCTCCCTTTACGTCCCATCTCGGAGTCTGAGATCCTCTGGGGAGGCCCTGCTCTCGACCCCGCCTCTGTCACAAGTGAGATTGGCGGGGATGAGGAGCAGGGCCTTCTCGGTGGTGGCCCCTCACCTGTGGAATTCACTCCCCGGGGAGATCAGATCAGCAACACCCCTCCTTTCATTCAGAAAGAAATTAAAGACGTGGATGTGGGACCAGGCATTTGGGCAATCTGGCAGATGAATAAGGGACTGTGACGATGGATAGGAATTGGACAAGGTGGAACGAAATATGAACTCTGAGTTGGCGAACGCTGTGTCTGAGATTGGCTATTGATTGTGTGATATATTGTTGTTTTTAATTGTTTTAATTGTTGACCATTTAATTGCTGGTTTTATATGTTATTGTATTTGTGTAGGCACCAAGATGTGCCTTTTGTAAGCCGCCCTGAGTCCCCCCTCGGGGGTTGAGAAGGGCGGGTAGAAGTACACGAAATAAATGAATAAATATTCCTGCTTCTTGGCAGGGGGTTGGACTGGATGGCCCATGAGGTCTCTTCCAACTCTTTGATTCTATGAAATATAGATTTTCCAGTGTCTACATACATTACTGTCAATATTTTATATTACATGTAAGACAACATTACACTACAGTCTATGACAACTCAATTCACTGCTCCTTTGCTAGCTGATCATTAGTTATAGTTAGGCTGGTTTTATGCCCAAACTTAGCTAATTCCTCTGCTCTCACTGACACACACACATACACCTATTCTACCATATATAAAACTCTCTATATATTATGCTGTATAAGCACACCATTTACTTTTCAGAAACTATAACCCAAATATCTAAGCCATTTTTGTCCAGTTATTAGCTCATTTTCTATCTAGCAATGTGTTATCCTCAGGTGAATACTGTTCTTGACAAGCTGGAATGTGTCCAGAGGAAGGCCACTAAAATGATCAAGGGTCTGGAATATTGTGTCCAGTTCTGGGCACCACAATTCAAGAGAGATATTGACAAGCTGGAATGTGTCCAGAGGAGGGCAACCAAAATGATCAAGGGTCTGAGGAAAAAGCCCTATGAGGAGCGGCTTAAGGAGCTGGGCATGTTTAGCCTGAAGAAGAGAAGGCTGAGAGGAGATATGATAGCCATGTATAAATATGTGAGAGGAAGTCACAGGGAGGAGGGAGCAAGCTTGTTCTCTGCTTCTTTGGAGACTAGGATGCGGAACAATGGCTTCAAATTACAACAAAGGAGGTTCCATCTGAACATGAGGAAGAACTTCCTGACTGAGAGCTGTTCAGCAGTGGAACTCTCTGCCCCGGAGTGTGGTGGAGGCTCCTTCTTTGGAAGCTTTTAAACAGAGGCTGGATGGCCATCTGTCGGGGGTGATTTGAATGCAATATTCCTGCTTCTTGGCAGGGGGTTGGACTGGATGGCCCATGAGGTCTCTTCCAACTCTTTGATTCTTTGATTCTATGATTCTTACCTTTCAATAACTGAAAACAGGGTAAATGCAAGACACGCGTATGAGGAACAGATCATAATATGACAATCGATATCTTTCAGCACTGCAAGAATATGTCAAATCTAGCTTAAACATTTGTGTTCAATTTAGGTAAGCCAGAATCAACAGTATATTTGAAGAGATGTTAGGGGCACAGCAGAAGATGAGAAATAAAGAGTTGGAAGAGACCTCATGGGCCATCCAGTCCAACCCCCTGCCAAGAAGCAGGAATAGTCTCCAAGGAAGCAGAAAACAAGCTTGCTTCCTCCTCCCTGTGGCTTCCTCTCACATTTTTATACATGGCTATCATATCTCCTCTCAGCCTTCTCTTCTTCAGGCTAAACATGCCCAGCTCCATAAGCCGCTCCTCATAGGGCTTGTTCTCCAGACCCTTGATAATTTTAGTCGCCCTCCTCTGGACACATTCCAGCTTGTCAATATCTCTCTTGAACTCTGGTGCCCAGAATTGGACACAATATTCCAGGTGTGGTCTAAACAAAGTGGAATAGAGGGGTAGCATGACTTCCCTAGATCTAGACACTATGCTCCTATTGATGCAGGCGAAAATCCCATTGGCTTTTTTTGCCGCCACATCACATTGTTGGTTCATGTTTAACTTGTTGTCCACGAGGACTCCAAGATCTTTTTCACACGTACTGCTCTCGAGCCAGGCATTGTCCCCCATTCTATATCTTTGCATTTCGTTTTTCCTGCCAAAGTGGAGTATTTTGCATTTGTCACTGTTGAACTTCGTTTTGTTAGTTGTGGCCCATCTCCCTAATCTGTCAAGATTGTTTTGAATCCTGCTCCTGTCCTCTGGAGTATTGGCTATCCCTCCCAATTTGGTGTCGTCTGCAAACTTGATGATCATGCCTTCTAACCCTTCATCTAAGTCATTAATAAAGGTGTTGAACAGGACCGGGCCCAGGACGGAGCCCTGCTTGTGGCACTCCACTCGTCACTTCTTTCCAGGATGAAGAGGAAGCATTGGGGAGAATCACCCTCTGGGTTCGTCCATTTAACCAATTACAGATCCACCTCACCGTAGTTTTGCCTAGCCCACATTGGACTAGTTTCCTTGCCAGAAGGCCATCTATCTATCTATCTATCTATCTATCTATCTATCTATCTATCTATCTATCTATCCAATTAACATAGGCTGCTGTAAAAATGCAGCTACGCGTGGCATGAGGAAGCAAAGACAGATGTCATTTTAACCTACTAGTCTTTTGGTACAAACAGAAGCAAATCAGTGAGCTTGGCAGTGAATAGACAACAAAATGTAATTGGACAGCAATTGGTAGGCACAATGGTATGCAAATGATTATGCACTCTGTAATTTTGGATGCTGCTGGTGAGTTCTCAGATAAAAGAGTATAAGAAAGAGAATAAGGAGGCAGATTAGTGGATGGCAGGATTGACAGGTTAATACCATAGGATTTCAAAGACAAAACATCTTTTGATGTTCACCCTTGGCGATGTTATTAAGTATGATGCTAAAGCAAATTGTCAGAGCTTGCCATTCAAATAAAAAACATTTCAAAACCCAACAAAGAGAAATATATATGTAAAGGCCTACTTCATGGCAGTGCTGTCACCCTGAGATTCCTCTCCTTTCCCTGAGAAGTGGAGAAACTTACCCAAACCCCAAGATCTAGGAACCCCTGAGCATGAAGCCTGTTGTCACCAGTTGTGGAAAGGCTAGATAGAAGGTGACAGCTGGTTATTCTAGTCAAGAGCATGGCCAAAATCTCTCCTGATGCCATTCAGAAGAGAGCCTTCCTTCTAGAGCCTCCCTTCTAGACACTCTGCAACGCTGTTCATATATCCAACTGCTATTTGTTTTGGAGTTTTTTGCCTGGTTGTAGTTTTTGCAAGTTCTCACAAGCAGAACCGCATTTCCGACAGGCTTCTCTCTCCAGGGGTTTATCTCTGCCAGGATCCCAGCTCCCAGCTGAGAATGTCCTCTGTTATTGATTAAAAGCTTTCTTAAAAAAATCTGATCATGATGGGTCTTTTAATTTTCCACTGCCATCAACACCTGAGCTCTCCACAGTCATCAGAGCGTATTTGAAAGAACCTTGGCTGCAAATCAAATAGACCTGCTCTTTAGCTGACAGCTTGATTACTCTGCAAATTATGCTGTTAATCTGTAAGACAGCCTGATGTGACAAGCGATGTTGTTCGGCTGCTCCTCCAAAACGAAAGGAGTCGAATTTTCTTTGGGAGATGTGATTCGCTGGCACTGTCTTTGATTTGCTGTTTATATTAGGCCTATGTTTATATTGGGTACTGGTTCTGCTGGCAGTTGGCTGTGGACTGTAACTATCAAGAGAAATGCCCTTGCTGTGTATCCTTGGAACAGTCCTGACATAAACTGATTTAATTAATGTGGGATATTTGTTGGTATGACCAAATTATACAGGAGTGGAAAAGAGGAAGCAATGTATTTGATAGACCTTTCATAATACTTGATGTGATCAAATGAAAATCTGGTAATTTGTAAGGTCACACAAAGGCAGATGCACTTTGTTGTTGTTATTGAGTGCCTTCAAGCTGTCCCCAACATATGGTGACCCTATCATGGGGTTTCCTGGGGAGCCTGGGACTCAGCCAAGGCCACTCAGTGGGTTTCCATGGCCAAGCTGGCTGCAGAATCCGGGCTAGATTTTAGCTTTTTAATGATTGGAGACATCTGTTATAGAGGATCAAGAAAAGAATGATCAAATACCACTATACATCCACTCTATCTACAGACCCACCAAGAAAATCCAACAAATGCTACATTCAGCAAAGGACAAGAGGGATCTTCTCACTTCTGCAGGAGTCTACCGTATACCATGCAGCTGTGGACAAGTCTACATAGGGACCACCAAACGCAGTAGCATTGCCCAAACACGAATCAAGGAACATGAAAGGCACTGCAGACTAATTCAACCAGAGAAGTCAGCCATAGCAGAGCACTCCACGGTGCTGAACAACTATAGACCAATCTCCAACCTCTCATTTCTGGGCAAGGTGCTGGAGCGGGTGGTCGCCTCCCAGCTCCAGGGTTTTCTAGATGACATCAATTACCTGGACCAGTCACAGTCTGGTTTCAGACCTGGCCACGGCACCGAGACGGCTTTGGTTCCCTTGGTGGATGATCTCCGTAGAGAGCTTGACAGGGGGAGTGTGGCCCTGCTGGTTCTCTTGGACATCTCAGTGGCTTTCGATACCATCGATCATGGTATCCTTCTGGGACGACTCTCTGGGATGGGTCTTGGGGGCACATTTTTGTCCTGGTTCCGGTCCTTCCTGGAGGGCCGATCCCAGATGGTGAAGCTAGGGGATGCCTGCTCGGACCCCTGGCCTTTGACCTGTGGGGTCCCGCAAGGCTCTATTTTATCTCCCATGCTTTTTAACATCTACATGAAACCACTGGGAGAGGTCATCCGGAGTTTTGGAGTTAGGTGCCATCTCTACGCAGATGACACACAACTCTACTACTCATTTCCACCTAATTCCAAGGAAGCCCCTCGAGTGCTGGACGAGTGCCTGGCCGCTGTGTCTATCTGGATGAGGAGGAACAAGCTGAAGATTAATCCCGACAAGACAGAAGTCCTCCTGGTCGATCAAAAACTGAATCGGGGCATAGGGTGGCAACCTGTGCTGGACAGGGTTACACTCCCCCTGAAGCCACAGGTCCGCAGTTTGGGAGTCCTCTTGGATTCATCACTTACGCTTGAGGCTTAGGCATCGGCGGTGTCCGGAAGGGCTTTTGCACAACTGAGACTCGTGCGCCAACTGCGACCTTACCTCGTAAAGGCTGATCTGGCCGGGGTGGTCCATGCCTTAGTCACCTCTAGATTGGACTACTTTAATGCGCTCTACGTGGGGCTGCCCTTGAAAACGGCTCAGAAATTTCAGCTAGTCCAGCAGGCAGCAGCCAGGATGTTAACTGGTGCTCCATACAGAGAGAGGTCAACCCTCCTGTTTAAGGAGCTCCATTGGCTGCCCTTCATTTTCTGGGCCCAATTCAAGGTGCAGGTGCTCACCTACAAAGCCGTAAATGGTTTGGGACCTGCCTACCTCGTGACCGCATCTTCGTTTATGAACCCACATGCTCCCTTCGATCATTTGGAGAGGCCCTGCCTCATGATCCCACCTGCGTCGCAGGTGCGTTTGGTGGGGACAAGGGACAGGGCCTTCTCTGTGGTGGCCCCCTGACTCTGGAACTCTCTCCCCAGGGACATCAGACAAGCTCCAACATTGGCAGTTTTCAGGAAGAGCCTGAAGACCTGGCTGTTCCAGTGTGCCTTTCCAGAATAGGAAACTCCTGGCATCAAGTCCCAAATGCACTTTGTTAGAGATTCAGGATTATCTTCACATTGCACCTACCTCCAAATACCTCTACATATTACCTGTCAAGTTCAGCACTTTTAAATTTTGTCTGTTACATTTGGCCCGGCCTTTAGGTTTTAAATTGCGCCATGGTGTCATCATTTTACTGTTTTATTGTTTGCTTGAGGTTTATTATTTGCTTATGAGTTTTATTTTATTTTTATGAGTTTTATTGTGTATTGTATGTTGTTGTTGTCGGTGGCCTTGGCCTTTGTAAGCCGCATCAAGTCCTTCGGGAGATTTTGCGGGGTATAAATAAAGTTAATAATATTAATAATGAACCAACCTGGGCACAGCATATTATTTGAGAACGCAAAAATGCTGGACCACTCCAACAACCACCATGTCAGACTACACAGAGAAGCCATTGAAATCCACAAGCATGTGGACAATTTCAAGAGAAAGGAGGAAACCATGAAAATGAACAAAATCTGGCTACCAGTATTAAAAAACTCTAAAATTACAACAGCAAAACAACAGAGATGAAACAAACAAGGACATTTAATCACCTCTCAACAAAAGATTGCCCCAGGCACTGCCAGGCCATCAAATGCTAATCAAGGTGGGTAGTTGAAACATTCACACCTAGTTCCAGCAGACAAGAGCCCTTTGTCCCACCCTGGTCATTCCACAGATACATAAACCCTTTTTTCCTAGTTCCAACAGACTTCACTACCTCTGAGGATGCTTACCATTGATGCAGGCAAAACGTCAGGAGAGAATGCCTCTAGAACTTGGCCATATAGCCCAAAAAACCCTACAACAACCCAGTGATTCTGGCCATGAAAGCCTTCAACAATACAGTATACACCCATTTTCTATTTCCTTGCAGCTGAATTGATGATGCCTGCTCAGGGACACCAGATTAATGTATATATGGTTTCCACTTTTTATACTGGTGGGAAAGTCAACACAGGCACACAACTAAATGTTTATTCCTGTGTTGTTTTTTGGACGAACGCTGGGAAATCAGAGCAATGTGTTCCAGTGTTCAGCTACATCTTCAACATGTAATGATTCTTATAAAGGTGATTGGTTAACCTGCTTTTTGTCTTGTGAAAGCTCAGTAAAGGCAGTGCCCAAGCTTAGTACTTGCCAAAGTCAACACCTTTCCCATTTACTGCAGCCAAATGTTGGCTGATAAGAGACGGAAGTTTAGAGATTGTGTAACTATAGCCTGATTTTCCTAGTGGTTGTTGTTTGCATAGTCTGCAGCAGGCATAAATAGAACAGTGTGGCGAGAGATGATATTACCATGACCTTTTTTGTATTCAATCGTTAAGAAGCTTGTGGGCTTAAAACCAGAGTTAAGGGTGTCTAATATTAGTTCACATGTTACAGAATCAGGAAATGGGACATTAACACTGAAATTCTTTGAGTACTTTAATCCATGCCTTTTGATTTCCGAGAACAGTCGCATTTTAGAGAAACTGGTTTTCCTTCAAGTTCTTCCTTATTGATAGTCATAAAGTAGCAGTTTACTGTCTTTGGTTCTATTGGCTCATAGACCAATACAGAATCTGGTATAGGTGCAGTATTTCCTGAGCGAGGATGATAATGATGTTATTATTATTATTATTATTATTATCATCATCATCTACTAGCTTGGGGACCCGGGTTTTTTGAGAAAGGAATTGTGTATCAAGGTTGGTCTTTATCAGTTATTTATATGGCTTGGAGTGGTCTCAGGAAGAGTTAGTGAAGGTACTGCGAGTCCCATCATCTGTGGTCCATCCTCCTCCAAACTGCAGCAGTGGAGAGTGGGTCATGGGGGCTCTGTGTGCCAAGTTTGGTCTTTATTGGTCATTGTTGGGGGCTGCAGTGGTCTGTGGGAACCGAAGGGTTTGAAAGTACTACAAATCACATCATGCATTGTGCGCCCTCCCCCAAACCTCACCAGGATGTAAAAGGGGTCATGGGGGTTATGTGTGCCAAGTTTGTTCTTGTTCAGTCATTGGATGAGGGTCACAGCGGTCTCGGAAAGCGAGTGGAGGTACTTCAAGTTCCATCATCCATGGTCTGCCCTCCTCCAAACCACAGTAGGATGTAGAGTGGGTCATGGGGGCTCGGTGTGCCAAGTTTGGTCTTCATCGGTCTTTGTTGGGGGCCACAGTGGTCCCTGGGAACCAAACTATTTGAAAGTACTACAAATCCCATAATACGTGGTCTATCTCCCCCAAACTGTACCAGGACGTAAAGGGGTTCATGGGGGTTATGTGTGCCAAGTTTGGTCCAGTTGCGTCACCTGTGTTGGTCACAGTGGTCTGTGAAAGTAGCAGCCAATCAGAAAGCTGCCACATTCACTTCCGTCCTTCCTCCCTTCCTCCCTTCCACCCTCCGCATACATACATACATACATACATACATTCACTTTTATTATATACTAGCTGTACCCTGCCACACATTACTGTGGCCCTCAGATAAGAGAGGAATTCCAGTTGAAGCAATAGACAGAAGGGACAGATGGAAGGGACATTGATAGATGGAACAGAAGGTAGATTGATAGAACATAGATAGGTTGGTAGGTATTAGGTAGATAGATATGTAGATGGAGTGATTGATGGATGGACATACAGACAGACAAAGGGGGTTGGACTGGATGGCCTCTGGGACTCCCTTCCAACTGGTTGACCATCTGTCGGGAGGGCTTTGATGGCGTCTTCCTTTACTGTTAAACAATTTTATATTTTAAATTTGAAATATTAAACTAAAATAATGTTATGTAAATAATAATTTTTAAAAGCAAAATATGTAAATGAAATATTTTAGAACTAAAGAATTAAATATTTTATAATGAAAATATTAAAATATGTTTAAATTAACCAAATATTTTAAACTTAAAATATCTAAATGAAGTATTCAAAAGTTAAATATTTTAAATGAAAATAATTAAATATTTTAAAGTTAAATACGTATTTTATAATTAACATGTTATCAAAAATATTTTGAAAGGGTTATATAAATTTATAGATATATATTGCCAATTATTACATAGCTGTATGGATTCGTTGGGCCAGTTCAATTTTTTGTAGTTCTTTGGGATAGATTTTTATGTGTCATATCATTGACTTAAAGCCTATTAGAGTTGATATATTTATTATTTTGGATTATTATTATTATTATTATTATTATTATTATTATTATTATTATTATTATTATGCTATTTGATCCTATATACTTGGGTTGCTATATTTGTAGAATGAATGGCGTCTTCCTGCCTGGCAGAATGGGGTTGGAACTGGATGACCATCTGTTGGGAGGGCTTGAATGGAGCCTTCCTGCCTGAGATGAATAGGATTGGGGTTTTCTGTATGCTGAGCCTGGGTTATCAATGGATCTGCTTTGACCATCTGCAAGCATATTTATTATTCAGTTCTTGTGGGTTTTTTCAGGCTATATGGCCATGTTCTAGAGGCATTTCTCCTGCCGTTTCACCTCCTTCAAATTCCTTCAGACCTCACCTCTGAGGATGCTTGCCATAGATGCAGGCGAAACGTCAGGAGAAATGCCTCTAGAACATGGCCATATAGCCCGAAAAAACCCACAAGAACTGAGTGATTCCAGCCATGAAAGCCTTTGACAATACATATTAATTATTTATTTATTTCGGGCTTTTATATCCTGTCCTATCTCAACCTCCGCAGAGGGACTCAGGATGGCTAACAAATCGGCACCCCATGGTGCCCACATCAAAAACATAGATACACAATTTAACGGCAATATAATAATAACAATATAAAACAGTATAAAACAATATAAACTAGTATAAAAACAACAGCATATAGGGACCACCCTTCTTTTTTGGCTGATTCTTAAGACATACCTTTCAATATCTAATCCTGTTTCTAACAACAGGATGCCGTTCACTATCTCCTTTCTTCCCTGAAGAAAATCTCATTTTCTTTTTTGTTCCATGGCTCACTTTATTTGCTTGCCTTTCTTATCATTTTTAAAAACTGATCTTCTTCAAATAAAATCTGGACGGAAGACAGTACAAGATACAACTGCCATTAATGTTGTGTCCTGCCAGGACACTCTGGCATTATTATCTTGGTAAGGCTGAATGCAGGGAGAGCAATTGCTGCAGACTGCAACTGGGCATTCTCGCAATGCAGCGTTTTGCTGGAACAAGTGCCAGCTTGACCTAGTTCTTCCAATTATCCCCTTACTCTTGCTTTTGTCTGTCAGAGAGAAGTTATTTTAAAACAAGTTTTAAACAGGTCTTGGAATACATTAGAAGGATCCTTTTATAACATTTAGAATGGAAATGCTTCTAGGTGCTTTTAGAAGTGGCAGAGACACATTCTTTTTTGGAGCACTCATAACAAACCGCACACTTACATCCATAGATTTATAGATAATTAGCTGTACCCGCCACACGTTGCTGTGGCCAACCTTCCCTCCCTCTTTCTCTCCTTCCTTCCCTCTTTCCTTCCTTTCCTCTTTTTCTTTCCCTATCTCTCTTCTTTCTTCCATCTCTACCTGTTTCTTTCCTCCCTTTCTTTGCTCTTTGGTTCACTTCCTTCCTTCCCTATCTTTTGTTCCTTCTCTCCTTCCTTCCCTCTCTTTTTCCTTTCACTTTTTTAATTTCCTTCTCTCCTTCCTTGCTTCTATTTTTCCTTTCACTTTTTTATTTTCTTCTCTCCTTCCTTGCTTCTCTTTCTTTCTTTCTTTCTTTCTTTCTTTCTTTCTTTCTTTCTTTCTTTCTTTCCCTCCCGGCTTCTCTCCTGCCTTCCTTCCCTCTTTCCCTCCTTCTCTCGTTATTTCTTGACTGTCCCTTCCATTTAATATTGTATTTATATCTTCCATAGAAAGAAGGAAAGGAAGAAGGAAGGAAGGGGGGACATGAAAGAAGGAAAAAGGAAGGGAGGGAGGGAAAGAAGGGAAGGAAGGAAAAGAAAGAAGGAGGGACAGGGAGGGAGGGAGGAGAAGGAAGGAAGGAGGAAGCAAGTAGGGAAAGAAAGGAGGGGGTGAAGAAAGGAGGGAGAGAAGGAAATGAAGAAAGGGAAAGAAGAAGAAAAGGGAGGGAGAGAAAGAAGGAAAGGAAGAAGGAAGGAGGGACAGGAAGGAGGAGAAGGAAAAGAAGGAAAGGAAGGAAAGGAAGGAAGAAGGAAAGAAAGAAGGAAGGAAAGGGAGGAAAGAAGGGAAGGGAGGGAGAGAAGGAAGGTCCTTCATTCAAGCACCGTGGACCTTCCTCGCCTCCTCCCCCTCCCCTTCTTCCTTGCTCCGTTGCTGTTGCTGGCACTCATCCGCCCTTTCCTCTTCCAACAGGGAAAGGAGCAGGAGAATGCCTCCACCTCCTCCACTCCACTTGCTTGTGTGTGTGTGTGTGTGGCTGTGCACGTGCACCTGGCTTTAACGGCCGGCTGTTTCCCGCGAGGAGGGGGGACGTGGCCATGGGTCTCTGTAGACATGCAGTTTCTCCTTTGTGGACATACAGTTTAGAAGTCTTTTCTGCTTTTGGTTTTCCTCGTTTCTTTGAGTGGAGAACATGCATTGGGTTGTTAGGTGTCTTGTGTCCAAATTTGGTGTCAATTGCCCCAGTGGTTTCTGAGTTCTGTGAATAGCACAGACTAACATTACATTTTTATTTATATAGAAGAGGAATATAAGCTTAGACATGAGAGTAGTGCGACACTAAGAGAAAATTCAGGCTCTGAATTGTGATAGTCATGTAGCTACAATGAGCAAAGCTGATGCAGAGGAAGGGAGGCTGGAGTGGGCTCAGCATAGCCTAGTAAGGAAGGATCTTGCTCAGTGAACTTACAGAGCACTGGTAAGGAGCAGAGGAAAAGTAATGGAGAATCATGAAAGAAGGCATGGCACTCTAGTAGGCCACAGTTCACACACATATGGAGCATTCCTGTCGTTTGGGGAGGGACAATGTTTCTTCCTTACCTGTCCAAATGTATCTCCCTCTACGTCCCACCTCGGAGTTTAAGAGAGATATTGACAAGCTGGAATGTGTCCAGAGGAGGGCGACTAAAATGATCAAGGGTCTGGAGAACAAGCTCTGTGAGGAGCGGCTTAAGGAGCTGGGCATGTTTAGCCTGAAGAAGAGAAGGCTGAGAGGAGATATGATAGCCATGTATAAATATGTGAGAGGAAGTCACAGGGAGGAGGGAGCAAGCTTGTTCTCTGCTTCCCTGGAGACTAGGACGCAGAACCATGGCTTCAGACTACAAGAGAGGAGATTCCATCTGAACATGAGGAAGAACTTCCTGAGTGTGAGAGCCGTTCAGCAGTGGAACTCTCTGCCCTGGAGTGTGATGGAGGCTCCTTCTTTGGAAACTTTTAAACAGAGTCTGGATGGCCATCTGTCAGGGGTGCTTTGAATGCAATATTCCTGCTTCTTGGCAGGGGGTTGGACTGTATGGCCCATGAGGTCTCTTCCAACTCTTTGGTTCTATGATTCTATCTTCTGGGGAGGCCCTGCTCTCAACCTCGCCTCTTGTCACAAACATGCTTGGAGGGGATGAGGAACAGGGCCTTCTCGGTGGTGGCCCCCCACCTGTGGAACTCGCTCCCCAGCGAAATTAGGTCAACTACATCCCTCCTTTCCTTCAGGAAGAAGTTGAAAACATGGTTGTGGGACCAGGCCTTTGGGTAGCCGAGATTTGTTGGGCTCTGCTGCAAGAGGGACCCTGGGGCCTGAGTGTTGCCATCCAGCTTTGCTGCCTGTTCAGCCCTGGGCTTACCCACGAGGAGACCCTCAATCCAGCCAGCTGACCCAACACGGAGAGAACATGGCCACTCGCCGCGCTGCTACTTTAATGGCCGTGCCACAAATTGCCCGGCTGCCGTAACACCTGCGAGGGGGGGGGGGTCCATGGCCACGCTGCCCATCATTTGGACATTGGAACACCTGTGCGGGTGCTCGTTTTCGGGGTTCCCCTGCCTCTCCTGTTGCTTCTAACCACTTATTCCATCAGCCCACTTTGGTTGGGATTGAATGTTTACTTTTAAGCTCTTTTTGTATTTGAATTATTGTATGTTTACTTTTAAGCTTTTTATTGTATTTGTATTCGAATTATTATGTTATGTTTATTATTGTATGTTTGAATGGATATGTTAATTGTTTTAATAGATTTGAGAGGGGGATGGCACCTTTATATGTGGTACAAGGGAAAAGAAAAAGAAAAAATGGAAATCATTTTACTAGATCAGCGATTTTAAAAATATGGGAGAGATACAAAAAGAAACTATACAGCAAAACACCACTTTGGATCTCGCCGTTAGAAGCGGGACAGAGAAGATTTGCACAAGATTCCAAAAATTAGGATTTGCACAAGAAAAAAATCTTTTGGGATAAAATTATGGAGTCAGAAAATAAATTGATAACAAAGATATATAAAAATTACTAGAATGGAATCAAAGAAAGAAAAGAATTATATGAAAAGATGGAACGAAAATATAGGGAGAAATATTAGAAATGAAGAATGGGAGGAAATTTGGAAAAGGAGAATAAAGTTTACATATGCATCGGATCTGAAAGAAAATTGGGTGAAAATATCACAAAGATGGTACATGACACCGAAAAAGTTGGGAAAAATCTATAACAACACGAGCACAACTTGTTGGAAATGTAGAGCAAAAGAAGGCTCTTACTACCACATGTGGTGGACATGTGATAGAGCAAAGGGATATTGGAAGAGAATACAGAAAGAGATTCAAAAAATGCTCAAAATACAAATACCCTGGAAACCAGAACTATTTCTATTAGGCATGTATGATATAAAATTAGAAAGAAATACAGATAAAATTCTATTTTTGATACTGACAGCCACAAGAATGTGTTTCGCAAGAAGATGGAAACAAGAAGAAATACCAGAAGAAGACAAATGGCTAACAAAATTTTTAGAAATTAGGAATATGGACAGGCTCACCTTCCTTATGTTAAAGAACAAAGAAACGAGGATAGAAACAGATTGGAAAGAAGTTACTGAATACCTGAGACAAAAGAAGAAAGTGATCCTGATCTGAAATCGAAAACAAAGAATGAAACACAAATAGCGGAGGAAAAGAAAAGCAAGAGAAAGAAAAGAAGGGAAGATGGAGAACAAGATGGTTATGAAGAAGACCTCTAGAAAATACCAGAGAGTCAAAATTCTCACATTTTTTTTCTTTCTTTCCCCTTTCTACTTTTACTATTGTTGCAACCCAGAGCAGGAAACTAGACCCTCAGACAACCATCTACCACATTTGACTTCAGGAAAACAATCCTTTTTTATTGATGAAAGATTACTACAAAATAGAGGAAAAATGCAAAGGTAAAAAGTCACAGTAAAAATCAGCAACAAGAAATGTCCATAAACATGATCATAAAACCCACAGCAAAACTGCTGAATCCTGTAATCTGTTAGCAATCCACTAGCCGTACTTGGAACAACTGGAAAATCTCCAAGGAACAAGGCCACTTGAATCAGGAGACCTGCAAAAGCTTGCACATGAATCTGGAACGATGCCTGGTCTGAAGCTGCATTCAGGCCAGGCATACTTAAGGCTGAGAAATCTATTGCGAGACACGCCTGAAGTTTTTGTTTGCATTTCTCTCAGTCTGGCTGGCCTACGTAAACTTTGTGCTTCTCCCCGGCTCTGCCAAATCTGCCCCCGCCTATCTTCATTAGGCAGACCAGGTGTCAGATTCTCTGGAGAACTAAGGCTGGGAGGAAAATGGAGTGAAACTTCTCCGCTCGGCTCGGAATGCATGTTCTCATGAGAATTTTGACTTTCACTTTCCAAGGCTGTAGCATTTTCACTACTCAAACCATCATCATCTAAATTGGCCTCAGAATTCACATTGACATCTACTTTGGCATCAGGGAATACAATCAGAGAATCAGGTTCAGGTTCACATACAGGCTGAATCCCAACAACTATTTTTATTTATTTCTTTACTGATACCTTCCTCTTTTTGGTCTCTTTTCTATCTTGATTTTATATAACTTGTATTTTAATGAAAAAATTCAATGAAGACTATTTAAAAAAGAAACACTGTGCTAGATGTTGTGAAGGTAAGTAAAATGTATTTTATTTATGAACAGAACTGTTGTTAATGTGCTAGTAAGGCTTACTATAACAATTGTATGGCCTAGCAAGAGACTGAAGAGATGGTTATGATTTTGGTTATGGTAAATATAACCTTCAGTAAATGTCAGTGAGCTAGATCTTATCACTTTTCATTGAGACCTTTGGAAATCTCAATAGAGCAAAGACATCTGAAGGGAGGAGATGTGACATTGCTGGGAAAAGAGCACTGAACAGCCCCCAAGCAACATTTGAATTACTGGAGGCAGCCAATCCCAGCAGAAAAAACTCTGTGAAGGAGAGAAGAGCTTCTCTGGGCAAAGGAGAATTTGTAAAAAGAAGGGTGTTGGTTGGGGACTGTGGGGGAAAGACACTTGATAGTCAGTTGTGGGATTCGGAGGAGAGTGAGTGTGTCCTGGGACTCTAAATCGAGTTAGAGAAATGGTCTAGCAGTTTGAGTATAGTTGTTGCATATTTGGAGCTAAAACAAACCCAGTAAAGCAACAACCAATCTGTGTTATCCAAACAAACTTGGAACTACTTGTTTCTTTGCTAAACCCGACTCTAACTGGCTTCCTTACATCTTCCTTACATAGAGTGTCATGTTTACCATTCATAGAACTCATCTATATAAATAAAAAATGTAATGTTTGTTTGTGATATTAACAGAACTCAAAAACCACTGGGGGGATTGACACCAAATTTGGACACAACACAGCATTCAGGGCAATCTATGTCCTGCACTCAAAAAAATTCCTCCCAAAAAACAATAAGAACAAAAACAATTTAAAAAGAGAATACTGCGCATGTGTTCAAACCCATTCTCTTCCCCCCACCCCCGCCACGCGTGCACAGCCAGCGCGAGAGGCACCAACGGCATGCTCAACCAGGAAAACAGGC